>JANEYF010005528.1:800000-1400000 GCA_029963845.1 Rhamnusium bicolor
ATTTATTTTTCACTTTTTAGTTTGATGTGCTATGAAAGCGTGTTTTGCAGTTTTTTTAAACTATATTTATATTGCTTATTGATGCTGATATTATAACATATTACGATCCAACAGATATTTCTGAAAAAAAAAATATTTTTTTATTTCAGCCATGGGATTTGAACTCACGCCCGAGGAGTCCGTCGTTTCGCGTCGACTAAGACTTGCCCGCTCGGCCAACGACCGAACTGAGAATCACGGAATATACTTACAATATTAAGCCTCTTGCTCTCACGCAGAGGATACGTGAGGAAAGGACTGGCGATCCTGATCAGGATAATGATATAAACTTACCAAATTATTGTATTGTTACCGGTTCTTCGTAAGTGTACAAAGTTTCAATTAAATCTGTCCGTTTAAAGTGGGTCAAAATCGAGTCCAAAGAGTAGATTATAAACAAACAAGCAAACAAGCAAGCAAGCAAACATACATGTGAAGCTAATAAAAGCGTGTTAAAAACCCTTGCCAACAAGTTTATTTGGCAGTTTGCGCGCGAGTTCCATAGAATTTCAAGCAAATTTTACAGCGGAACAATTTTTATCATTTAGTTTAATATAAAGATTGGTATAATTCATATTGCGACGGTTTTTGAGCGGCACAGAGTAAAATTACTACTAAAAGATTTAATACAAAAAACCTTCTTGTATTAATTGAGAATTGAAAATGCTATAGGGACATTTTGACGCACTGCACATTAATCTGTAACTTTTTTTAAAATAATACTCAATTAGGTATGTATGTAATCGCTTTCTTGGATTTTATTCAATTAAATTGTTAAGAGTATAGTAAACGAAAATGAGTAGGTAGCTGAGAGAAACAAAACACCTCTATATGGCATTTTTGCTTAAAAAATTAAAATGTTATTTTGCTCTTTGATTTAGTGCTTCACGATATTCGTGAAATGCATTCATGTACTTTTCATAACGACATATTTTTTTTTAAAATACCACTAAAACACTACCACAAATTCGCAAAACCCCATAAACAGTCCTTAGAACCTTGTAACCAGGGAGCAGACATATACCGGGTATAAATGAAACCTGGCTCACATCCTCTATTTTCATTGTTTACAGAAATAAATTGATGAAATTTTAACATGTTGTTATCCACCTAAAATTGCATTAGAAGACTATATTTTCAATTTTTATTCACTTCCGATTTCGCTGGATATTACCCCAACTTTCTTCTTTTAAATGGAACACCCTGTATATTTTTACATTTCTGGAATCTATAACAGTATAAATTTTTCTTTGAATTTTTATTTATTTCTTTTTTAACCGGAATATTTAATTTTTGATTTAGTGTTGTGATTTACAAAAATGTTTCTAACGAAATTTCTTACTATTGCAAAAATTTAATTACTGTTTTATGACAGACTCTCTTACAAAGGTGAGAAAACAGGTTTTTCTAAAAAATGCATATTTGTCAAATCTCAACGTGGTGTCTCATCACGATATTTAGAAAATACATCTTTTTCCGATTACAGTGATACCTATAACTTAGCAATTCCATAAGAATTCACAGTAGAAAATTCACAATTATTCTAAATAAATAGGTATTATAATGAAAGTCACAAAACCCGATACACAAAGTAGTGTGCTGTGAAAACAATTATCTCAAATAAAGTTATTTGTTTAAAATAGCTGTCAAAATAGTTATCAAGTAAACAATGGCTATATTGGCATTACAGTAAGAGTAATTTAAGTATACTATCAGTCACGACGGGTATTTTAAATAAATAATTTTATTTAAGATAATTATTTTCACAGTACATTATTTCGTGTATCGGGTTTTGTGTATTTACATTATAATATCTATTTATTTTTAGAAGAATTTTGTTTTGTCTACTGTAAATTCTTTTGAATGATGGCTAACGTTTCAGGCTCAGGTCGAGTAAGTTCGTGTCAAAAGTTATTGTTAGGCGCGGGAAAAGTTTATAGTGTTTTATTATAATTATTTCGTACACCAGCAAATAAAAAATCTTGTTAATTGTGCCCCAGTGTTGTGCAGTTCCATTTTGTTCGGAAACAAAAGGCGGACATATGCTTCCGAGAGACAAAACTCGCCTAAAACAGTGGTTGATAGAGTTAACTTTACTCCTTCGAAACATTCGTGTGTTTGTAAGAAACATTTTAATCCTGACGATTATGCGTTACCAATGGAGTCTACTACAGAAAATCATGTACATTCGTTGTTTTCATCATGCTCATTCTTGATATAACCTAACTTTAATGACATAAGACACTTCTGATAAGTACAATAATTTCCCTAGTGAGCAAGTAAATTACTACTTTCCCCTTCTGCCATCATTGTGTTAAATGTTTTTCAGCTAATTTTTATAAAAATTACTAAAAACTAACGTTAAAAAGCCATAGTAAATATTACCGTTCAGTGACATTGACCTTTCCGTACAGTTGCACCTCTCGTGGTGATTTCAAGCGCGTTATCCCTCATTGCTAAGTTATGGGTATCATTGTAATCGTAAAAATATGTATTTTCTAAATATCGTGAAGAGCCACCATTTTGAGATTTGACAAATATGCATTTTTTAGAAAAACCTATTTTCTCACCTTTGAGGGCTCCTATGTAAGAGAGTATTTATCATAAAATAGTATTTCAATTTTTGCAATAGTAAGAAACCCCGTCAGAAACATTTTTTGTAAATCACAGCACGCTATATCAAGAATTAAAATTTTCGGTAAAATGAGATACAAATAATCAAAGAAAAATATATAGTTATATTCAGAATTCACCATAGATTCCAAAAATGTAAAAATATACAGGGTGTTCTATTTAAAATAAGAAAGTTGGGGTAATTTCCGGCGAAACCGGAAGTGCATAAAAATTGAAAATACTGTCATCTATTGCAATTTTATGTGTATAATAACATATTAAAATTTCAACAATATATCTCCATATACAATGAAAATATAGGGGGTGGGACAGTTTTCATTTACACCCGGTATATTACAGGTATATAAATAAACTTACGTATCAATTAATTCAAGTATGAAGGCTCTTCAAGACATTATATAACTGCCGATTTTGAAAAATCAGCAAAATAGTATGTATTTCCGCTCCCTGCTTTTAATTTTTAATAAAACCCGCTACGGTGTTATTTAGAATTACATGGAATTCGTCATTACCGTCATCTTTGGGTCAATATCAATATTTTGTGAACTGAACAATTAACGCAGATTTATTTTTTTTCATAGGATGGTGGAATTCAACATCATTTTTGACCAAAAGTGTAATTAGAACCCTGTGAAACTCACGCGACGAGTTGCTACTTAAATTCCTTGTATTTTAGGTTTATGCATTGTCAAACTAAACAAATAAAAAACTCGGGGAAGCTACAAACGTCAGATATGTGGAAGTGCTGCAAGAAAAACATGGACAAAAGTGTCAACTTTGATCAATCAAAGTGTTCGCAACACGCGAATTTGTATACAACATTCGTTCCTTAAAAACGTTTGGCAAAATGGTAGAAAAATAATGTACGAATTTTAAAAATAATTAATTAATTACATTATTTTAAAATGTATTATTCCACTAAAATCATGTGTGACTTTGTGAAAGCTACTCAAATGGAAATTTTATGTTGAGCATTTGGTTTAAACAGCCTATAGCAAGCAATTTCGATAAGCATTATTATTCTTGAGTAAATTGTCACAAGAATTTCAATAAGTCTACCACACATTATTTGAGAAACCTTGAAAAAGCCTCGAAAATGTAGGCTATTTTTATTGAAAAATCGCTCACCAATTTACACAGCAATGCTATTTATCGGTAACCTGGTCGCAAAATTGTGTATGTCAACATCGAATGTCGACGAAATCCAAACTTCTTGGTTTTACCGGAAAATATAATATTCACTTAACCGTGAATGCCATGTCAGCGACAATGTACATAATAAACACAAAATATTGACAGATAGGTGGTAATAAATCTGTGGCAAATTCACGGTCACATTTTGTACTTACGGGACTGCACGAGTTTGACGCGAACGATTCCCTATGTAGTGTTTTGAAATCAGAGCACGGTATAATACAACATATGAAGTGTATAATGAAAATCGTAGATCACTTCATCAAATAAGTCCTTTTGATAGCACTCACTTCATATTTAAAATAGCATCGTACCTCCAATTATTTAATTTGTCTAACTATTTAAGCTCAAAATTACTGCCATCATTGTATTTAATAATAAACAGCCGTCCGTGCCCAGTATAAGGTACGCTAATATAATATATTACTGAATGAACATTTATTAAATTGTATCGTATATCATCCACAAGAACCTGTTATTATTCACCACTAACTATCACACATCTATCACTGCACGTTCAGAACGCCGACCCGTGTCGTACTAGTTGCCGTTTCAGACTGCCAGTTCCTCTCGTCGTTGCTCGAATCCCCCCCACTTGTCCTCTGATAGTTATGCCATAGGTTTCACAGTTGCCACAGAAAGGCTTCTTAGTCAAATTATTCCTATGAATACTAATGCGTTGCCCTATTTTAACACGCTTTTATTAGCTTCACTTGTATGTTTGTTTGTTTGTTTGTTTGTAACCGACTCTTTGGACTCGATTTTGACCCACTTTAAACGGACAGATTTAATTGAAACTTTGTACACTTACGAAGAACCGGTAACAATACAATAATTTGATAAGTTTATATCATTATCCTGATCAGGATCGCCAGTCCTTTCCTCACGTATCCTCTGCGTGAGAGCAAAGGCTTAATATGTAAGTACATATGTAATACGTAATTGTCAGTTAGGTCGGTGGTCGAGCGGGCTAAGGCAGTCGACGCGAAACGACAGACTCCTCGGGCGTGAGTTCAAATCCCATGGCTGAAATAAAAAAATATATTTTTTTTCAGAAATATCTGTTGGATCGTAATATGTTATAATATCAGCATCAATAAGCAATATAAATATAGTTTAAAAAAACTACAAAACACGCTTTCATAGCACATCAAACTAAAAAAGTGGAAAATAATTATTAATATAAACTGAAAACAATAATGAACGAACAATACTAGTATTATTGTGAAAAAGCGTGGGTTGCTCGATATACGAAAAATATTGCACAAAGCGCCCCACGCTATATAAACTGAAAACAATAATGAACGAACAATACTAGTATTATTGTGAAAAAAGCGTGCGTTGCTCGATATACGAAAAATATTGCACAAAGCGGCCCACGCTTTTTTCACAATAATACTAGTATTGTTCGTTCATTATTGTTTTCAGTTTATATTAATAATTATTTTTCACTTTTTAGTTTGATGTGCTTTAAAAGCGTGTTTTTTAGTTTTTTTAAACTATATTTATTAAGTTTAATTAACAAATCCTTAAACACACAATAAGTAACATATACTTTATTAAGAGGATTTTTTAAACACAGTTGTCATAAATTCTTGTCAATATTTGATAAATTCCTTACAAAAGGAATACCAATCAATCATATTTTTAAAATTTATAAATGAAATAAATGAAAATAAATGAAAAATGGTATCTGCGAAATGTGTCAGAAAACAAATGTATATTGGAAAATAACAGAAATCAAATCTGATCCTGAATTATTTGTCGCCTATCCTGAAGATGTTTTACTTTTTGGTAGTAATGGTGTTTTCATTGGCAGTGTTTAACGTATTGTACCTGGCAGTTAAATATAAATTGCTCTTATGCTATGTACCACATCGAATCTTGGGATAATTATTTACCTATACAGGAAATGTTCCAGCCTACCATATAGTATAACCAGCTGTCATAAAATCACAGAACTAATACGAGTTTAAGTACTGTTTTATAAAACATAAGTATTTATAAATAAAATGGCTAGATAAAAAGTGGTACAAAATAATGTTCCGCCGATGGACTATTAGACTGAATAGATGAGATTGGAATTGTATGAGAACGGCTGAAAATGTTCTGGAATGTTCTAGACCGCGTGAATGGATGTGTAAATAAGACGCACGGTGGGCCGAGAGTCAGTCTTAAGTTGAAAGTGAACGAGTAAAAGAGAAATAAGAAAGAGACTTATAAGTGTTTAATTGTGATTATAATTAAGACAGTCATTAATCTATTGTTGTTAATTATTAATTAGTCAATAAAGTAGTAAGTGTTACCTGGACTTTCAATCAATGAATCTACGAGAATAGGTGTTTGTGGGAAAGCAAACACGTAACAATAATATTAATTGTTAAATAAGAGAGTTTTTTCAGTGCAATCGCAGCAATGAATGTTAATCTGATAGGTTAATTGTAGCAAATGAATAGACAATGTGATTTGATTCGCTCCCCAGTAAGAAATTTTAACGAAAAAAAATTGAATATAAAAATTTTTAAACGAATGCAAAACAAAAACTCGATATTTCTCACACGAATAAGAGGAGATAATGGAGTCAATTTATTAAGCGGCAGCAAATTGAAAAAAATTGGTTTAATAATGAGGCTTTTACTTTGAGAGTCCCTAGTTAGGCACAAAATAAAAGGGTTTTATGAAAATGAAGAAAAAACTGTTATTATATGAAAGAATACGTTTGCCTCGGTCAATCATGATATCTACCTGATGTCATTGAGAAAATAGTACTATTATAAATAATAAACATTTTGTGTTGATACTTAGGACGCATATCGTTTTCCACTAATTTTTTTTTCTTTCGATCCACTCTAGTTTATTTCTTATTGAAAAAGAGTAATAAATCATTGCATGATTGCCATTACATGGCAATTCTTTTCGAATTGTTTTCTACAACATCATGAAATTTCAGAAAAGCAAATAGAAATGAAAGGTCATGTGGCAAGAAAAAAATACCCTATTCAAATTCAGAGATGTTTGAAAAAAAGTAACTGCAGAGATGTGACGTAAACGTATAGAGCATGTGATGAAAGAAGACCAAAAAATATGAGAGCTTGACAATATCATCGTTCAAACAAGAGAACCAAGAGTTATTTCATTTGGAGCAGATGAAAATTCTACGGATTTTTCAGAAGACCTGAACTTTAATATGAATAATCACAATACAGTTTTAGTTTCACTAATTTTTCTCATTTAATTGAAACGCGTATTTTATTCAATTATTAGAAGCAGACTATAGACAAACAGAAAAATATATATGGGGTCAAAGCTTGATCATATCTTTGAGCAGATCATCGACTTTTAACAATTCTACAAATAGCACAATAGATTTCCAAATGTTTCATTTTCCAAACACAAGTTGTGAGAAATGCCATAATGCCAATAATACACAAGTAATATAATAAATAATTCATTAAATAAGCTTCTGCCTACCGTAAATAAGCCATTGTTGTTATTGAGTTATTGCCCACGTTGAAAAAACAATGAATACATTTATTTAGTATGCAACAATATCAATCTTTTGTGTAAATGATTTGTCGTGCATAAATGGCGCGTGGTTACAACAAAAAAAAGGCAATCGAAGGTCGAGTTATGTAAAAGTAACAATCAATAAAAGCTCGCACAATCTATAGATGAAAAATACAGATCTAATGATAGCTATTTATTTGCTATTATAATTTAAACTTGGAACAATACAAAACCTAGCAATCAGCCTACAGATATGTCATCAATAATGATAATGAGCTACTAATGGATTTGTTGAATACTCATAATTACTTTTAAATAAACACGAGTCTAGGTTCAATATCTAGAACTCTAGGACTCGAAAGAAAACAAATTATCCAGAACAGAATTATAAAATTACAGCTAAAATCTGTAAAGACGGTTTTTGAAAAAATATATCTCAATTTCTATAATTAGTTCCGAACTATTTACATCTAATATTTTTTGTAGGCAATTTTCAGATACTTCTGATATTGTAATCTAGTTGAAAATGTCGTAAAATCTGAATCCCAATGTATAGCTTCGTAAAAATCGGTATTATCGAGCGAAAATCTAAAGAAAGAAAAAAATATTAAAATTTGCTGGACTAATAGCATATTAACAAAATAAATTTATATCAGAGACAATCGTGCGTAGATGAGACTGCTACCGAGTGGTGGAACAATTTTTTACGTATCTTTCATTACTTTTAACATTTATTTATAGTCAAAAATTGTACAAAACTGCAAAATAGCCTTTGTTCTCTTCGCTTTCTAGCAGTTAACGAATTGTAAACTTTGTTAACTACTTACAAATAAAATTTTTGAAATAATGTATTATGTAGGTGGTAGGTATTTATGTAGTTAAATAACTTTTCTTTTCACTTTTTCTCAACGTTATTGTATTTTTTTTAAATACTTACGCAAATAAAGTGAAAAACATCTCTCGATTTTATAAGTAACGTGTTTTTTTTGAAACAAAAAGCAATAATATACCTAGTGAAATGTCCCTTGAATTTCACTTTAACGGCGCCCATGACCTATATAATGTAAAGTAGTGGATTTTTTTGTTATCGTACATGTATTACAGTCTCCGTCTGCGAGCATATAGTAGTACATCTAAATTATGGTTGTAGTATTCTTTTTATAGAAAACTATTTCAGACAATCGGCACAACGAAATGTGAAAATAATTGTATTGTGTCTGATGGCTTGACGTCACTAATTAATACATACTTTAATAAAGATAGAGCACAAATTAATTAGTGACGTCAAATAATATGGCAGGCCAGAGAACAAAACCGTAATCTCAAATTCAATTGCCTACCAAAGTAGCGCATCTGCATCGTATCATCTTTCAGTTCTAATAATAAACTTTAAGTACATACAGCGATATAAAATTTCTAGAAGTGGTACACATTTTTATCATAATTCTAGGAATATAAGTTTACATGCGATATGGAATAATATACTATTGTTACGTGTTTGCTATCCACACAAACACCTATACTCGTAGATTCGTTGATTGAAAGTCCAGGTAACACTTACTCACTACTTTATTTACTAATTAACAATTAACAACAATAGATTAATCACTTTCCTAATTATAATCACAACTGAACACTTATAAGTCTCTTTCGTATTGCTTCTTTACTCGTTCATGTTCGACTTCAGACTAAATCTCGGCCCACCGTGCGTCTTATTTATACATCCATTCTCCCGGTCTAGAGCACTCCAGAATATTCCCGGCCGTTCGTGTACAATTCCAGCCTAATCTAACCAGTCTGCACAGTCCAGTGGCGTAACACTGCCCCCTGCTTAAGCCTGAACGTCCCGATCAGGCAATTCATTATTCCCTGCATACTTGGCTAGTCTCTCTATGTGCACCACCTTCATCTTGGATTTTGGACTTTGCTGAATTCTATATACAACGTCGTTTAGTCTGGTGACCACAGTGTAAGGTCCTTCCCAAGGGTGGTAAAGCTTCAGGGACCTGCCTTTCTTTCGTTGTGGGTTATATAGCCAAACCAACTCTCCCACCTGGTACCCTCCTGAATTAGCCTTAAGATCATAACGAGCCTTCATACGGTCATTTGTTATTGTAATTCGTTCAAAAGGAGCCCTGGCGTTATATTGCTTATTTCTTATTTGTGGCCCCATTCTTGCCGCGCAAACTTCACATTGGCGGCACCAAGCCTCCACATCTTGACGACTGTTTACCCAGTAGAAACGTTCTCTTACTTTAGTCAAGGTTTTGTTGATGCTAAAATGTCCACCAGACGTTCCATTATGCACTTGCTGAAGTACATTTGCTACATGACACCTCGGGATTACCAATTTCAAAGTAACTTTCCTCCCATCTGGACTTTCCCACGCTCTCTTCAGTAGTCCATCCTCTACTATAAGGGAGTCCCATTGTGCCCATAAAGCCTTCAGCCCCACTGATTTATTTGAAATGTCCTTCCAATCGGGTCGAGTTCCTCTTTCTTTACATTGCAGAATAGGACCAGTTTCCTTATCGTTTATCTGCGCTTCCCTGAACGACTCTTTTGTCCAATAATCCGGAACATCAATCTTAACGGTCTTCATTATTTGTACCTTTTGTTGTTCTTCCTTACGGTGGCAAGGCTTGCAGTCTTTCTGACACGGTCTTTTGGAAAGGCCATCTGCTATATTCCGTGAAGTACCAGCTCGCCAGTTTTCCTGCGGCTTATCCATTACTGCGACCCTCTCAAGGATGCGCTGACGACAGTTACTCTGAATATGGCCTACTCTGCCACACTTATAACAGCGCATACGTCTTCCACTCTGTCTCCCACTACTTTGCTGTTGGGTTTGTCTCGGATCTTGAATGTTGAGCTCATGACAGTTCCTCTTAATATGGCCCAATTTGCCACACATATAACAATGGATGCCTCCATTCGGCCTCCCACTTCTTTGTTGTTGGTCTTGTGTCTGCTGGGAGTTCGATTTTGTCAGTAGTTAGGTCATCATCTTGTATAGATCAGATATCAGGTTTTGTGTTGTGTTGTATGGCTTGTCTTCCTCCACACTCACAGCTCGTACTCTCTGATTTGGTTGTGTGGTATCCTCATAGGCAGCTTCAATCTCCAGTGCATGTACTAAAGCCTCACTACTAAGCTTATGCTTGGCCAACTTAAGAATTCGCCTAACTTCCTGGTCCCTTACTCCATCAATAAATGTACCAACTGCTAACTGTTGTTGAAATTCCATTGGTGCGTCAGGATAAGCTAGATGGGATAATCTTTCTACCGCAGCCTCAAACTCCTGGAGGCTTTCTCCACCTCGTTGTCTGCGTGATTTGAGCTGAGCCTGATATACTTGGGCGAGATGTTGGTCGCCATATCTTAGTTCTAACGCTGCCTCCAAAATGCTAAAGTTTTGTTGCTGTGCGGCAGGAATTGTTTGGAGCCGGTCTAATGCTTGGCCCCTTAGTGCTAATACCAATGCTGTTGCCTTTTCCTCACCGCTCCAGTTATTTGAACGAGCAGCTGCCTCAAACTGTCTCTTATAAGTTGACCATGAACTTTGACCGTCGAAGGAAGGTGGTTGTAATCTAGCACCAGACGACAGTACTAATTGGCCTCCCTTCTCTCTTAATTGTTGTTTCAACCGGGCTATCTCCCCTTCAACTTCACCAACTTTTCCTTTAACTTCAGTTATTTCTCCTCTAACTTCACTAACCTCTTCTTTAACTTCCATGACTTCAGCGTGTACATCTTCCTTCAATTGTTCAGTGACCGAGAGCATGACTTGATGCTGTCCCTCCATAATTTGTCTTAATTCTTCCTGGCGTTCCTTTCTTTGTTGTTCCCTTTCTTCCAGTCGTCTTCTCTCTTGTTCTTCTTTTTCTTCTTGTCGTCTTCTCTCTTGTTCCTCTTTTTCTTCTTGTCGTCCTTTCTCTTGTTCTTCTTTTTCTTCTTGTCATCTTCTCTCTTGTTCTTCTTTTTCTTCCTCTCTTTTTCTTTCTTGATCATTCATTCGTTCCAACAACGCTGCTAACAAGTCCTGTGTTTGTTTCTCGGCCATACTTCTTGTTATTGGCATTAACTCACGACACGTAAATCAATTTCAGAATAAAGTTTATTACACTATAAAATCCGTAAAATGTTGATATCACGTCTATTTTAATAATGGATTGTTCCAGAAAAAATCTCGAAACAGCACTAGAAAGTCTTATTTAGTCTATACTTCTTTTGTGTTGACAAAATTCACTTATCTCCACTAATTGTCCAATGGAATGTTCGAGAATTTTCACGAAATATCACTAATAAATCTTGTTTTGAGTCTATAACACGTTCCTGTTAACACAGTTTACGTATCTTCTGTGGTTTCCAAATCGAATGTTCTAGAATTGTCACTAAAAGTCACTTATAGTCTTGTTTTCAAGTCTGCAACACGTTCCCGTCGACACAATCACGTATCTCCTGTTGTTTCCAAATAGAATGTTCTAGAATTTTCCCGAATTTGCACTAGTAGTCCTTTTTCTCAGTCTACAACACGTTATTACTAGCGGCACTCGCGTATTTGCAGCTATTTCTAAATCGAATGTTCTAGAAACTTCTCGAAAATCCACTTTAAAGTCACTATTCAGTCCAGAAATAGTCCTCCAAACACTGTCCAGTAGCTTAATTCTTCGTGTTACCACTAATTTCTGAGAAGAACACTGTAGAACCTATTCGAATATTCCAGAAATTTCTCTTCCAATCCACTTCCGACACCAAATTGTTACGTGTTTGCTATCCACACAAACACCTATACTCGTAGATTCGTTGATTGAAAGTCCAGGTAACACTTACTCACTACTTTATTTACTAATTAACAATTAACAACAATAGATTAATCACTTTCCTAATTATAATCACAACTGAACACTTATAAGTCTCTTTCGTATTGCTTCTTTACTCGTTCATGTTCGACTTCAGACTAAATCTCGGCCCACCGTGCGTCTTATTTATACATCCATTCTCCCGGTCTAGAGCACTCCAGAATATTCCCGGTCGTTCGTGTACAATTCCAGCCTAATCTAACCAGTCTGCACAGTCCAGTGGCGTAACACTATAATACGAGTATATAAATATACAGATTGTCTACTATAAGAGGGCCACTTCAAAATATCTCTCCTAATATGCGCTGTCGGTATCAAATGTTCTATTTTTTTAAGCGCTGCATGCCAGCGAAATCAAACTTGAGGTTCATGGCCAACTTTCTGAGTTGTAGCAAAAAAATTCGAAAAAAAAAAAATGCCAAAACTTCAACTGTTGTAACTTTTTTTTAGATTAGAATTAGAAGATGTTTATTCAATCAAGGAATACACAAATATAAAATACAAAATTAATCATTGTATACAGCAATAAACATAAGATATTCACAGATATATTTTCATATTTGTTGGTGAGATACAAAAATTATAAGAAATAAATATATATGTATATACACGCATGCACACGTACCCGCATACAGACACATATAAACACATATTATACATACACATATACACGCACATATATACATATACAAACATATACATACATACGCCATGTGCTTATGTATGTATATGTCTATATGTATATATACATATGTATATTGTATACACACATACATACACATACTTACACGCATACCTATATTAAATAATAGTTAATAATAGTAACTTACACATTTAAAAAAGTAAAAAAAAAGATAATCATGTATATACACACACAGGCATACATTTATGGATCCATATATACATTAAACACACTCGTATTTATTTCTAACCTATTAGCTCAAAGAGGCGAAATATAATTTAACCTCAGTCAAATTAGATTTTTTTCATACGTGTAGCTAATAAATAAATGGCATTTAATTAAATGAAAATAAATGAAAAATACGTTTAATTGTTAATTAAAAGATGTCTTGATATATTTTTTATATAATTACGCTTTTTTTTCAATTTTGTATAGTTTTGACACTTCGTATATTATTGTTTAAAGAATTATATAATTTTGGGCACAAATAGGTGTAACATTTTTGCTGTATAGTTTTATTCATAAACGGCACTTTATATGTATTTTCGCGCAATCTTGTGCTATACGCATATTAATATATAAAAATTAAAAAAAAAACTTGTTGGCACATTAGAAAAGGCCTTCTTCATGTGGTTATTTATTTAAAATAAGTACTTTTTGTGGAAATATATTATTTGTTTCCAAATACCACAGGTTATACAATATTTAAACAAAAATGACTACCAGAACTACGCCACTGAGCGCTGATATGGGGACTACATACACAACATATTGGATGGATATTTTTGGGCAAACTACTATGAGGTCGTCATTAATTTTACATTCTCTGGGATTTATTTTTGGCACACTCTAATTTTGTCTTTTTGTAGGTGACGTAATAGTCATTTCTCACTTATTAAATAAATTTGTTACTCAACGCTAGAAATGTGTATATGCATGTTTAATTAAGTTGTCCTGAGGAAGACAATAGAGTATTTCCTACAAATTATATTTCGTCTAAATATTGTAGCTAGTGATAGACAAAAAAAAATCATAAAGGAAAAGCAAAAACAAATTCTTTTTATAAAAGTTAATCTGAAAGAGGAAGCCATCAACAGTCTTAATACATCCAATAAACTTAATTGAAGTGATAAATGAAATTCAATAGAATGAAAATGATAACGACTCGAGTGGAAAAACGATTGGCCAACTGTCAGCCAATTCACTTCATCCTATTATCGTTCCATGACGAGCTGTGAAATCGGAAAACAAATTAAAGTATTTGTGTAGACACATTTTTATTGAAGTATACTGTATCAATAGCAAACTTTTTGAAAGAACTTTATGGTGTCTAATTTATCTGTACTAGTTTTGCTCACCAGTTATATGAACAGGCACATATTTCTTTTCAAAATTTCGAAAAAAAATTGACGACACGTAAATATCAAAACCCGCGTCTGCCATCCACAGGCACTTGTTTCAATATTTATATTTCGTCTTTCGTCAGTGTTCTTTTAAGGTTTAAAGTAATTGTTAAATTGATTATTGATTCTGTTGTATTCATTTTTAGCATTTTTTATTTTATTTTATTTACACTATTCAACAATACAAAAAAAGAGATAAGTATACACTTAATACATAAAACAATGATTTGACATGATAAATATTAAATATAAGTATACATAAAGAAAAAATAAAATAAAGAATATGCCGAAATGTCGAAGAAAAGAAAAAATTCAGGCAAAGTATAGTAATTAGAGCTCGGACGGAGGTATCGGTTTCCAGTGACGGCTTTTATGCAGACCATGATAAAGAGAATTTCATTTCATTTTAAAATTTTAATATGTTAATACGTAAACTAGTTTTATCGGAAAATGTATAATAAAAAACAAAAACTTATATTTTTACACTAGCCAAATTTGACGGTGACGCATGACGTCACATTATGGTTTCCTTATAACTCGTGAACGGCAGAGATATTTAAATTCTGTAATGATATTTGAATGTATTGGTGAACTAACACACCTGTATTTTTAACAAGAGTAAAAGTATATTATTAATATTTGTTGTAAATGTGCCGAAATTAATTTCCGGTGTTTCTTATTAAAAAACCATTTGTATTGTAAGTACCGTTCAACGTCGGCAGATGTAATTAGCGCATACTTAAAATATGTGAACTTTTTCAGAGACTCCACATTTGTCTTGTAAAGAAAAGTCTACTTCTTTGCCATTTAAAAGGGCCTTCGAGAAATCAGTATCAATCCCGCTGGCTTGAAACCCCTTATCGATGGCATCAGTTAAGAATTTAAATTATTCATTTTGAGGGATAAATTGAAAAGTTTAGAAAGCCATTCTGCAAATATTAACGCAGTCCTGTAATAAGAAAGCGGCAATTCCATCTGACCCGCTGTTAGCTTGGGCCTGAATTTTTTTAAACTAGAACATTATTTTCAGATATTATTGATCTGAAAACCTGATTAAAATCTTTAATTGTTTGTTCCCATTTTTATAAAGAAAACAAATTTATTGCATGGTACATAAGAATATTTTATCATTGGCTGTAAAACAAAAAATGTGTAGCTAAATCAACATCTACACAATTATCCAGAAAGCTCCAATCAGTTTCAAGGAAATATTGAAGATAAAGCAGAGGAAAATTGGATTTCGTAGAATTACCTAGTCGTATGTAAAGGTGCCTACAGACAGACACACGTACATTTCTTAAGACATGAACGCGTGTTCATGTACGCCAGTGTGTAGACAAAATTTCAGTTAAAAGACTGTCGAACATGTCTTTCGTTGCTGCTTGAATGGAATTAAGTATGTGTGTAGGTAATATGGATACCACGTACATGAACGTGAATTCATGTTTTCAGACGTGTCTGTGGGCACCTTAATGATTTGTTGGGCTTTTTTGATGACCTAAGTTTTCCTTTAAAATTTTGCATCATATAATAATTGACGGATGGTTTTACATTTTCACTATGACATCAACAGCTTTTTCTACTAAGCAATCTTCTACGTTTCCTTTAATATTTTGCAACATATAACAATTGACGGATGATTTACATCTTCATTAACTATGACATCAACAGCTTCTACTAAGTGATATTTATTACCAAACGCCAGATCTAACACGCGATTGTTTTTATTTACTATACCACGTGTAATAAGATCATGGTACACCCTCTCTTTTTCCGTTAGTTTTGTAGATAAACGACTGAAACATATAGGAACATCCTATATACTTAATAAACGTCACTTTTTGGCATATAAAAGATTTTTTCTCCACTTTCGGTTTCACCGGAAGTGACACTAACATTTGATTTTCAAATAGAACAGCCTGTATATTATTGCATTTTTGAATTCTGCATAATTTTCTTAATCCAATGACATCACATAAGTGACATTTCAAACGTCAATATTTGTTTTAAATTAATTTTTAGTTTTCCATTAAAGTGTTTATGACTGTTCAGATTTATGCTAATTGAGGTGGCTTTGAAAACAATGAAATTTTTAGCTTGTCAAACATTTGTTGGTTTACCGGTGTTGTTATTATTTGAAATTCTTGTTAATTTTGTTCAAAATGCCGCAAATTTATACAAAAGTAGACATGTTAATTATTTATGGGGAATAAAGAAAAATGCAGTTGTGGCTTGCACTCTTTATGCCGAACGATATCCTGATTCCTAATAGACAATGTCCTGCGAGAATTTATTCTAATCGTATTGAAAAACAATTCCGAAGACAGCCCAACAACGATCCCGAAGAAAATTTTATTACTGATGAAGGAACGGAAATTAATGTTCTGGCTCGAACAGAAGTTGATAAGACTGTTTCTTTAAGGGAAATTACGTTAGAATTAGAAATCAGTCACCAACCAGTAGGCCGAATTTTATATAAATGCAACTATAAATCGTTTAAACACCAATTGCACCAGCACTTGTACGAAAATAATCACCAACGAATCACCATCGTCGAATTTATCATTATCATTGGCCTTTAGAACATGTGTACCAAATTTGAAAGCTTTATCTCAAAAACTGTGGCTGCTATCGCGATACTACAGACATGCATATAATTTTTTTTCCATAAAGTTGTTTTTCGTCGAGATTCGTCCAGAAATTTTTAATTTTTTTCCCGAAATTTTACCTTTTTTTTCTTTCATTCATTGTATCTCTTCTGGTGGTAAAATTCATCAAATTTATTGTGTCACCTAAAATGTTGTTGACAATATTAACTGCCAAATTTGGGAAGTCTCCCATTAGTATTTTTTGAGTTATTGCGGATACACACACACGCACGCACGCACGCACGCACGCACCCACGCACGCACGCACCGACAGACGTCATTCGGAAAATAGTCATAATGGATTCAGGAGGGTTCAAAACGTATATATCAATCAAATTCTCGAGGTCGAAAAAAAATCACGAGTACTATACTTTCTTATATTAGGTATAAGAAAGTAAAAAGGGGTGTACCACGATCCTGTTAGTATTATATTGGTTTAAATTCATGATTTTTTTTGTTTAGGATTGTTTTCTAGTACAGGCGATGCAGTACTGTTGTCAAACGATAAATATGACAAATAATGTCGATTTGACTAAAGTGTATTGTAATTTTAGTATTGCTACACAGAATAACTTTAAGGTTATTTGACACATTTGCTATAGATCAATGTTTGTATGCTCTTTGTTATAAAAATATTCATCCCGGTAAGTAGCCGGGTAGTATCATAAAAAATGACAAATCAAAACTAGCTAGGCCTGTTTTATTTCTTCTATTTAGTATACATAACAGATAATTTGCGTACGACACCCAATACCGAAAAGTAGCATTTTACTGTTTTGGCAAAAATAAATGTGATACAATCTAACCGCGAGTCACATCCTGGGTTATCTTAAAAATATTACGCATATTTATGTTATGGCACATGACGCAAAGACACTATTTTTAGTGGATTATGGAAGTTTAACTACACTTTGACGAGTTATATTTTTGTACCATTACGTCCATTACATAACGGACAAAATAATTTTATTATAGCGGCCGGCCGCTAGGAAATTTTTTTTATAATTTACAATCTATAATTCATGTTTAGTACCACATTTAAGAATACCGTTGTATAAAGTGGGACTTTTATTAATATCTAATATTAAGTGGCACGCGTAACGTAGAGCACAGTTGCAAGATTTATGCGTTGCTAAAAAATTCGAAAGGAAGCAATACCTAAAGACCGTTGGTTCGATCCCCACTTGCTGCTAAACAACTTTAAATTATAAAAAGTATCACTAAGCGGTTCGGACTCCATTATAAACTGTGGCGCCCAGTGCGATTTACTGAAACAAATCTAGATTTTCCAGATTTCTGGTAGTTATTTAGGTGACTAGGGCAACATTTAAGTAAGATGCCTAACATTTTGCCACTGACTTTTCTGATTAAATTAATGAAAATTAAGTTTTCCCTAACGTCTTACATGGGATGAACCGTCATCAACTATATCAACTACAACGTACAGCTGGTGATTAAAGAAGAAATTCTGTATCCACAAGCACAACTGACAAGGTAAACCACAAGATGGTAATTTCTTTAAGAGGTCCCGGTGTCACGCTCAATCAAATGCCCAAATAAGTTAACCTGTAATTTAGTTTCAATGATACCAACAAAATTCAGAATTTCCACAGACCAAACTTATAAAATTGCATGCTGTCATTGGATTTATAACAAAATTAAAATGAATTAGTTTTTATATTGGATATAATATTGAAGTAACATTACAAAAATATAATAATTACTAGTTAATTATTTGCAACTGTTAATTTAATAACAGATAATTTTCCATTTGGATGATTTTCTATTGAAACTGCAAATCACGCAAACGCATCCAAAGAAAAATGAAGATTTCTTTGAAGCACGGCGATCGTTGAAGAATTACGGTGGTTTTACGGTAAAAAAATCAACGTAATGATCAAGCCCGTGTAGAGCCGATACTGGCCCAGGGGTCAATTCAAACTGGCGGGCCCTCTTAGATTGGGACAAATCAAAAGTACTACTTTTCAATGCACATAATTTTTAATTTGAAATGTATTATTCACAAGTAGGTAAATTAAGTAAAGTATGATAATTTTATTAATACAAAATGACAAAAGTTATAACAAAACTTTCTTAAAAACGCTCTGGAGTCACTAGGCAATCCACCATACACTTAACCCAATTTTTGCCCATAAACCTTGTAAATATAAATTTATGCAAAAACGGCAGAACTTCCTACATTTTACAACTTCATTGCCACGTGGACAGATTATTTTAAAATCAAAATTACATTTTATAAGAATGTAATTTTGTATTTGGCTGGAAATGAGGATATTGAAAATTACGTTCTTATGAAATGTAATTTTGATTTTAAAGTAACCTGTCCACATGGCAATGAAGTTGTAAAATGTAGGAAGTTCTATCGTTTTTGCATAAATTTATATTTACAAGATTTATGGGCAAAAATTGGGTTAGGTGTGTGGTGGGTTGCCTGGTGACTTCGTTCCCTTCTTAAAGCTTAAAATTAAATTTATCAGAATCTATAGAAATGTTTAACTCTAATAACAATAGCAGTTATTTACTTAATGACCAGTGTTAAAATGTGTTTTTTTTTATCGTTTTGACTTCCAAATTTATTTCTTTGAAATTTAAATCTAAAAACTATTTTCATATTCGTTTTTATAATAGTTTGGTATATGAATTCCGCCGGGTTTTTGCTTTGAAATTTTGTTTTCCCTTTAAAAAAACCGAATGGGGTGCGATATAAGGGCTCAGTTCACGAGCAACCCGTTTTTACAGTAAGTCCTTACTAAACATTAAAAGTAATTTAGCGCTGTTTATTATTATTCATTTTTACTATTCTCACGGCTAAGTACAGTGGCTCGCCTGGACCAGAGGTTGTGACGTCACGTCGCAGCATTCGCGCCTTGTGTTTAGGTGGTAATCACTGGCGGTTCTTCTATAGGGTCATTTGGTCAATGACCTCCCACATACAAATAAAAAAATAGAGCTATTCATTTTCTGAAGTTTAAAAATATATAATATATATATTTTTAATATTCTTAAAAAATATATTAAAGTTTCTAATTCATTCTATGCACAATACTATTCCAATATCTAGATCATTACATTATTCATTTATAGAACTTAAAAGTCTTGGATGAATCCACAACGTGTCCTCAAAGCTAGCTACGGACCGAATTTATAACGAATTATAGTGAAATAGACTTATGCGCGAATCGTCAGAAAGCAAAAGAGACAGAAAACACTGGCGGAGACAATGTCCCTGACGACCCTGACACGGTAACGCACGAAATTTAGTACAGCAGTCGCTAGTCAGCAGTCTTAATGTTTACTAGGTACGCGTTGGTCGATAAATTCTATCGCATTGTTTTTAACGTTTTTATTTGTGAACACTTTATTACTCTACTTATCGTGAAATTAAGTAAAACAGTGTTTTTCGTGTTTACTATTAAATATAAGTGTTGTACAAAATATATTAAAACTGAAAGATGGACATAAGTTGGGTTATAAAGACCGAGTGAAATTCAAAGGAGGTGGCCGTCCAAAACCTAATATGACTATATAGCAAACATCTTTTGATAAGAAAAAAAGAAGTTAATAGGTATGTTTAATTAAAAAAAGTTATCCTACAGCAAATTTTATTCATTGTTACGCTCATCAACTAAATTTAATTTTACAAAAAGCATCAAGTCAGGATAAGAGCATAACATTTTTGTTTTGCTAATTTACATAGCTTTTCTTCATTCTTTAAAAAATCGCCAAAAAGAACAGCCGTGTTAGATAATGTTGTTAAGGTGATATTACCTAAAGCTGCTCCAACACGATGGAAATTTAATACAAAGTGCATAGAGACTGTTTATAGCTATCGAACAGAATTATTAGATTATTTAGAAAAAATCATTGATAATGAATCAGAAAACAACACTCTAAACCAAGCTATTGGTTTAAAAAACTACTTACAAAATGAACATTTTCTTTATTGGTTAAATTTTTTTCACTTAGTTATGCCTCATTGTGATATATTGTTCAATCAATTACAAAAATGTAATATCGATGTCATAACAATAAATAAGTGTATTGGCGTTTTTAATAGTAAAATTGAAGACATCAGAAATAGAATTTTGAATAACTATTTGGAGGAGACATCTATGCAGTCTGCCCAGAGATGTAAAACGGAAGAATCAAAAAGGAGAATTTCATTAGAAGTTTGTGATATAATTACATCTGAGATCAAAAACAGGTTGGGCTTCAGTAATCATTTAGCAGTGTCTCAGTTATTTCACGCAGATCGATTTAAAGATTATAAAAAAAGCTTTCCTCAAGATATGTTTAAATTAGTTAAAACGGAGTATCCAGTCATAAATCATTTGAAACTTAAAACTGAATTAGAAGTATTATATAGCCGAGAAGATTTTTCCAATAGTGAATGTGCAGTTGCTTTGTTACAGCTTTTTATTAATAATAATTTGTGCAATACTTTTTCTGAAAGTGTCAAACTGTTAAAAATCTTGTGTACTCTCCCTATGACTACCGTCGAAAGTGAACGTTGTTTTTCCACCTTAAAAAAGAATAAAGACATTTTTAAGAAATACCATGGGTCAGGAAAGGTTATCTTCTTTAGCTACGCTTACCATAGAAAGGTCATTAATAAAGAAGATAAAAGACTTTGATGAGAAAGTAATTGACCACTTTGCATCACAAAAAGACCTGAGGATCGACTTGGAATTTAAATCACTTTAAAAGGTAGGTAATACAGTAAACTTTTCTAATTGACCTCCCTATCTCTTGACCCACGAACCGCCGTTGGTGGTAATGACGTCTGATTGCGTATGACCGCAAGTATAAAATAATACTAATATAAATTGCAATAGTTAACACTATACTTCTACGAGTGTGTGGCTTATTACTTGTTTAATTTTTATATAAAAAACGTGCAACGTGTGCATCCGAAATACGCATTCTTTTACGAAATCACAGTACCAAATAACAAAACTTTAAAATCACTTAAAAACACAGATTAAAATGACAAACGTCGTTTTACAGAACACTATTTGTTGTCAAGCTGGTGATAGATCGGGCATAGATCGGGTTTTTTCGTGCTGTGTTCATGATTCTGACCAATAGGAATAAAACCAGCGATAATATTTACGTATCTCGCGTGGGATGTAGATAAATCGGACAACTTTTTATGTTTTGTTACCCATCTCCTAGTACTATTAATCTGAGATAATTTCAGTTCAGTCTTCGAAACTGTCAAATCATTCTTTATTATTAATATATAATGAATTTTGACTGAATGTAGAGCATGTCCTTTCTCTATCTATAGAGTTTAATAATTAATATAATTAATTGTGTGTTAACATTTGTGAAATTCTATTTATTACTGTTATACACAGCAGGTTGGTGTTCTCAACATAAACAGAGGTAACAACTTTCCAGTATGCTGGTGTTATTACATCTATTAATGATTGTATTTCGAAAATAAAAAATATCTGCTACGATGGGCAAAAACTTCCTCGAAAGCAGCATAAATATGACCGGAAAATGTTAACATAAATTAATATACTTGATTTAAAAAAAAAACTGGTACAACTCTTGTAATCGAAAATCTTAATAGTTTAGTTGTGTGCATATGTCTGTAAATAGGGCTGGCCAGGCATGTCGAGAGGGGAGTGGAGAAGAGGTGATTTACCCCGGACCTGGGTTTTTTTGAGGAGATCGGTTTTCTTTGTGTTTTTAAACTTATTAAACCTTCCTCTTTTATTTTATTCAAATGGAATTTTAAAACATAATTAGAAAATAACTTTTTCAAAACATTTTCAAGCCTGCCATATTACTGTTTAAAAAAAATAATATTTGTTACGGATAATTCTACTAATGGTTGTAATTAAAATACTAACTGAATAATGATAATTCTATTTTTAAAATAAGAACACAAGAATACCACTTGAGATTAAAAAAAAATGTAAACAATGCAAACTGAACATAAAAATACAATAAAAAAAATAAAATAAATGACCTTCAATTACGTAATACAGAATTAACTAATATTTTGTCATTGCTCCATTAGCGTCTAAAACTGCCTGAAGTCTTGCAGGCATGGACAAAATCAGATTTCTTGCAAGGTCAACTTCTTGCGACAAGTTCTCCCAAGCGTCTTCAATTATCCCTTCCAATTCTTGGGCATTATTTGGATGGTTATTTAATTTTCTTATATGTTTCACCATTAGTCCCCATACATTTTCAATTGGATTTAAATCCGGACTTTTAGATGGCCACGGTAACAACTCTATGTTTTTATTAAGAAACCATTGCCTGACACGATGGGCCGTATGTATGGAGCAGTTGTCTTGTTGGAAAATATAATTATTTTCCGGAAACACCTCTATTACTGACGGCAACACAATATTGTCTAATATTTCAATATATTTAATGGAATTGAGATGACCACCACTGTTCCAACACACACCGAACCCATTTAGGCTCATCCAAGCCCAGACATTGACTGAAAACCTTCCTAATATTTGTGGATCGAAAGTATATTTTTCGTCGTATCTAGTGGAAGGAGGCCTATATACGCGAACATGTCCATCGTTACAGGATTTAAAAACATTTTCGTCAGAAGAGACAACTTGTCCCCAGAAGTTTTCATCATTGATTATATAGTTGAGTGCAAAAATAATCCTACCCTGCTTCTTTTCTTCTGAAAGTTTGTATTTTTTAGCCGCTGAACAACTCTTCAAGTCGCTTTGTAGTTTTATTCTTCTGCAAGCAGTAGATACCGAAGCAGGGAAATTTGTCTCTGAAATTGCATTTACTGCAGTCTGAAAAGGGTTTTCTATTAGGTAATTTATAAGATTTTCATCTTCTTCATTATTGCTCTTTCTGGGCCTACCGGAACCAACTTTACGGGATACCGTTTGGTTGGTTTCCCATTGTTTTTTAACACTCATTATCGTTGTTTTACTCGCACTGTATTTAGCAGCAAGTCTTCTTATGGACCAACCATCTTCAATTTTAGAAACAATTCGAAATTTTTGAATATTTGTTAGATGTCGAACCATTTTTAATAATGACGCCACTGATTAACGTCTAAGTGACATTTGTAAGATTATTAATATCAATCAAAGAACGAATGATTTACATAGCTAAAAGAAAGTGTATCAGTTTTTATTGAAATCAACTGTACACCAAATCGATTTTAAACACTGGGACACTACTTTAGAATTATCTTAAACTACTGTTACACCAAACCATATGTATCGTGAGTAATGTAATGAATGAGTTTGCATTCGAGGATAGATAATCCTGCTATCTTAATAATCATAAATTGGAAAAATGCATTACAACTGTTTCTAACGACGCTATACAATTACCATAACAGTCCATTACCGAGATGATCTCATTGTCAGAACAATCCATTATTCCACTACAAATAGCCGTTATTGTGCTAGTTTTAATTACTTCTGCCTTGTTAACATGAAAGTATGTGAATAAGAATAACCAATGACTTTTAAATTAACATAGACCTAGTAAGCTGTGAAATTTGGCGCCCACATATGTCGGAGGGTAAAGGGGGACGCCTGCTTCTCCCTTATTGGCCGGCGCAATCTAGTTTATTACTCTTTATCTGCATTGAAGCAATTGTCGCAATTGTTTCGATTTTCCTCATTGTTACAACAAGTGTTTAAAATGTGTCTTTATAGTGTTTTCCGTTTATCTGATTATTTGGATATGGATATTGCCGGTTACTTTTCCAAATACGTATTTCCAAGTTAATGTGCATCGGCTGGTTATGGACGTTTAAGAAAGTCCTATAAAAAATATACAGATCTCAGCTATGGAAATCTGGGTGGCTAATCGTGTTCAATATCATCCCTTCTCCCATTCCAACTATCAGTAAAAGTTTCGTTTAAACATAATCCACTATGAGAAGGAATCCTGCTGAAATCTATTCGTTGTGAAATAATATTGATATTACTATTATATAAATAAAACGATGCAATTATTAACATGTTCAAAAAATTGAAAATCAAATATAAATTAACCGTTAAACGTTCTTCAAAAAAAAAAGTAACCCCAAATTCAGTTTCGTTATGTCTTTCTTGAAACCAAGGTGAATTTTCCTGATACCAAGAGCATGAGGTCGCTCCTGCACGTTGCTCCTAAAATTTGGTTAGAGCGAATGAGGATTTCTTACATAAGCATGCTTTCAAATCTAATATAATAAAAAACACCTATAGTTTCTTACATTCTTATTTGATTGCGCTAGTAAAGGGTGTCTCAGGAATATTTTTGTTTTTGGTTCCGTCCTGTGGCGCAATACACAAGTTGCGGAGAGAGGGGACATAGGTGGCAAGCGCTTGGATTGGCAGCATTGTTAAGTTTTAATTACTATGGAACGTTTCATGGGGTCGCAATGTGCTTTTTGTGTACGTACGTTTTATTAGAACAATGATTCTTATGATCTTGTGTGTCGTCTGTATAAAAATCATTATAACCTGGCAAGACACCAGCAGATCTTTTTTTTTACATGAGTAAGATATACGCCTTATTGCCACAAGATGTGAGAGAATAACAGATGAAATCAACGCTATTCCTTGTGCAATACTTCGGCAAGTGATCGAAAACTTCAGTTTGAATAAATAAGTGTGAAAATATGAACGGTGCTCATTTTCATTTAACCAGTAGTCTTTTCTCTTGCATGACAACAGTTCGAATCACATCGTAACGATATCTGAAACGCGTCCCGTATTTGCTTTTCAATATCGTAAACGTTATGATTACTGGTGTAAATTATATAATACGAGTAATAATAAATCATACAAAAAAAATTATAAATGCTTTACCAGTTTTAAGCGATCAACTTGAAGGTTTAATCTCGTTATGAATCGGTTCGTTTTATTATATTTGGCGGAAAAGCTATGAAATTCATCAAAGCCCTTTAAAATCATTAATGAAATTAGGCAATGTGCATCACATTTAACTATCTAAAAAGCCGAGGGGTTCGTTGAAGGTTCGGCGCGGCCTCTAGAAATAAAGTCAGGTTATGTTACACGAAACATAATGATATAAAGCACACCGTCATTAAAAAATTGATCAATCAATACAATGACAACATACCGGAACCTCACTTATTTAAATTAGAAAAACGAAAGTAAAAACAATAACCATATTTTTAATTTAGTTTAATGATGATATGTTATTAAAATCAGCAAATGAATCGGTGAATTCCGTGGGTAAAATTCTGGCAAAATACCAAAATCAAATCAAAAACATACCTAAATTCAAAATTATATACACCAATTTACACTATACCTCGTTTTTCTCAGCACTGTTTTAGAGTCTTTTCGTGCAAGCATGCAAAAGCATGCGTCGCTAATTCTATTCAATGATCTCATTATACAATTTATTTAGTTTAGGTGTTGTATTTATTGTTTATTGTTATTTTTAAGCCCGGACAGGCCTCTGCAGGCCGATCTAACAACTGCCCCTCATTTTCATACGCGGGGAAGCTATACAGGGACATATACTCTGTTCCTTTCAATTGCAAAATAAATATTTTTGATTTGATTTGGCGAAATACCAAAAGATATTTTCCCTACAGAATTCACTAATTCATTTGCACTTTAATAATTGGTTTTGATGCACATGATAACCATTGACTGAAAGTAAATATTGTTACGTGTTTGCTATCCACACAAACACCTATACTCGTAGATTCGTCGATTGAAAGTCCAGGTAACACTTATTCACTACTTTATTTATTAATTAACAATTAACAACAATAGACTAATTACTGTCTTAACTATAATTACACTTGAACACTTATAAGTCTCTTTCTTATTACTTCTTTACTCGCTCACGTTCAACTTAAGATTAAATCTCGGCCCACCGTGCGTCTTATTTATACATCCATTCTCCCGGTCTAGAGCACTCCAGAATATTCCTGGCCGTTCGTGTACAATTCCAGCCTAATGTAACCAGTCTGCACAGTCCAGTGGCGTAACACTGCCCCCTCCTTAAGCCTGAACGTCCCGATCAGGCAATTCATTATTCCCTGCATACTTGGCTAGTCTCTCTATGTGCACCACATTCATCTTGGATTTTGGACTTTGCTGAATTCTATATACAACGTCGTTTAGTCTGGTGACCACAGTGTAAGGACCTTCCCAGGGCGGGTGAAGGTTCGGGGACCTGCCTTTCTTTCGTTGTGGGTTATATAGCCAAACCAAATCTCCAGCCTGGAACCCTCCTGAATTTGCCTTAAGATCATAACGAGCCTTCATACAATCACTTGCTATGGCAATTCGCTCAAAAGGTGCCCTGGCGTATTGCTTATTTTTTATTTGTGGCCCCATTCTTGCCGCGCAAACTTCACATTTGCTGCACCAAGCCTCCACATCTTGACGACTGTTTACCCAGTAGAAACGTTGTTTTACTTTTGTCAGAGTTTTGTTGATGCCAAAATGTCCACCAGACGTTCCATTATGCACTTGCTGAAGTACATTTGCTACATGACATCTCGGGATTAACAATTTCAAAGTAACTTTCCTCCCATCTGGACTTTCCCACGCTCTCTTCAGTAGTCCATCCTCTACTATAAGGGAGTCCCATTGTGCCCATAAAGCCTTCAGCCCCACTGATTTATTTGAAATGTCCTTCCAATCGGGCCGAGTTCCTCTTTCTTTCCATTGCAGAATAGGACCAGTCTCGTTATCGTTAAACTGCGCTTCCCTTAACGACTCTTTTGTCCAATAATCCGGAACATCAATCTTAACGGTCTTCATTATTTGTACATTTTGTTGTTCTTCCTTACGGTAGCAAGGATTGCAGTCTTTCTGATACGGTCTTTTGGAAAGGCCATCTGCTATATTCCGCGAAGTACCAGCTCGCCAGTTTTCCTGCGGCTTCTCCATTACTGCGACCCTCTCAGGGATGCGCTGACGACAGTTACTCTGAATATGGCCCACTCTGCCACACTTATAACAGCGCATACGTCCTCCACTCTGTCTCCCACTACTTTGCTGTTGGGTTTGTCTCGTATCTTGAATGTTGAGCTCATGACAGTTCCTCTTAATATGGCCCAATTTGCCACACATATAACAACGGATGCCTCCATTGGGCCTCCCACTACTTCGTTGATGGTCTTGTCTCTGCTGGGAGTTCGATTTTGTCAGTAGTTGGGTCAATATCTTGTGTAGATCAGATATCAGGTTTTGTGTTGTGTTGTCTGGCTTGTCTTCCTCCACACTCACAGCTCGTACTCTCTGATTTGGTTGTATGGTATCCTCATAGGCAGCCTCAATCTCCAGTGCATGTACTAAAGCCTCACTACTAAGCTTATGCCTGGCCAACTTAAGAATTCGCCTAACTTCCTGGTCCCTTACTCCATCAATAAATGTACCAACTGCTAACTGTTGTTGAAATTCCATTGGTGCATCAGGATAGGCTAGATGGGCTAATCTTTCTACCGCAGCTTCGAACTCCCGGAGGCTTTCTTCACCTCATTGTCTGCGTGATTTGAGCTGAGCCTGATATACTTGGGCGAGATGTTGGTCGCCATATCTTAGTTCTAACGCTGCCTCCAAAATGCTAAAGTTTTGTTGCTGTGCGGCAGGAATTGTTTGGAGCAGGTCTAATGCTTGGCCCCTTAGTGCTAATACCAATGCCGTTGCTTTTTCCTCATCGTTCCAGTTATTTGAACGTGCAGCTGCCTCAAATTGTCTCTTATATGTTGACCATGAACTTTGACCGTCGAAGGAAGGTGGTTGTAACCTAGTACCAGACGACAGTACTAACTGGCCACCCTTCTCTCTTAATTGTTGTTTGAGTCGGGCTACTTCTTCCTTAACTTCAGTTATTTCTCCTCTAACTTCACTAACTTCTTCTTTAACTTCCATGACTTCAGCCTGTACATCTTCCTTCAATTGTTCAGTGACCGAGAGTATGACTTGATGCTGTCCCTCCATAATTTGTCTTAATTCTTCCTGGCGTTCCTTTCTTTGCTCTTCTTTTTCTTCTTGTCGTCTTCTCTCTTGTTCTTCTTTTTCTTCTTGTCGTCTTCTCTCTTGTTCTTCTTTTTCTTCTTGTCGTCTTCTCTCTTGTTCTTCTTTTTCTTCTTGTCGTCTTCTCTCTTGTTCTTCCTTGTCTTCCTGTCGTCTTCTTTCTTGATCTTCCATAATCTTCCTTTGTTCATCTTTCTCTTCCTGTCGCTTTCTTTCTTGATCTTCCATAATTTTTCTTTGTTCTTGCATTTGTTGCACCAATGCTGCAAGTAAGTCTTGTGTTTGTTTCTCCGCCATGCTTCTTGTTGTTGGCATTAATTCACGACACGTAAATCAGTTCAAAATAAAGTTTATTACACTATAAAATCCGTAAAATGTTGATATCACGTCTATTTTAATAATGGAATGTTCCAGAAAAATCTCGAAACAGCACTAGAAAGTCTTATTTATAGTCTATACTTCTTTTGTGTTGACAAAATTCACTTATCTCCACTAATTGTCCAATGGAATGTTCGAGAATTTTCACGAAATATCACTAATAAGTCTTGTTTTGAGTCTACAACACGTTCCCGTCGACACAATTTACGTATCCCCTGTAGTTTCCAAATAGAATGTTCTAGAATTTTCCCGAAATTGCACCAGTAGTCCTTTTTCTCAGTCTACAACACGTTATTACTAGCAGCACTCACGTATTTGCAGCTATTTCTAAATCGAATGTTCTAGAAACTTCTCGAAAATCCACTTTAAAGTCACTAATCAGTCCAGAAATAGTCCTCCAACACTGTCCAGTAGTTTAATTCTTCGTGGTACCACTAATTTCTGAGCAGAACACTGTAGAACCTTTTCGATTATTCCAGAAATTTCTCTTCCAATCCACTTCCGACACCAAATTGTTACGTGTTTGCTATCCACACAAACACCTATACTCGTAGATTCGTCGATTGAAAGTCCAGGTAACACTTATTCACTACTTTATTTATTAATTAACAATTAACAACAATAGACTAATTACTGTCTTAACTATAATTACACTTGAACACTTATAAGTCTCTTTCTTATTACTTCTTTACTCGCTCACGTTCAACTTAAGATTAAATCTCGGCCCACCGTGCGTCTTATTTATACATCCATTCTCCCGGTCTAGAGCACTCCAGAATATTCCTGGCCGTTCGTGTACAATTCCAGCCTAATCTAACCAGTCTGCACAGTCCAGTGGCGTAACAATATTAATTTAAGTATATATAGTTTTTAAGACTACATCATCAAATAAATAACATTAAAAATGTATGAGTACTACCATTTCCCAGCTAAATGGAAATAGGGGAAATATAATTACTTATTATAGACTATGTCCATAAGTAAATAAAATAATTATAGGTCAATCACCACGGACGCACGTGGGAAGATGCAACAGCACCCCCCCCCCCCCAACTAATTGTGTTTGTTATATTTTAGTTTTATATTTTTAAGAAAATTCCGATTGCAATTTCTGTATACCCCCCAAATGTCTGTGAGCGGTTTCGCCAATCCCGACGCTTAATTTACTGCCCGATTATCACTTGCTGCTGCTTATAACAGTTATAACTAAAAAGCCTTATTTCCTTTTTTTTTTTTTTTAATGTGCCTTTTTGTTTACAGACATCTGACAACAGTTCCACCCCGTTGCTGTCATTCATTCGTTCATGTCTTGAAATATACAGTTCACGTAATTCATGAACATATAAAAATCTTCAACCATTTTAGTGGAATTTTGCTACTTTGCTTCATGAAACGTACAAATATTCTGAAAACGAAAAATCAACTCTATGGAGTAGATGCTTTCATTACTTCAATTAGTCAACGGGTTATTACCGGCCATTCTCCAAAAATTTCACAACTAGTTGATAGCATATCGCGCAGAGCACAGACACAGTACAAAAAACGTCGCATAAGCAAGCGCTCGCCAGTGTGGCATGGGCCACCGCAGGGCAATGGAGGCATACTAAAACAAACCATAATAAGGTATCCTTTTTACTTGCTGAGCGCACGCCTATGACTTTGGTTAAGCGGTTTTTGTCGCATTCTTTTATACTTTTGAAATTTTGTCCGCGCTCTAATTATTACAATTACACATTTTTCATCACTTATATTCCTTAAAACAAAAATCTTAACGTCCTTGAAACTCACGGAATTGATCATGATTCTCTTCCACCGCGTTCTCCTGACGTGAATCCTATTGGACGTGTGTGAGATTTATTGGGTAGGGTACTTCAAAACCATTAACCGGCCCCAGAAAACATTCCGCAACTGTCAGATGTCCTACCCATTTTATGGGCACAAATTCCACAAGATGTGATTCGAATAAAACTTACGGAAACAACTACTCAACGGACAAAAGCTCCGACCTGCACTGAATTACACCTGCAAGTCTAGTTTGGTAGCTAAAATCATTTGCCAATTCCTCACTAGACATAGACCGGTTTCGACCTTGTTATATTCTCGTCAGTATGCCATAAGTAATGGAAAAGACAAAATAATAGCAAACCAGGCTAGCCTAAAGCTGACAAAGCAAGACAGACATAGTGAGTGATAAGTGTATCCCTCTGGTGGACCGTGCTACTATCCGTCAGACATCATTGATATCTTAATGACTGATAGCGACCTGCAAAGCAGGTACCATGAGCTGTGCTGTGATAGACCGCATCATCAGAAGCATGCCAGGACGTATACTTGAAGTAATTAGAGTGAGAGGCCAGAATACGAGGTATTGATGATAGATTTAGGACATGTTGGTTCACCAAGGCTAAACGCTTCTTAAACTAAAATAGTTTTTCCTCGTTTTTTCATAACCAAATTAGACAAAAAAGTTAATGCAGAAGTCAATCCCCTCCATAATAATTTTTTTCAATCCAATTCTTTCATGAAATGATGTAATATCCTAACTTTTTGTGCACAGTATACAATAAACGAAACAAATGCCGTTACAATAAACGAAACACACATAAAAGCCGTATTTAGTTACTGTATTCTTCAGCTAGACAATTAAATCCATTTGCATTGAAATCACTTACTTTGTTGACTCGATCAATGTTCTCGCGTTTCTTCGAACAAATCTCTTATTTGCTTCCAAAGTAATTGAACTCATAATATAAATTTACATTGTTTTATTGTATTACTTTAACAAAGTTCGCTTGGCGCATTGTTTAATTGGACTCGAGGCAGATTAATGGCAAAGGCTCAATTACACGGTCGTCTATTCGCGGATGTGTTAGTCATCCGACGATTAAAGACTAAGAGCTCTGGTGTTACATGTTTATTTTCTTGCGTGCTGGTTGATTATTTTTAACATGTAAACAGTACACGTCCAGGAAGCGATCCGAAAAAAAATCAGAATATACTCGACGTTATGATTCTCTCTGCTGAAATATAAATACAAAGATAAATGAAATTTTCATCTTAACGATTGTTTTCAAAATGATCAAAAAAGTGAAAAAAGAGAAGCAAGTATCTGATTAACACTAACAATACTTGGAATATTATCGTTAAAATATATAAAGTAATATTAGGCAGAGAGAACTGCAAACATGTGCGGATAGGATAAAACCAGGTTCAAGGGCTTCAAGAGAAAATTTCAACTTGGTCTGAATGAAAATTATATCATTTTATCGCCATATAGGTGGTAGCACGTGTATAGAGGAAACGTAACAATTTATTTCATATCAATATTTTAGCGAAAAACAGAACACGGCGGAGTTGTGGCAATATAAGTCACAGCAAGGGCAATACGTTTCATTTATGAAACTAAAAAGTATATACAGGATGTAACAGAGCGATACAGCAGAAATTAGGGAGGTGACTGCCACCTCTCCCCTGTCTCTTTCTCTCTCTGACGCGTTGTTAAGAGCGGGTGATGTCGCGGAAAGCGTTTTACCGGTTCCGATATATAAATTTATTTAAAGAGCGCTAGCGCACCCAAACACAAAAAGAAATAAAATTATAAATGTAGGCGACTCTCAGAGGGTGGAATGATGGCAGAGCTTGTACTTTTTGTGCACTTCTTTCTCACTGAGGGTAATAGATTTCGTTTTATATTAAGACGTCCGTAAGCACTAGGGGAATGCTACCTACGTAGTGGCCCTAACACTAATAAATAATTGGGTTTAATTACAATTGAATTTGGTTGATGTCACTAATGTTTATAGTGTAAAAATATTAGTGATATCAATCATTGTCATTAATTGCCTTTGCGCAATGTTTGCTAAAAAGAATTAAATAAAAAAGGACCTAGCCTACCTAAAGCGTACATAATAAGTAATAAACTTTACGACTCGTGATTATCTGTTTACCACAATAATTAGAACCACTACCTCATTTCTATACCTAAGCTACCTACAATACCTACCACCTGTAGGTCGTTAGAACCTATTCTGAGAGTGAGATGTAATAATTACGGGGACTTGCTTTAAATAAGATGAACTGTTCAATTAGGTTTAATCTAATCTGCATGGAAGTGAAAGAAAAGGCCAGATACGCTTAACAACAATGCTAAATATATTCCGGGAAGTAAAATAATTAAAGACTTTAAACAAAAACAACAAGAAAAAAATGGTAAAGGCGCATACGCTCGAAAAAAAATTTGTGCAAATTAAGAAATGCAGAAGAGCCGCTACGAAGTATTGATCCATCTTACCAATTAAATACAATATGCATCCGGGTCCAAAATAAGGGAACAAAAAAAAACAGCACTAGCATACGATAAAAACAAAACACAACACTACACTACACTACACGAGGGGTGCGGGGTTCACTTGACACGTGGCTTAAAATTTTTCGAAATGAAAAATGAATGAGTTAATAGCATTTTGGCGGTGACCGTGAATTTGATTCTGTAATCTTGAATTTGGTGGCAGCGTAGGTGGCGCTAGCTTCCTTTTTGTGAGCTTGGCTTGGTATATCTCTGGGTCTATTGACCGTCGCGAAACTCGGACTTGACTGGGTGATGCCCTTTTTTACCCCTCTATAACCCGTCGTGTTCTTGGAAAAATATTCTAGAAGCTTTCTTTAAGATTGCCAGGTGGTTTACAATGCAATGGAAATTTCCGTGCTGGCGACCCTAACTATAATATTTAGCGCCTTTGAGTATATTTTATTTATGAGTTGAATATTGTATTTTTTGGTAAGATTGTACGCGAATTTATAACAAAAATTCTATATAAACGTGTTATAAATGTTCTCATAATAATATACCGTTTTCGAGAAACTAGGCGTTAAATTTCCACTCTTTTTTTTTATTTTTGTAAGAAGTTAAGAACGGCTGAAAGTATTGAAGTGAAACTTAGAACAGTTTTCGCTTAAAGTACATTAGTAGAAATACCTTTTTACAAAAAATTATGTATGCCCCTGGTCACCAAGAAACATTTTAGAATTTGTGAATCTCCATTTAATTTATAACAAAAAAAGTATGTTGCATTTTCCCGTATGGAAGATCAGGGTAAACAATACTAGTTTACGGAAAAACAGATTTTCTAGACCTCACTGGTCGCACATGTAGTGTGATATTTCCCTCGTATATGGATCCCTGCGGGCCACAATTCCAATATCCAGTTTTCCCTCTTCATCGCCGTACGCCGGGAACCACTGCCCTTGATACAGGCTATGGCCCTTGATGAACCCATTTGCTTCACCCGTCCTAAATTGCTTATTTGGTAAAACAATTCAGGACGCACAACGTGGAAAATTGTAATTTGAAAATTAAGTTAACTGTATTAATTATAACACATATTAAGTATCCAGGTAGGTAATTCCATATACACGAGTATAATCGTTTATTTTTACTAACATTAAATTTGTCCAAGTTTAAACAAGATTTTCATTAAAAACATTTTTTTCGTTAATTCTATTTAGGTTTTCACTTCTAACACTCTGACTCATAAATAAAGCTGTAAATCGTTTCTGTGTATCATGGTCGTAGAGAACAGATGTACTTACTGTCGCCGGCATTCACCTTGACCGCGAAACTCTTTCTCCAGTCCAGTCTATTATTGGCTTTCGAGTTGTGTATACGTTGTCACTTGGGCGTATTGCATATTGTTTTTGTGTTTTTATTTTATTTGTTGTACTGTATTGTTGATATTAATTTAATAATAAGGCATGGCAGACGTACGCAGGGGTAGAAAACGGCCATTTGCTGACAAAGTGAATAAATTCATAGGTGAATTCCCGGATTTATTCTATGATGGTGCTAAAATAATTTGTAAAGTGTGCGAGAAAGATTTGATGTGCTGGGATAAGCGTGATTGTGGACTTCACGTAAATAGTGTACACCATAAAAATAAAAATAAAATGGCGTGCCTTCGACAACACAGTTTATGTTTGATTTACTATTAATGCTGATTACCTGTCATGTTCAGCTGCACATACTCGATAAACAACCATTTCGAGAGCTCTGGAATAAATACAATGCCCAGGTGAAGTTACCAAGTCGCACAACTTTATGTAACTATCTACCAACTATACACGTAGACATGGTAAATAAGGTGAAATGTGAATTAAAAAATACACGGCTATGGTTATCTGTTGATGAGACAACAGATTGTAAAAAAAAATTATATTATAAATGTTATAGTACGAGTACTGGACCCTCTTAAACCGACGGTTCCACTGTTACTAGCTAGCAAAATACTTAGTCAGTGTACTAGCGAAACAATTACCAGGGTGGTGCTGAAGACGTTAGAAAAATTTGAACTGTCAAAAAAGTCAAGTTTTGATGTTTGTGACTGAAGGCGCCGTGACAATGCGTTCGGTAGGCCGTTATTTGCAAGAACAAGGTTGTACGTTTATACATGTTACGTGTAAAGTGCATGCTTTACATCTAGAGGCAGAAACTAATCGAAAAAGTTTTCCAGAAGTGGATGCATTAATAGCAAGTACAAAAAAAGTGTTTCTTAAATCTCCTAAACGTCTCCGTGCGTTTCATAGCAATTGTCCCGGTATTCCTGAACCACCACAGCCGATTCTTACACGTTGGGGAACATGGTTGCAGGCAGCTTTTTATTATGCTGAATATTTCCAACAAATAAAAGCTGTGATACTACAATTCAATCCAGATGAGGCTGCAGCTATTAAGGAAAGCCAGACAAAATTCGTAGATATTTCCATTCAAACAGGTTTAAAAAATATTGCGAAAAACTATAAACCATTACATGAAAGCATAAAAAAATTAGAAAATAGTGCGTTGTCGTTAGCGGAGTCACTGCAAATAGTGGACGAAGTAAATCTACTGCTAAACGATATAGGTGACGCAACAAATGAGCGCGTTAAAGAAAAGTTAGAAAGTGTGTTAAATAAAGACACCGGTTTTACCAAATTAAGACAAATATGTGATGGTGCAGCCCCAGATCCGTTAAGTGCGTTTAAAGACTATTTTACGTATGCGTGTACTACATCAGTAGATGTCGAATGGTCGTTTTCAAAATATAAGAATATATTTTCACCAAAGCGAACATCACTCATGAAGACAACCATAGAAACATACCTGATGCTGCAAAATGGCTACACATCTTCTGCAATTTGTGATAAGCAAGCTAGTTCATTAAGCTAGTTAAGAGGGTAAGTTTTACATACATTGTTATAAATTGTAACAGTTTATTGTTTCTCGTATTAGTTAATTTCGCGTACGCCACTGTCCCACTGAACATTTTTGACAGCCCTAGTGATTACTGTTGGTTCTTAAAGCGAGACGATTTGACTCCCCTTAATAGAAAAAAATGAACCGAGCATATGTTTTTCAAAAATTATTCTCTATGTTATAATAATAATAATAATAATATTTATTCACCAATATAAAAGATACATAATAATGTACATTTGGCAAGTCACTAATTTAATAAAATAAAGTAAAAAGAAAAACAAGAATATTAACAATAACAATATATAACAATGTCAATTTGACACAATGTCTATAAGACAATATACAAATTAAAATACTTAATACATAAAATAAAATTAATGTCAGTATATAAGGCAACATACAGATTAAGCAACATGGTAATAAATAAAATGAGATAAGGATATATGCACCTAATACTGAAATAGTCATTTCAATTTAAAATAAATAAGTTAAATGAAGTAGAATCATAGATGTACTTTAATAAATAATCAAATATTATAATTTACAAGTTATTTTTGTCAAGGAACTCATTTATTGAATAGAAACCATTTTTTAATAATAATCTTTTGATTTCTTTTTTAAATTTTTGAGGAGGAAGATCCCTTAAATCATTTGACAAGTTATTAAACAGCACAACAGAGTTATAATATGGTGAATCTTTGAAAGTTGTTGTCCTATGGATAGGAATTAACAGTTTATCACCTTGCCTTGTACTATATAGATGTGTTTCATTTAAACTAGGGAATAGATGGGGATTGTTTTTAACAAATAATAAACATTTGTATATATAAATACAAGGAGTGGTGAGAATTTTTTTTCAATAAAGATATTTCTACAACTCTCTCTATAATTCATATTAAATAGTAAACGTAGTATTCGTTTTTGGATAATGAATACTCTTTTAAAATGCTTACCCCAAGCTAGTATATTAAAAGAGATATGTGAGAAGGTCAGTGCATAATAAACATTTAACAAACCAGATTCATTAAGGGTATCTTTCATTTGTAATATTGCGTAATAGCTTTTATTTAACTGTTTACATACATGATCAATCTGAGACTCCCAAGTTAACTTATTATCGATATAGGTTCCCAAGAATTTAGTGCCATCAGCGAACATAAAATTTTCTAACATTATTGGCCTTCTTATATTAAAGTTTACAAACACAGTCTTAGTGTCATTTAGCATAAGTTTATTGCGATCACACCACGCTTTCATATCATCAATTACTGAGTGTATTTTACATTGCAGTACGTCTAACGTCATAGCAGAGACAGTTACTGTTGTATCATCTGCATACATAATAGTAGAACCATCACTTATATAATCTGGTAAATCATTTATATATAGCATGAATAATAATGGTCCCAGTATTGAGCCTTGTGGGACTCCCAAATTTATGTCATATGTTTCTGACTCAGCATTATTACATTTTACCACAAGTTTCCGCTCATGCATGTAAGACTCAATCCATTTTAATAAGTTTCCCCTGATGCCAATATTTGCCAGCTTGACTGAGAGCATATCCTTATTCACCGTATCAAATGCCTTTGATAAGTCGAAGAATAAGGATACAACATATTTGCCCTCATCAAGTTTCTTGTAGGCGTGATTTAGGAATTGATAAGATGCAGTTTCAATAGATTTCCCTGTCCTGAAACCATGCTGATGTGTTGATAGTATCTTTCTCGCTTCGACAAAAGACCCTATTCTAATAGCCACAATTTTTTTCAATTAATTTTGACAGAACACTTAAGAGTGATATTTGACGGTAGTTTTCAATATCATTTGTCTCACCTTTTTTGTGGACAGGTATTACACAAGCCTTTTTTAAAATGCTGGGAAACACTCCTTGTTCGAGTGATAAATTAATTAAAAATAGTAGGGGATCAATTATTTCATTAATAATATTTTTAAGAACTTGAGCGGTTAATTCATCGAAACCGGATGACTTTTTATTTTTTAGATTTTTAACAACATCTAACAATTCATTTTTAGAAACGGATGAAACAAATATTGACTGCTCGATATAGTTCGATGTAGTACAGGGCAATGACATATTATATCCAAAGTATTTATTCATTTTGTCACTTGCAGCAGATACAAAGTACTTTCCAAAGAGTTCAGCCACATTTATACCAGTTATTACATTGTTATTTACATTTAAGGTTAATTCTTTATTTTGATTTTTTCCACTTTTATTTCTACCTAAGTTATTATTTATGATTTTCCAAGTTTCTTTAGTTTTGTTTTCAGTTGTACTTATTTTTTTACTATAATAATTTTTCTTTGCCGAAATTATGTTTCTTTTTATACTCTTTTTTTTCTATTTCTGTATATTAATACTGAATCAGGAACATCAGAATTTACCATTTCCAGAAATACAATTTTTAGGGCTTTGCTCTCAGTTACTATCTCTTGTGTTAGCCATCCTTTATCTAATTTATTTACTTTACTGTGTTTAATACATTTGTAAGGACAGCTAACATCAAGGCACCACAGTAAAGATTGAATAAAATGATTGAAGGCTATATCCATTTCTAAGTAATAAAATGTTTGTAGATATATCTATGTAAGTCTAATATATGTCATATACATCATTGATATATAGCAATAAATTAACAATAATGTTATTCCTACCCATAATGCTTTATTAATGTAACAAAATCGTTAAGTGTTACGGCTTTTTGCTTGTAATTTCTGTAATCAGAAGGCTTTATTCCAGTGGGACATGCTATTCAGGTACATGTTACAAAAAAAATATATTGCTTTGCTCGCTAATGTTATTGAAATAATTCGTTGTGGAAAATTAAAAAAATCTTTTGACCTCCAGAATAATACATTACAAATTTTGAACAATCCGATAGGATTCCAAAATACCTTTCAACAGTGCCATTTAATCTTGCTTAATATTTTTAAATGCGTTTCTAACCATAAAATACTAGACTTCCTACGAAATATTAATAAACATAAATGCTCTTCGCCATAAAAACATCTTAATCCAACAAATTCTCCTACACATACATTTCCAAAATTGTAAACAAGGTCTCGTATTTGTTATGTAATTCACTAAATGACTATTTTAAATGAATATTCGAATATGCATTGGTATTTAGATTAATCAATAGGCAATAAACGGCGATTGTACACTGTGAAGTGAGATTATATTTGCAAATGGACCATTTCATCAAATAACATTGTAATACCAATATATTAATTGTTGCTAATTATACAGAAACTTTGAAAAAAGAGGATAACTTTACATCGAGTTTATACATTTTTTTATCAAAATGTGGTTTATTTTCATTTCAATACAAAAATTTTGAGAAGCAATAACGGATTGAAACTTCGATCACGTTTTGATGTAATAGAACTATCCTTATTTTTATCAAAAATTGTACAAGTTAAAATAGTGTCACGTGTTTGCTACCCCCACACCTATGCTCGCAGATTCGTTGATTGAAAGTCTAGGTAACACTTACTACAATACTGACTAATTAATAATTAACAACAATAAATTAATGACTGTCTTAACTATAATCACAATTAAACACTTATAGGTCTCTTTTTTATTTCTTCTTTACTCGCTCACTTTCAACTTAAGACTGAGTCTCGGCCCACCGTGCGTCTTATTTATACATCCATCCACACAGTCTAGAACATTCCAAAATATTCCCGGCCATTCTCGTACAATTTCAGTCTCATCTAAACCAGTCTACACAGTCCAGTGGCGTAACACTGCCCCCTCCTTAAGCCTGAACGTCCCGATCAGGCAAATCATTGTTCCCTGCATACTTGGCTAGACTCTCTATATGCACCACCTTCTTCTTTGATTTTGGACTTTGCTGAATTCGGTATACGACATCGTTCATTCTGGTGACAACAGTGTATGGTCCTTCCCAAGGGTGGTGAAGCCTCGGGGACCTGCCTTCCTTTCGTTCAGGGTTATATAGCCAAACCAACTCTCCCACCTAGTACCCTCCTGAATTAGCCTTAAGATCATAACGAACCTTCATACGACCACTGGATATTGCAATTCGCTCAAAAGGAGCCCCGGCGTTATGTTGTTTATTTCTTATTTGTGGCCCCATTTTTGTCGCACTTCACATTGGCAGCACCAAGCCTCCCAGTAGAAACGTTCTTACGTTTGTCAGGGTTTTGTTGATGCCAAAATGTCCGCCAGATGTTCCATTATGCACTTGCTGAAGTACATTTGCTACGAGACACCTGGGGATTACCAATTTCAAAGTAACTTTTCTCCCATTGGGACTTTCCCACGCTCTCTTCAGCAGTCCATCCTCTACTCTAAGGGAGTCCCATTGTGTCCATAAAGCTTTCAACCCCACTGATTTATTTGAAATGTTCGTCCAATCGGTTCGGGTTTCCCTTTCTTTCCACTTCAGAATAGGACCAGTTTCCTTATCGTTTAACTGCGCTTACCTTAACGACTCTTTTGTCCAATAATCCGGAACATCAATCTTAACGGTATTCATATTTTGTACATTTTGCTGTTTTTCCTCCCAGTGGCAAGGCTTGCAGTCATTCTGACACGGTCTTTTGGAAAGGCCATATGCCATATGCCCCGAAGTACTAGCTATCCACTTTTCCTGCGGCTTCTCCATTACTGCAACATTTATCCTCTCAGAGCTGCGCTGACGACAGCTACTCTGAATATGGCCCACTCTGTCTCCCACTACTTTGCTGTTGGTTTTGTCTCGGCTGGAGATTTGAGTTTATCAGTAGTTGCATGGTCTTTTGTACTTCGGACATTACACCTTGAATGTTGAACTCATGACAGTTCCTCTTAATATGGCCCAATTTGTCACACTTATAACAGCAGATACCTCCATTCGAGCTACCGCTATTTTGCTATTCTCGTCTCGTTTGGGAATTCATCTTTGTCAATAGTTGTGCTATCAACTTTTGTAACTCGGTTAATACGACTTGCATGGTTTTATCTGCCGGGGTCTCTTCCACAGCCATGGATCGCACTCTCTGGTTTGATTATGTGGTATCCTGATAGTCAGCCTCAATTTCTAGTGCATTTACTTCACTACTTCGCTTGTACCTGGCTAATTTAAGGATTCGTCTAAACTCCTGGTCCCTTACTCCATCAATAAACGCTCCAACTGCCAACTGTTGCTGAAACTCCATTGATGCATCAGGATAGGCTAAATGGGCTAATCTCTCCACAGCAGCCTCGAATTCCTGGAGGATTTCGCTACCACGTGTCTGCGTGATTTCAGCTGCTGCGTCTGATATACTTGGGCGAGATGTTGGTCGCCATATATTAGTTCTAACGCTGCCTCCAAAATGCTAAAGTTTTGTATTGTATCCAGTCCCATCTAACCAGTCTACACAGTCCCGTGGCGTAACAATATGCCTGTAGTACGCATAGGCAGCTTTATATTATAGACTCATTAACTTTAGTTATACAATGGTTTTAGGCTTTTAGAGACATAGCACAGATAACAAGTTTCAATAATAGTACATAAATCGTTAGAAGATCGCTCACATATCAGAGAAATAATGCGCTCCAAGGTTCTGTGCTAGGTCCCTTGTAATTTCTTCTGTGTATTACCGATATATGTGGTAAAAGAAACTGGAACTAATTATTTTGCTGAATTTCAAACATTTAACAATATACACATTTTTATATGCCATCCAAGGGTGGCATAAATTTCAAAATCAAACAATACGGCATGTATGAAATGGTACTGGTTAGTTTAAATAATTATAGACGAATTTCTAAAAACTGTAGTATATCAAAATGATTGAATGAAAAAAAAATGGTCTGTTTAAATTCATAAATCGAAATATTGTGTGTAGTTCCGGTATAATTATACAATTATAGTTGTCTGAAACATATATTCCAAGTGCATTAAAAAAATGAGTAATATAAAGCTGTATCAGTTTCTTTAACTGATTCTCTATTAACATATTATGCATACGATATATGTCGTGCCTATGTGATTAAAGTAGGCACTAAAACTGATTAATAATAAGATGGAAATATATACTCGTACCTATGTACATGAGAATTCATTAGACCTGCCATTTAACGATTGAAGGGCATGGCATAATAGATACATATCCCATGCAGTTCAAGAAAATTTAATACGCTACTAAGTCTACACTCATAATTTAAAGAAAATACCAGCTATTTTATTACACGATCTATACACGCAACCTTCAGAACATACCTAAAATAAATCCTGACATTTAACTTCGTAACTATATGCACTAAAGTTTTAACAAAAATCCATATCTGAGTTTATCCTACTTCGATCGCAATTTTCCGTAGCATAAAAACTGAATGTGATGCACAAAATTTAAATTGAGAACAGTTAAGTTTATTCACACAAGTACCGGGCACTGGCTATTTAATGTCACTTACATATATGCGATATTTGGAGTAAAAATATAATTTTGTCGTGTATAAACTTGATATCTGAAAGAAGTTATACTCAAGTTTTAATAATATTTGATAGCTTTTTTTTGGGAATGTCGGTCAAATATTCACTAAATCTTTTTTCTAACGTTTCGGTTTATTAAACCATCATCAGAGAAATTATTAATTATGAAGTGTTTATTTTATATTTAAAATTTTATTACATGTTTAGTGTTAATTGTTTACCTGTCTTACGCAACATTTGATATTAACGGTCAAGGAAAAAGAAAAAGAAAGAAATTAGGATGAATTATACATAATTTTAAAACAAACCTATTATCACTGCTCAGATGCCATTTCCATAAGGTTATGTTTTTTCATTATAATTCGTCAAAATTCGCCCAGAAATTTTAAATTTTTTTCCCGAAATTGTACCTTTTTCTTTCTTTCATTCATTGTATCTCTTCTGGTGGTACCACATTCACCAAATTTAACATGACCTAAAATGTTGTTGACAATCTTAACTGCCAAATTTGGGAAGTCTCCCATTAGTATTTTTTGAGTTATCGCGGATACACACATACACACGTACCGACAGACATCATTCGGAAAATAGTCAGATTGGATTCCGGAGGGTTCAAAACGTATCAATCAATCAAAATCTCGAGGTCGAAAAAAATTACGATTACTATACTTCCTTATATTAGGTATAAGAAAATAAAAAACTGTCTGATGGCATTTTAGATAATAGAAATTTTTTTGTATTTTTAAGAATCATTAAATATTACACATTGAAACATGTCTTTGTTTTGAAGATTAACTATCGGTAGTTCTGAAAAGATTTGTTTTTCATATACAAAAATCAATAAAATAAAGAAATCGGCAATAATCAAACTAAAAAATAAACAAATCCAAATTTGACAGCTGACATGCAGAAACAGGAAATCACGAAATATGTGACAACGACGCTAGTCAAAATCGTTCGATCAGATTGATCGATATTTTCGCTTGTTACTGGCACTTACGAAATCAGGCCCTCCCTTCTTTTTCGTCAAGAAATTTTCTAGTCCATCGTCTTCAAAATGAAAGAGAAAATCCGAAATTTGTATCGATTCCATTCGATCCTCGATTCATCCGTGGTATTGGTAAGATTTTTAAAGATGTAGGTTATGACAGTGGTTCATTCATCGGGAAACAAACCACAACAACTTTTAGGCAATCCAAAAGACAAAATTAAAACAAACGAAAAGTCGGAAATTTACGAAATTAGCTGTAAGGACTGTAATCAAAAATATGTTGGTCAAACTAGACGATCAATTCATACTAGATTCAAAGAGCATATGGCCCATCTCAAATATGGCAGAATAGATAAGTCTAGTGTAGCCCAACATACGTTTGAAAACAACCATAAAATAGATATTTGCAATTTAAGATTAATTAGGAATGCAACAAATACTAGACAGCTGGATGTATTTGAATGTTTGGAATACATAAAGTGTAAAAATAGTATAAATAGTGAAAGAGGACCTATCCCAAAGAGCTCGCTTTATTGGTTAGTGGATCACCGAACCCTGACAATAGTTTAGGTATAAATAGGGTAGATTGTTAGCATAAATTTAGCTTTAATCATCCCCAGATGATGCCAAATTGGTTGGCGAAACGCGCGTCGAGTGCAGTATATAGTGTTTTGGTGTTTCGTAGAAAACTACGTCAGTGTTATCTTCACATCAAAGGTTCCAACCCACTCTAGGACTAATTCAAATTAACAGTAATAGTATCTCTTTAACAATAATACATTAACAATTAATTTTCAAAGATGTCAGTATGATCAGATTTTGTTGATGCAATAAAACACGCAAATTATACTGTTGACATAAATTTGTATAAGAAATAACGACATAAGTAAAGATGCAGATACGGGACTTGCAACTCATAGAATGTTTTTTTGTCTTTTTTTTTATAGTTTATTTAATATGAAAATATACTTATTTATTTTTTTCAACAGTATCTGGCCGTTGTCAATTCCAAAGGGTCATTGACTGATGTGTCAGATGTATTGAGATTCATAAAAATTGAGAAATCTTGTAATTTTTGAGGCACATAAATGTTATTTTTTTTTTATTTAAATGAAATTCAAAATGAAGTTTATGATTAAATAATAACTGTTTTAATTCTGCCGACAACTGTTTTCCCAACTTTTTATAAAAGCCTAAGGTAAAGTGATTATATTATTATTATTATTGTTCTATTGAACCTGAAGGCAAATTCAATCTATAAAAATTTGTGAAAGTGTGCTGGTATGCCATTATAAAATACTATCACTATTGTAATAATTCCATTTAGGAGTATTAAAGCAAGGCCATTCACATCTATTAATATCTCATTCAGTTAAAGTAGCTTAACACTTACTAAAAATAAGCAGATAAATACCTATATTAATATAAAAAAATGTCGACTACAATATTTTAAAAAATTTGTTTTAGTTTTATATAAAAAAAATACAAAATTTTAGAAATTATAGAAGCTACGGGTTTTTGGCATGATAGATACAATTTACAGAAAATAATTCTACGTCATATGAAGTTTATATTAATCTATCCAAAGCTCTAGACTAGATAATTCATTTCAAGGTTTTTGACTTGCCCAACAAATATAATAATACAAGTTTATTTACGAAAAATATAAACAAAATCATTGGTATATATAACAAATACTTAAATAATATGTAAATAAACAAACCTCCTCACAAAATACATTGTATTTGTATGAGAGGTTACACACCCTAATCGTTTTTAAGTTTTTTATTATTTTTTTTTTTTAGTAATAGTTATTATTAATATAGTTATAAGTGCGTGATAACTGATATAATCATATTTTGGATAAGAACATATAATGCTTACGAATCCGATATTTATCATAATCCAATTTAACTCGACAGTTTTCATCAAATATACTTATCCTGATTCTCTGAAGTGACACTTTTCATATATTCAAGACACTGAAAATACGTTTCTGTTTTTAAGGAAATACGTAATTTAGAACTATGGCCAAATAAGGTTCATTTCTGAGTTCATTTAAAATTTTATTTTAATTTTATATATGTACACAATATGTAACCTTTTGTAAGGTTCTGGCCTAGCATTTGAAAGGTTCATATATCGTTGATAGTTGCAAGTTGCATTAATGATGTGGCATTAATCATATTACAGACAGTCTTTGGTCATATAAAACTAGTATGATATAGTACTTCATTATGATTACTATTATTATTGAAATTAAGTGGGAAATTGATAAACACTCACAGTAAAACTGAATTATTTTACATATTTATAGTTCTGACGATGGATTGATCTAATATCTCAATTTTACTTACTATTTTATTAAGTGTTTATCGAAGGATTTAGGATCTGATAAGAACTTGAATAAGAAAAACTAATTTTTCAACATTCTGATATACGCAATTTCGATTTTGATAGTAAAAAAAAAATGAGGTCATGGACCATCTTTCAGTGACGTGTTTGTCTTATAAATCAAACACTCTTTCAGGATTATTTATTGCTTTTCCTTAAACGTCTATATTTCCACTGAATATTTCGGATTTGGTTTTATATGAGGAATGCGTTTATTTGAAAAATATATATATCTTAAGTACTATCCGTTTGAAGAGATAATGATAAAAATGGAGTTGCAAAATTTTCATTTAATAATAGTAATAGTTACAATTAAAAGCACTGATGTAAGTTGCTAACCATGGCACTGAAAATAGACAGAATAACTTCTTACGTTAGATAATTAAGGATTAAACGACTTACCTTAAGGAAGTTTAAATCCTAATTATACGAGATTGGACACCCTGTAGTATACCCTTATTACTGTTGTGCGCGCAAGTTGAGAAAAAATGATTCACCTTCCACCCGACTTCGCCTGATCGCCATGTGTCCATTATACTTCGCGGGAGAATTAAGATCACCTCTGGGCCGGGCATCTATTGTTAAGACGCATGGAGTGTGAATGCGTCTTTTTTTCTTAGGAAGGGTTTGATCTTGGCGGACGTGTTCAATCTCGTATAATTAGTATTTTAACTTCCTTAAGGTAAGTCCTTTAATCCTTAATTATACTTCTATTGGCCACGTCCTCCTGATTATCCTGTAGATATTTAAAGGTATTGGAGGCGGCCTTATATTAATAGATCGTCTAAATATTGGTTTTTACATTTTATTGGATGCATTATTATAACAAAAGATATGTTTGAACGAATACATGTAATTTAATCGTACTTTATGTAATAGTATTTTAACTAAAAATATAAACGTACAAAACTTGTCAAAGTATTTATACAATAATAATATAATATGTAAGTAAATACCAGACCATCTTTAATTAACAACCTCGGTTTTTTATATTTTTTTGTAAATATAATCTACGGTTTATTTGCTATGGTCTCTATATAATTTGCAACTTTGGCTATCACGGGTCTATTGTAAAATTTGCAGAAGGTATTTGACCTTTCAAACCAGCCCGCCGTGTTTCTTATGGTTTCGATGTTTATCCATGATGAATGTGACGAAGAACTACTTTTAATTAATAATGCCTTTGATAACGGACTACCAGTTAAACAAAAATGTAATTAAGGAAGAGTCATAAAGAAATACATGTGTGTGGTATTTTTTAACAGTAATTAAAGTGAGTATTCTGTGATTGTAGACTATATTATTTGATACAGTCTGATACATAATTTGCGAAGAACTCTTTAGAGGCGATTATAGGTCTATTATAGAACCTGCTGATAGGTTTTGATTGTTCTGTCCAACCAGCCAGAAGCTACTCTTATGCTTGGTGCTGTGCATAACCCAAATGGCATGCACTGAAAGTCGTAAGTATTACCTTTGAGAAAGAATTTTAAATATTTTTTATATCTAGTATGAATTGGTATTAAAAAATAGGCATATTTTCAAATCTATTGATGCTATGTAGTTATTGCGAGAGCAAGTTGAAAATTTTATTTGTAATTTCGGATTAAAGTGGGAGACAACTGTCGATGCCCTAGATGTGGTTCGGACTCCACAATCTCGGATCTGGTTCTGCATCAGTGTTTTCCATATATTGTGACAAGGCGGTGCTAGAATAGCTATTCCCTTCCCTAAATTATTTTGGAGTTCCAATTAAAAATAGCCCTTTTTGATCACAACCAAATTTAGCATTGCCGAATCTTCTGGATTAAGGTGTGACGCCTCTAGCAGTGTGCAATTTTAAGAAATGCAGCAATTATCAAAAAGATTGGTCTTAGTTTCCGTGCCCCAGTGAAAGGTAACTGGACCACCGTGTTGCCAGTTCGGGTGCTATATTTTCTTTTCTAATTTTCTCATTTTTCCCGCGTATTCCCGACATAACTCTATGTTTTCTTTCGCTTGCCTTCTTCTCCTTCGCCATTTTTTCACGTTTTGCAAGTTAGCTGTTCTGTTGTACACAATGCGCCTTAACACACATAGCGCAAGAAGTAGAATGACATATGGAGATCAGGCGAGGTCGGGTGGAAGGTGAATGATTTTCTTTCAACTTGCGCGTACAACAGTAGTAAGAGGTATTACAACAGGGTGATCTAGGAGGACGTGGCCAATAGAAGTATAATCGGATATATTAATATTATGCTAAAGTTATCACTAGTAAACAATATATTTCACATATCGAGTTACAGATACATAATGCTACGAAGAAACAAAAAACAAGGGAAAAGCAAAACAAGAAAATAATTGACCTGATTCAGATAATTCAAGTGAAAAAGAAAACATTTATAATGAAGACGAACGTGCCGATGAGTTAGATGACGTAGATTGGACCAATGAAAATACCAGTGAAAATGAAATGGAATATAAAGAGACGGAAATAAAAGTTGGGGATTATGTTTTAGTATCATTCAAAGATGGAGAGACATGCTTTTTTCTACAAATATGTGTGCACCGTTTCAAAAATAGACGAATCTGACATTCAAGTGATATGATTACAAGCTTGAATAAGCGAATTTAAATTGAATGAAAAAGATGCTGCGATACATGATTTTTATTCAGTTTTTCCCCGCTTGTTTAATTTTTACTCCGCAAATCTTATTATCTTGAATAGTATAGGAGTTACAGGCTTGTTTCACACGTTCCCTTACCTGTTCCACTTTTTCCCAAAATTGAGGTTAAAAGTGAAACACAGTTTTTATTTATTTATTTTGTTTGATTATATCTAATTAACGATTCATCGGACCAGAACCAATACTTGGCATATCCTCAAGTACTGCCAAGATGGCTATCTCAACCTGGGCTGAAAGGTAAACTCTCCAGTATTGGCAAGAGTTACCAGGATTAGTTCATTCGAAGGAGTTTATAAAATACCCTTTGAAATCAAGAGCTAAGAAACTTTTAGAGTTAAATAGGGTAAACCTGAAAACTCTAACAGGCCTATATACCGGGCACTGCCGACTAAACTATCATCTGCATAAACTCGGCCTAGCGGAAAACGCCGAGTGCCGTCTATGCCTGGAGGATGATGAGTAGGCAGACCACATCTTATGCACCTGTCCCGCTGTGGAGAGGATCCGATTCTCAATATTTGGCAAAGAGCAACTGCTGCCAGAGGATCTGGACACATTCTCACCCAATAAAGTTATCAGTTTCATGAAGATACTGGACTTATTGGGTGAAATATAATTAGGCGTGAGCCACAATAGGCCTGCTGATGGCCGCAGTGGAGGGTCTACTGAGACTCACTCACAACAAACCCAACCTAACCTATATCTAATTAAAAAAACCACGTACTTTTCAAAAAATTAAGTAACACTGCATCTAATACATAAATGGGAAATTTCAATTTGTATTTATAAATAATACAACAAATATGGCAAGAGCAAGAACTATAATAAACGAAGTTACAGTTTATTCCAATTTTACTTGCAACATAAAAACGTCGGTTTATTTGATCCCGCCGCCAAAGAAGCCGACGTTTTTGTGTTGCAAATAAGTTTGAAATAAACTTTAAGCGCAGATTATAGTTAAAATAAAGAAAAACGCAAATAGAGATTACTTGCGTGAAATTCACTTTCACAGCTTGAGAAACGTATCCTTCCAAGTAACTCAACCATAAGGGCCATTAAGTTGTGTTTATTAGCTTGCCTTAAAGCCATAAATTAAAAATGTACGTTTATAACCGCCACAAAACAAATTAAGCTGTTACTATACATTCTCATCTTATTTTATAAACATTCTATTTAAATTGGCGTGTGATGTTAGTAAATATGCGAGTTATTTGTCTTTATAAAAAAATAATTCCCCCGCTTTTCGTGAACATATTTATTTTTTGTACACAAAAATAAATTGCTTATTTAAACATCGAATTAGCATACAAACGATGATTTACATTTTTATTGTACTATGTAAGAAACAAAGCAAGATTCATGTAAATTATCTCTGGAAACAGGTTAAACTATTTATTATGGTTGTCAAAGGTAGGATAATTATCGTAATTATTGTACATGTAGATAATTCTACATCTAACCACGGATTTAATCAGTTAATGGTGTCCATTTAAAGTTGTCGGAATCTTATTCGTAGCAAGAACCGCCATTTATCAACAATTAATTTTTTATTTAGAATTATTGGCCTATTATTTAGTCATGGATTTGGACAATTAGAAACCACCATAAATCCTCTCATGCATTACAGAATCAATTTGATGAAAATGGTTATCTTTTTTTAGACGAAGACATGCTCATCACTTCTAGCAAGATGGTGCTCCTCTTTATTGTGGTGGAATGGTGTAACTATATATTTTCCGGAAAGTGAACTAGCAGATGAGGATCCATAGAGTGGCCAGCAAAATCTCTGGGTTTGACGCTACTCGACATTTATCTATGGAGTAATTTCAAATCTGTCGTTTAGATACAGAGCATTCAACAACTACGGCAAGTGTCGCTCGATTCAAGAGAGGTTTTCCAAAAGACGAGGGTTTAAAGGTATTAATAATCGACAACATTTAGAGCATTTGTTACGAATTAAAATGAATAAAATGTTTCTGTTGTCTGATTTTTTTCAACAACACCCTGTAACGTGGATTTTTTAAAATGTAAACTTGGTAATGGTTGTTCAAATTCTAATTAAAATAATTAAATGAGCAAGTGCCTGCAATAATTCTTCTAAAGTAAGTAGTTTTCTAAGGCAGGGACGGCTGGGGGGGGGAGTGGTTGTTCATTTGTTGATTTTCATTCTACGGCAATTACTCCCCACAACCCCATTTAACATGGTAAAAACTGCTCCTCAATATCTCCTTTATGTCGGAGATAATTAGGGTGGAAACTTTTCAAATACACCCTGTATATAATAATTTATATAGCTGATCATTTTTTAAAAGATTAGAATAAAATTATAGTTTTATACATTTATGGATGTCGCCACAGGCCATTTAAGGACATCCTGCCGTGTCGGATCATAAAAACCTACATGATGAAAAATCCAAAGTAGCACAAATTTGTCATTTTTTTTTCCTAAGGGATGTTCCCTTATCGCAAATATATCAATTTACCATTACAAATGAAAGAATTATTTTTTATTTGAGGTTTCATTATTCGGATTGATAATCTGTTTAAATTTATTTGACAACACTGGACAAGTACGTTACAATCGGATAATTTTTTTTTTACTAAAGCCTCTAAAACATATTTTCAGCTAAATTCTTTTTCGCAACAACCCTAGCTTAAATTAGGAAGGAATGTTTGTCTTAATATGTATATCAGCCTGTATGTATATGTGCATATGCATATCAATCCATCGTTTTTTTGTAATCAAAGTATATTCTAGTTAGTAACTCGGTTCTCTATGAAAACAAAAAATATCATGTAATAGGACACTGGGTATATAATCTCCAAATACCAACACATGCTAAACACATTGTACTATATTATGTGGTGTGTTATGTTATGTGTTATGAGTATTGTCAAATACTTCATTACATTAAACAAAAATCGCAACCTTTTAACGTTTCCAGACACAATCACTTTAAAAGCCACACACTGTGCTTAATGGGCCCACCACTCACTCACGATCCACTCTCGAAATTCTCGATTTGGTCGATACTTTGAGAAAAACACACGTCGCCGCGCCGGCAAAAACACGAGGAGCTTGCGAGCGAACGACTACGGAGAAGTTGCTCCACTGTATACAGAAAAGCAAATGTGGTGCAATGCAGGAAAGCACGAAAGTGCGCCGGCTCTGGCTCCTGCTCCTGCTATAATAAACCTACAATATTGCCGGTGAAAAATGATGATATACCTGTGACTTACAGGGTGAAAAGGTCTTTGACTGTCAAATATGCACAATATCGTGGTTGTGTGATATAACTAGGCTACCTGGAGAATATTGAGGAAAATTTTTCAATAAATCATATTACTATTCTTTTTTTTATTATTTTTTCTTGTCGTTTGGAAACTTGGACGTCATCTCTCAATAACAAACACAAAATATTACTTCATTACGAGTAGTTAAACTGGCATTTGATTGGAGAATAATCTGTACTTTCTAAGTTGATTTAGGGCTAGTTGTATAAAAGTTGGTCAGTTTTGAAGTCGGTTTAACCTCTTGGTTACAATTGTTAACAATTGTAAGCAGAGTTAAATCTGGTTCAAAGTTGACCCATCTTTTATACAACTGGCCCTGAAGGCTTTCCACCAACCCTTCAGAAATCAAATCCATAACTTTGAAAGACCAAAAATAAAAGATTTCGCATTTGTCAATATAAAACCTTTTTAAAGTTATTTCACATTGATTGACATTTAGATTCATTCAATGAGTAGGCAGTGTATTATTTAGGTCTAACGAATTCTGTTTTAATTTAGTCAATCTATATCTGGATTAATTAATTTATCTTTGACTCTGGTATTGTGTGTGAACATCAGAATGGGAAGCAAATTGTTTTTTGTTTTTATGAATGTCAGTTAAACTGACATTTTATTCAGGTTTCTGAATTAGGGTCTACTGTGCTCTCTAAAATCAACATTTTCTAAAATTTTAATGGCACGTTTTTGTAACACAAACACAGTGGGAATTAATACAATTTACCCATATGGTAATACCATTAACATGAGAATGGAAAAGCGTAAACTAAACAGAAAGTGGTGTCCCGTTCATATCAGACTGCTCAGATTTCTTAAAAAATATAAGGAGCTGCAGCAGTGGTGGATTTACCTATAGGCCCGTGAGGCTGAAGCCTATAGGGGCGCTAAACTTAATGACGGCGCTAATGAAATGCAGAAATATAAAATAAATGAACAAATACGGAAAATTTCGTTTTTTCAGCAAATAAAATTATCGCGCTCTAATAATATTGGAGTACCGCTGTTTTTATTTTAATTTATTCTCTTTAGCAATGACAATGCTTGTAAGTTTTTAACATTTTCAAGTTACCTAACTACGATGTCGAGAGAGAAATACAGAAAAAGGGAAATATTTATACAGGGCGATTCATAAGGAATGAATAATGTTTTACCGCCGATTATATAGCGGAAAATATTGACTAGTGGTCAAATATTAATACTTACTGAGATGCAGGGTGTTAAAGTTATAAAAATAATTCAGTAATGTTGTTATCTTTCAGTTATTTTTTCACACATAAACATAAAAGTGGGTACAATTAGGTTTTTTGACGTGAGAAAATCGAATAAGCTATCACTTTTAGTGTATCCTATAGAGGGCGCTACGTAAGCCATGTTGGTTTAACAGAATCCAACATAACTTTTTTGTACTTCGTTCATTTAAGTATAATCTCACTGCAAATTTTTCATTTAACCATTATTTTTAAACAAAAAAGGGCTCCTTGTTTTATCTTCATAAAATGCACCCTTATCGAGATATTTACATTTTAGAAAATTCTGCGCACCCATAATTTTTTTTTTTTACTTTTACTAGCAGTCCTTTGAGCAATAGATCCTGTACATTTTTATCAGGATTGTATCATCCGCAAACAAAATACTTTTACTATTGCTTAGGCAATTTGAAGTTATTAATGAATATTAAAAAAAGAAGTGGTTCTAACACAGATCCCTGAGGAACTCTATGATTAATGTTAGTATAGCACCGACAATTAGAGTAGCTGAACTACTGTTGCGTCAATTTTTAGTTTAGTTGGTGCCATATGTGCTCTATAGGATTCAATATACAATACTGCAGTAAGTCTGAGGTCGGTTTCACATACAGCGGAATTTGTTCCGGCGGAACGATTTTCAGCCAATCAAACGCTTGATATAAATCACAAAATAATAAGTGAAACTGACCTGAATATCCCATACTTTTTGCAAAATTGTCGCAAAAGTAGTCCTTTTTATAGCAAAACTTTTTAGTACATCAAGTAATTCTTTTTTTTGTAATCTTCATTAAAATAAATATCACGATTATGCTTGTACTTTTTTATTGTTGCTTTTGTATATTTTGAGCAAGAAATTTTATTTAACTGTCTACTATGATAACTTGTATTATCCTAGATTGACGTGGTTTTCCACAATACACCATCTACTGCACTCGACGCGCATTTCGCCGACCAAGTTGGCATCATCTGCGGATGATTAAAACTAACCTTATGTTAACAATGTATCGATAATGAGGTGAAAAAACTTCTATACCTGTAAGAAGCTCGAATAATTATTGTGGTTTACATGTTCAAAAAGTGCACTCATACATTCATATTGAAAACATTACAGAAAGAGTTATTAATTTAGCTGACGCTAGCGATAGTGACACTGACAACTTAATTGTAATTTTATTTCAAAAATATAAATAAATGGAATTACAAATATTTATTTTATATAATATAATGTAATAATTATTCAATACCTACAGGCCCGTTTGAACCATTCGCTTGGTTTATAGCCCACTCTGTATAAACTGAACGATATATTCCCAGATTGAAACGTAAATTACAAAAAAAAAAAAAAAGTAAACTCGAAAGGAGTCATACGAAATCATATAGTAACCCTCCACTTTCAGATTAAATCGTACGTTCTTACATGTATCGCACATCAAGGACCATTTCCGCAAGATTAAAGAGAGCACTTTAGAAATACAGATTAGAATTTCAAGCCACCAATGCCATATTTACCATAAATGGGCCGAACCCCAATCCCAACAGTCGTCGTGAATACCCTTCATTGATCTCGTGTGCACTTGCATGTGTTCTTATTGTCCTTATGAAACAATATACCCTATACAGAATGGATAATATAGTCCTGACTTCTTTTCTTTTCTAGAAAAAATAAATTAATTATTTGGGTATGACGTAAGCATCATATGGCATTTCCCAAATAATTAATTTATCTTCTCTAGAAAAGAATAATACGAAGCAAATAAAATGTCAGATTTTTAAAAGTAGTCTTAACTATTACATCTGCACATATTTTGGATTTAATTTTTTCACATTGGTCATGAACTTTTGCACTTTTATCGTCGGTTTTAACTGAGAATCAATAAAAAAATATTCACCGGTATCTTTTGTTTATGCCTATTCGTTTACTGTCTAGTTTACTTACATACGTTTTTAAATCAAGTTTCTAGCTATCATAGAACTCAAGATATCGAAGTCGGACGCACTGATAAACACCCTATTGTGCGCCCATGTTTTCTCAAAACGTAACAGAGAAAGATAAGTAGGAGGAGGAGAAGAAGATTGCCTAGTTTTTATTTTTAAAGGTCTGTCATAGTAATTTTTTTCCTTGTTACCACAACAAATGGAAATATTTCTGTTAACAAACATTAACGACTGTTCCCAAATTACAAAATTTTTATCTCGGTCAAATTTAAATGTGGATTAAAAACGTAGATAACATTTTTCTTTTTTGTTTGTATAAATAGGCTCCTTAACGAAGGATTATACTCAGACTTAAGAGTTATATAAGAAATGCATCTTCACAATTTATTTTTAGAATACATACATAAATAAATATGATTATTGGTGCCTTCTGTCATCTCTGTTTCTATTTCTATTTTACCAAGTAATGCTAGAACACGTATAGTAAAATAATCATGTCTGAACATCAATATATCTGTCAACAAATAAGATGAAAATATTTAGGCAACTGCTTTATGGGTATTGCAACATTGTGTTTATAAAAAATATCGTAATTTAAGAAATATTCTCAGAAACCTAAGTTTGTACATTGTTATGCCCATTGTCTGTCATTACATTTTCTTGGAAAATCTGTAACGAGGATCTTATCCATGATATTCGGCATTTCCTATAAAAAATAACTAGCAATTATATTTTAATATCTTCGATGAAATACTACTATGTTTTATTTATATTTATCGGGTGGACTTGGCACTTTTTTAATTTTTGCCTGAAAAGCCGTTAGATATTCCGGATTGTATATTTTACTATTATATTAGTCGAGATACATACAGACAATTTATATTGTGTCTATTTGCATACCAACTTTAAGAGCAAAAAGCGATTCGCACGTCAAACTTCAGAGGAAAAACTCTAGTTCGGCAATGTCTCCCCATAAAGTATAAGCAAATTTTGATACAAATATATATATTTATTTATTTATTTATTTAATACATATCCAACAGGCAAAAGCCCAATTACAGGATACGGGGATAACTTGAATTAACGGTAACAGTAAAAAAAAATGATAATAAAAATAGCAATACAAAAAAAAAATGAAAATGAAAAGGAAAGATGGTAATAAAAATGGTATAAACAAAAATAAGCACATATGCTTATACAAACATGTATGCACACATATACATACACATGCACATATATATATATATACACATAAACCCATATATGTACACACATATATACGCACATACATACATACATACATACATACATACATACATGCATGCATGCATTCATACATACATACATACATACATACATACATACATACCTACATACATACATACCTACATACATACATACCTACGTACGTACGTACGTACGTTACATACATACATACATACATACATACATACATACATACATACATACACACACACACACACGCACACACGCACATACGCACACACGCACACAGCACACCAGACACGCAGACACGCAGACACGCAGACACGCAGACACGCAGACACGCAGACACGCAGACACGCAGACACGCAGACACGCATACACACATACACACATACACACATACACACATACACACATACACACATACACACATACACACATACACACATACATACATACATACATACATACCCTACAAATTTAGATTGTTTCCGAAGTCGGATCACAGACGACAGATTGAAATTTTATTATTTTTTATAGCCTCTGAGATTTAATGGTCTATCCAACTGTTCCGTGAAAGGCAAATGTGTTGGGGTAACGTCTTATTTTCCCACACTTAATTATATAGGTAATCAAATGATGTTATCAATCAAAATTATCCGTGTTTCATCTTTATTAGTAACGTCAACTCTGTCCAAGGGAAGACATTCATAATAAGATGCTTTTAAGACAATATAGATATCAAGTTTTAACTCGATCGATACAACTCTGAATCTTACAACTTATGCGTAGGCTGATGGACTGGGTTTTGGGTTGGCATCAATAGAAAAGTTATTTTTTTCAAATAGAATCGAAAACAAATTATAATAATTATATATCAACACGAATGATATTTATATGAAGAAAATTTCGATGGCATGACGAACTAAATATATATATATATAGGTATTCTTTTGTTTTTCTTCCTCAATATGTTAAGGCCCTAATGAAGTGTGGAAAAGCATTTTACACAGTTCACATGTGCAAGGGCTTAAAAGAATTTAAAACGCCACGAATAAAAAACTTAACACCATATGTTTATTATCGTTCCGTGCAAGTTTAACTTCGTTACACTTGGAGCTTTATTTTTATTGTCCACAAATATCTACTATATTTCAATTCTTGTTTATTTTTTTGGTAAATTGCGTACACTTGTACTTCCGCCATCAATTATAACGACTGTTTATTTTAGAACTGAGAAAATATAACCACTTTAGTATTATACAATGTAGAACATTCACGTTCATTTTTATTTAAGAGATTACGGAAACCAGTTCAAAATTTAACGTATTGAGTTTTTAGTAATAAAAAAATATGATTTTTTTATCTATAGTCTCTTTCTTACTCTTTCACCATTGTTTATGAAAATATATAAATAGAGCTGTCCGAGGTCACCCGGCCGACAGAGCCGTCATATGACTCATATGTTTACATCATATCATAATACCTGAATAAGTACAGTAAATGGAAATAAATTTTAACAATAATGTTACATTTTATAAAAATTTGTATAAAACTCACCCTTTTAAGCAGATTTATGAAGTAGTTTGGTTGTCGTCATCACAAAGTGGGGAAGATCTATAGTATAATAGCATCAGGTATGTTTCTACAGCTGTCTCCGTCAGCGATGTTCGCTTTGGTGAAAAAATATGTTTTGCATTTTGAAAATGACCATTCGACATCTACGGATGTAATACAGGCATAAGTAAAACAATCTGTGAACTCACTTAACGAAGTTGTAGATGCACCATCACAAATTTGTCTTAATTTGCTAAAATCAGGATCTTTCTGTAATACACTCTCGAATTTTTCACTAACGCGATTATTTTTTGCGTCATTTATAGCCTGTAGCTGTGTATTTACGTCGTCCACTATTTGCAGCGATTCCACTAACGACAACGAACTATTTTGCAATTTTTCTATTGCGTCGTGTAGTCCTCTATAATTGTTATTAATAGTTTTTAAATCTGTTTCAAGGGAAACGTCTTGAAAGCTTGTCTGGCTTTCCCTAATAGCTGCAGCCTCGTTAGGGTTGAACTGTAGTATCACAGCTTTTATTTGTTGAAAATATTCAGCATAATAAAAAGCCGCTTTCAACCACGTTCTCCAACGTGTAAGAATCGGCTCTGGTGGTTCAGGGATACCAGGACACTGTCTGTGAAATGCTCGAAGCCGTTTAGGAGATTTGAGAAAAACTTTTTTTGTATTTGCTGTTAATGCATCTACCTCTGGAAAACATTTTCGAATCGTTTCTGCCACAAGATGTAATGCATGCACTTTACACGTAACATGTAAAAACCTACAATTGTCTCTTTGAAAAGAACGGCCTACCATGCGCATTGTCGCAGCACCATCAGTCACAAACATCAATACTTGACTAGTTGAAAGTTCAAATTTTTCGAATGTGTCCAACACCCTACGCGTAATTATTTCGCCAGTACACGCAGTTAGTCTTTTACTAGCTAGTAAAAGTGGAAATATTAGTTTAAGAGGGCCCAGTACACGTACTATAATATTTAAAATAGAATTTTTTTTACAATCTGTCGTCTCGTCAATACATAACCAGAGCCGTGTATTTTTTAATCCACATTTAATCCTATTTACAATGTCTTCACGAACAGCTGGAATATATCTACGTAACGATGTACGACTTGGTAAGTTCACCTGGGGATTGTATTTATTCCAAAACTTCCGAAATGGTCGTTTATCCAGTATGTGTAGCGGAATATTACAGGCTATTAACATTAACAATAAATCAAACATAAACTGAGTGGTCAAAGGCATGCCATTTTTTTTATTTTGATGTTGCACGGTGTTGATATGACGACGACAATCTGTTTTGTGCCAGCACATTAAGTCTTGATTACAAACTTTACAAATTATTTTGCATCCGTCATAGAATAAATCCGGAAATTCACCGATAAATTTATTCACTGTGTCCGCGTACGGTCGTTTTTTACCCTTTGGCGCGTTTGACATTATGTATAATTTATATGTACAACTTCACGCATTAACCTTTCAAATAAGACTGCAGCGTAAATCACTTCTAAATCGGCACGTGTGACGCCATCGCAAGACCGTGGCTGTACTCCAGCCACCTCGGACAGCTTTTTAGTTTTTTTTATCATTACCATATATCGGAGGATTTGGTATTCCGCCAGAGACGGCCTTAAGTAAACAAAACGATATATTAATAACAATATAAATATAACATAAACATCTGATTGCACTGAAATCTAAGCGGCACGAGGCGTCTCTTTTTTGCTTTTGCAAAAGTTAGTTACGTGCAGAGACCCAACTTAGGTACTTGTTTATTTATTGTGCCATTGCGAAAGAATGATATACTCAGTGATAATATGACATCCGTGCGCGGTGGGTGCAGTCAATCACCCTCTGGGAACGTTAAAATTAGTTACAAATTATTAGAGGAACTGGTACAAATATACAAATTACGTAAAGATGCCTATTTTCAGGTTGATTCAGGTTGACTATGAAAATTTTCAAAATAATTGAGAAATTTCAAAAAAAAAATTCTAACTTTGAACACCCTGTAGTTCTTAAACCAACATTTGTATAAGGCACGTTAGGCTCAATCGTCATATTTTGGTCTCTAGTTAGTATCTCCAGTTATGAGATTTACGATCCTTAATGAAATTCATACTCAATATAATACGTGAAAAATCTAAAATAGTTATGTATGATACAAGTGTTAAAAATGACTTTTTATTTTGTGAGTGGAGAAGTTTGCGAAACGAGCGGAAGCGAGTGGAGCAACTCCACGAACAAAATAAAATCATTTTTAACACGTGTATCATACAATGTTTTTTCTACAAACACCATTAAAGGAACAATAAAGTTTCTTTAAAAAGATTTCAAATCCTTCTATTGGTTACCTCATAATTCTAGTAGTTTGTAGGATTTATGAAATAAATAAATCAAGTTTGCCCGTTGCTTGACACATGCTTGTCAAATGTGAAAAACTATATAGTATTTCCTCCACTGCTTCAAGTTCAACTTCAACAATTTCTTCTTGTGAAGTAGCTTCCTCACAAGGGATAAATATTACTAATTGCTCCAATTGTACAATTAATATAAATATTTCTAAATAACTTGTAATTTTTTGTTAATAAATATATAAATGTCATTATGACAAACGACTTGTCATTTTACTTTTTGCACTAGTGTTAAAAGTAAATCGTGATCATTTTTAACGCGAGTTTATATAATATTACATTTTTAATTCAAGTATGCCGTGTTAAAAATTTAGTTTTTAATGGTGTTTGTAGAAAATAGTTATTTATGATACAAGTGTTAAAAATGACTTTTTATTTTGTGAGTGAAGAAGTTTGCGAAACGAGTGGAGCAACTCCACGAACAAAATAAAATCATTTTTAACACGTGTATCATACAATGTTTTTTCTACAAACACCATTAATATAAATATTTCTAAATAACTTGTAATTTTTTGTTAATAAATATATTAAATGTCATTATGACAAACGACTTGTCATTTTACTTTTTGCACTAGTGTTAAAAGTAAATCATGTGATCATTTTTAACGCGAGTTTATATCATATTACATTTTTAATTCAAGTATGCCGTGTTAAAAATTTAGTTTTTAATGGTGTTTGTAGAAAAAATATATTATTATTAGTACGAATTAAACCAACATCACCTCTATTTAATGTTCTTAATATTATTATTAAAAAAAACGGCATGCACAACTGTAAAGACACAGAATGCCGAATAAAATGTATGCCACAAACAGCCATTCATATGGAAATCCGACCACATACCATATTATCGTGCAATAAATTGGCACCTTTCGCTCACTCATTAAATAATAACTACTATCAAAACGCCCTAAATTTATTTATTAGCATGATTTGATACCTTCATGGCGGCCTATAAAACAACAAATAAATTCTGGTCAATGTCACACTATAGCATTGACATTATCCCTTATTTGGATGCAAATTCTTATATGCAAGACAAGACCATAAACATTTAATCAAATTTAAGCTTGGGAACTAATAATAATAATTCGAGGGGAGATGTTGGTCTGCGTCTGGTAGCAATACAAGGCCAACAAACTAGTCGCTTTCAAAATAAGTTTTGAAACATTTATTTATACGTCCTCCAAATCAACTCAAATACCAATTAAAAAAAAACAGATAAATATACGAAGTTATTTGTTAGGCTTTACTACTTGTAATTACTAAAGCTGGCCGAGGTGGCTGGGGTACAGCCACGGTCTTGCGCTGGCGTCACACGTGCCGATTTAGAAGTGATTTACGCTGCAGTCTTATTTGAAAGGTTAATGCGTAAGGTTGTACCTATAAATTATACATAATGTCAAACGCGCCAAAGGGTAAAAAACGACCGTACGCGGACACAGTGAATAAATTTATCGGTGAATTTCCGGATTTATTCTATGACGGATGCAAAATAATTTGTAAAGTTTGCAATCAAGACTTAATGTGCTGGCACAAAACAGATTGTCGTCGTCATATCAATACCGTGCAACATCAAAATAAAAAAATGGCATGCCTTTGACAACTCAGTTTATGTTTGATTTATTGTTAATGTTAATAGCCTGTAATATTCCGCTACACATACTCGATAAACAACCATTTCGGGAGTTTTGGAATAAATACTATCCCCAGGTGAACTTACCAAGTCGTACATCGTTACGCAGATATATTCCAGCTGTTCGTGAAGACATCGTAAATAGGATTAAATGTGGATTAAAAAATACACGGCTCTGGTTATGTATTGACGAGACGACAGATTGTAAAAAAAATTCTATTTTAAATATTATAGTACGTGTACTGGACCCTCTTAAACCAACATTTCCACTTTTACTAGCTAGTAAAAGACTAACTGCGTGTACTGGCGAAATAATTACGCGTGTGGTGTTGGAGACATTCGAAAAATTTGAACTTTCAACAAGTCAAGTATTGATGTTTGTGACTGATGGTGCCGCGACAATGCGCGTGGTAGGCCGTTCTCTTCAAAGAGACAATTGTAGGTTTTTACATGTTACGTGTAAAGTGCATGCGTTACATCTTGTGGCAGAAACGATTCGAAAATGTTTTCCAGAGGTAGATGCATTAATAGCAAATACAAAAAAAGTATTTCTCAAATCTCCTAAACGGCTTCGAGCATTTCACAGACAGTGTCCTGGTATCCCTGAACCATCAGAGCCGATTCTTACACGTTGGGGAACGTGGTTGAAAGCGGCTTTTTATTATGCTGAATATTTTCAACAAATAAAAGCTGTGATACTACAGTTCAACCCTAACGAGGCTGCAGCTATTAGGGGAAAGCCAGACAAGCTTTCAAGACGTTTCCCTTGAAACAGATTTAAAAACTATTAATAACAATTATAGAGGACTACACGACGCAATAGAAAAATTGCAAAATAGTTCGTTGTCGTGAGTGGAATCGCTGCAAATAGTGGACGACGTAAATACACAGCTACAGGCTATAAATGACGCAAAAAATAATTGCGTTAGTGAAAAATTCGAGAGTGTATTACAGAAAGATCCTGATTTTAGCAAATTAAGATAAATTTGTGATGGTGCATCTACAACTTCGTTAAGTGAGTTCACAGATTGTTTTACTTATGCCTGTATTACATCCGTAGATGTCGAACGGTCATTTTCAAAATACAAACATATTTTTTCACCAAAGCGAACATCGCTGACGGAGACAGCTGTAGAAACATACCTGATGCTATTATACTATAGATCTTCCCCACTTTGTGATGACGACAACCAAACTACTTCATAAATCTGCTTAAAAGGGTGAGTTTTATACAAATTTTTTATAAAATGTAACATTATTGTTAAAATTTATTTCCATTTATTGTACTTATTCAAGTATTATGATATGATGTAAACATATGAGTCATATGAGGGCTCTGTCGGCCAGGTGACGTCGGCCAGCTTTAGTAATTACCGAAGACTGGAATTTTGTACATCGATAAGTAGGTATTTTAAACATGATTTTAAATGTACACCACTGACTTATAAAATGAAACTTGCATATACAAACATAATAAGTAAATGCCGGAAACTGTTCCCTCCCTCAAAACTGACATAAAAGAACTATAATTACAATTTAACATCACTTTCTACTTCTAATAAATAACCTTTCACTAAAAATTTAATTCCTAATATTATAGGACGAGAAACATATTTCAACGAATGAATAGGCACCCGATACAATACAATGTAAAGTTTGTAGATAATGAACAAAAAAAAAATTATGTTAAAATAAATACGTTGATTTTTCCTAAAAAATACTTAAAATATTATTAAATATTTCCATTAGGTACATTTTATTTCATTCACACCGTGTAGCAAAACTGTCGCATGTTGTAAGGATATTTTCAAGAAGAGGAAATTCAAATATTACAACAGCCATCAGCCTACGTGAAGCTTCGACATTAACCCTATAGAACAGGGAAGGCGCATTAAAGCCCTACATGCGGTTGATCATACTTTATTTCTCCCAACAAAATTTATATTTCAAGTAAGAAGCGTTGTTGTTCTTTGTCTCCATCGAGGACTCCATTAAAATGTAAGTTGTTTTACTGGGTATTTTCGGAAAAACTAATGACTTGAGGCACTTAAAACATTATTACACCTAGAAACTCCAAAACATTAATACGTAGGTTGGAATTATAACAGAAATAAAACTACATCAAAGTGTCTATATCATTTAAATCTAAAAGAAAAAGTACCGTGCCAAATACAGACCCCTGTGACACTCCCACAGTTACATTTTCAGTACACTGTGTACACGAGAGTTTGGTCCTTCTGTTTCAACATCTTCACATTTCGGAATGTATTAATTTAATTTTAAGATAAATTCTGTACCACAACAAATAATGACAATGAATCAAAAAATATATTGGACAAACGAGATCATCCATTTATACTAGGTTTATAGAACACACATGGAAGAGCAGGACTAGATTTATGGAACATACCCAGGAGCTTATATAGAAGAGAAGTTAAGTCTAGTAGTACGCTCGTGAGAACAACAGAATGACTATATAATTATTATAATTAGGAACATAACAAACGATAAACTCCAGATGCCTTTAAAGCGTAAAATGTACAGTGTTTTGGTGTTTATAGAAACTACTTCAGTATTAGTAATCAATAGAACATTAATCATTTTTGACTGATAAAGAAACAAACTGTAAATAATTCAACGATACATTATCTTTCATTCTACTTAAACATGTCATAATGACCCGATTACTTAATGCGCTTTGACACAATGAGGTAAAACGTTCAGAAAACGATGATATTTCACTGCATAATATGTTATAATAAGGATATTCAACATTAATTCCTAAAAGGCTTCGGAAGTGACCCTCATTGTTAAGTTAGTATTTATATTTAGATTGTATAGTCGGCTGGAGTATTGAATTTCGAAATGTGTTAAAATTAATACATGCATCTGTTCATATTGGACAACAAAATAATAACATTTAATAAAAGAAATACTGACAGATGTTGTAGAAAGTACATTTTAATTAATCCAATTTAACATTAATCATTTTTACAATAAAGAATTAATGTGTCTACATCCTTAACTCCCATTTCCCATAGCACTGACACTGGATAAAGGTTAGGGCACAGTATAAAACCGTTAGGGTCATGAAAAAAATATTGATTTCTTGGTTTTTACCTTATATCATTATAAGAATTATACAGACAAAACCACGAAGGTGCGAACATGGCCAATGATGGTATGCGCTATTTACGTTTGACCATTTGCAGCGGAGGGGCATCAACAGTCGCGATTCAGTGAGCGTCGTTTAGCACAGCTGATGCGTGACCGTGTTTGCCCCTTCGTGGTTTTATCTGTAAGTATATTAGGTATATAATGAAATGACTTTACATCTAATACGGGTCATTGATATATAAAGGTATAAATTGTACATTTAATAATCCCCAGAGTAATCCTCTTATTTTCTTAACCTTTTCCATGCAAATCCGCGCAATGAAAGATAAATTCGCAGTGAAAACTGATCATAAAATGCTTACCCCACACCTATTATTTTTAAAAGATCTCACACTTTATTTTTATACCACTAAGTTGGCGAACTCGCAATATATAGATTAAGTTTACAATATCTTTTGTTAGCTCTGCTAAACAAAGAAAAACAATTTATTTGGCGTTGTTCTCAGCTAATTAGGTATACTGTTTAACATACATAAGTATGAAAATTACGAATATGATTCTAAAATACATATAAATATGTAGGTCTCGGTATAGGTGGTTTCTTCTGCCCTCTCAACACTGTCGGTTCGTCTATAGGGCCAGTTGGTCAATGACCTCCCACATACAAATAAAAAATTAGAGCTATTCATTTCCTGAAGTTTAAAAATATATAATATATATATTTTTAATATTCTTAAAAAATATATTAAAGTTTCTAGTTCAAATATCTAGATCGCAGGATTTCATATCCATTACATTATTCATTTATAGAATTTAAAAATCTTGGGTCAATCCACATGTCCTTAAAGCTAGCTACGGACCGAATTTACAACGAATTAAAGTGAAATGGACTTATGCGCGAATCGTCAGAAAGCAAAAGAGACAGAAAACACTGGCGGGGACAATGTCCCTGACACATTTTACGGAAACGATAACGCACGAACACAGCATAAATGCTATGGCTCGAAGTTCAGTAAAGCAGTCTTAATGCTGACTAGGTACGGGTTGGTCGGTAAATTCTGTCGCGTTGTTTTTAATGTTTTTATTTGTGAACATTTTATTAGTAAATCTCTACTTGTCGTGAAATTAAGTAAAACAGTGTTTTTGGTGTTTACTATTAAATATGAGTGTTGTACAAAATATATTAAAACTGAAAGATGGACATAATAAAGTACAAGTAGTTTTTGTGTTTAGATACGTTTTAGACGGTGTTGTATGAGAGATTTTGAAAATTTCTTCTGCCTCAAGGAACAACATCGCAGCATTTGACAGATGTAATTCTAAAAGAGTTAGAATGTCTGAAAATTAATGAAAGTCCTGAAAAATTGATAGCACAAAGTTACGATGGAGCATCAGTAATGAATGGTGCTTTTGGAGGTGTACAAGCCGAAATTTAAAAAAGTTATCCTTCAGCAAATTTTATTCATTGTTACGCTCATCAACTAAATTTAATTTTACAAAAAGCATCAAGTCAGGATAAAAGCATAAATTTTTTTTTTGCTAATTTACATAGCTTTTCTTCGTTCTTTGGAAAATCGCTAAAAAAGAACAGCCGTGTTAGATAATGTTGTTAAGGTGAGATTACCTAAAGCGGCTCCAACACGATGGAATTTTAAAACAAAGTGCTGTTTATACCTATCGAACAGAATTATTACATTGTTTAGAAAAAATCATTGATAATGAATCAGAAAACAACACTCTAAACCAAGCTATTGGTTTAAAAAACTACTTACAAAATGAACATTTTCTTTACTGGTTAAATTTTTTTCATTTAGTTATGCCTCATTGTGATATATTGTTCAATCAATTACAAAAATGTAATGTCGATGTCATAACAGTAAATAAGTGTATTGGCGTTTTTAATAGTAAAATTGAAGACATCAGAAATAAAATTTTGAATAACTATTTGGAGGAGACATCCATGCAGTCTGCCCAGAGATGTAAAACGGAAGAATCAAAAAGGAGACTTTCATTAGAAGTTTGTGATATAATTACGTCTGAGTTTGGCTTCAGTAATCATTTAGCAGTGTCTCAGTTATTTCACGCAGATCGATTTAAAGATTATAAAAAAAGCTTTCTTCAAGATATGTTTAAATTAGTTAAAACGGAGTATCCAGTCATAAATCATTTGAAACTTAAAACTGAATTAGAAATATTATATAGCCGAGAAGATTTTTCCAATAGTGAAGGTGCAGTTGCTTTGTTACAGCTTTTTATTAACAATAATTTGTGCAATACTTTTTCTGAAAGTGTCAAACTGTTAAAAATCTTGTGTACTCTCCCTATGACTACCGTCGAAAGTGAACGTTGTTTTTCCACCTTAAAAAGAACAAAGACATTTTTAAGAAATACCATGGGTCAGGAAAGGTTATCTTCTTTAGCTATGCTTACCATAGAAAGGACATTAATAAAGAAGATAAAAGACTTTAATGAAAAAGTAATTGACCACTTTGCATCTCAAAAAGACCGGAGGATCGACTTGGAATTTAAATCACTTTAAAAGGTAGGTAATACAGTAAACTTTTTTAATTGACCTCCCTATCTCTTGACCCACAAACCGCCACTGCCTCTCAACCCGGAAGGATGTCATGCCATTTGTCATACGACTGCATTTACGCGTTCGACGCAAAAATTGCTTAGTAGAATTGAAAAGAATCCATCAGTGTACGAGGTTAGTTTTACTAATTGGGCCCTCCCCTCTATTTTCTAATATTTTAAGATTTTTAAATATTTCAAAGTTTATTCACATTCAATTTTTTACGAGGATTTTGATCCCATCGTCAGATTTTCTATTGGACTCAAAATATACAGGATGTTTTGAGGGCGACGTTTTTCTTAAATAGAACACCCTGTATATTTTTATATATTTGGATTCCCCTAGTTCTCCTGATTTTAAATATGTATACAAGTTATATGATTGCTCTACAAATAACCGAGTTATTGATTAAAACTTTTAAAAAAAAATTATTTTACTTTTTGACAATTACTGGTATCTAGAACAACTTGATTGATTGATTGATTTTAAATTTTTTTCTATCGCTTACCTTACATAGATTTTGTTCCACAATTAGATTTTGTATTGGATATAATATACACAGGGTGTTTAAAAAAAAAGTGTTTTTTTCTTTTTTAGTGGAATATTCTGTATATTTTTTTATATATTTTGGTTCTCTGATATTGCTTGATGCCAAATATATATTAACTTTTACATGATCGCCCTGCAAGTAAAGTTGTGGACAAGAAACTTAAAATTTTGCAACTATTATTAAAGTAGGGGAATCTAAATATATAAAAATATACAGGGTGTTCCATTAAAAAAACGTTACCCTTTAAACACCCTGTATATTTTGAGTCCAATAGAAAATCTGACGATGGAATGAAAATCCTCGTAAAAAAATTAAATGGGAGTAAACTTTGAAATATTTAAAAATCTTAAAATATTAGAAAATAGTGGGGGGTCCAACTAATAAAACTAACCCTGTACGATGAAGTAATTAGATATTTGGTGTTTTAGCTATGTTGTGTTTATTAATAATAAATATGTGTCAGATTATAGTATTTTACTATTTCCTTTCTTATATAACATATTTATACTAAGCAGGTCGGATATTTGACGATTTTTAAATAATTAAATACCAAATAATTGTATAATAAAAATATATGTAGTTATAACATCCAAAGAAAATAGAAATTTTAGTATAAGAAAACTTATGTGTCGAGTAGTGTAAGTTAAGAGATATAATCTAAATTGGGTAAACAAACTAGTGAAAGTATATTCTAATTAAACAAATGAATTAGATATCTAATTAGAGTGGAAATGTCCATAATTAAAAATTTAAACAAACCAGTTTATTCAAATTTTAATTATGTAGGATTTTGTAAAGTAGATTGACTTTCGTTCATTTAAACAAAGAAATCCTAAGAAAGGATCACATTTCCACATGTAAAAAATGAAATGAATGTATTTCTTCGAACAACATGAAAGAGCAGCAATGGGTAACTCTTTGTCACCATTCACTGTCAGTCTCTTCATGAACAAATTCGAAACAGAAGCAATAGAAGAATTGGCTTAAGTATGTGGATGATATTTCTGCAGTGTTTGATACAAAAGTCACTGATATTGACAATTTTGTTTCTAAATTATAGTCTGCGAAACCTATATTGTGAGGGGACGTGCGGAGCAAAATGCGACATGTAGGCGGGAAATGTATAACACATGACATCTTCCGTCTTTTACACCGATTACATTAAAGCGAGAACGATGATTGTTGTTTTTGCTGGCACGCGACCGAGGCGGAGTTTAGCTTACATGCTGGGATATCTCAGGCCGCACTTAGCTTTGTTACCAAATCATTCTAGCAGTGCTTATATATTATAAGATAAATAAAAATTATTTAATATCTGTCTCCTCGCGGTTCTTGCTGGGTAGTAACAATTTATATTACGAAAACTTGAATACTGTAAGTGCTGTATGTGTAGTCAATACGTTAAATTCAATACTCTTATTTCAAGTTAATACTTTTTTTGTACAATTGTTAAATAGTTAGCTATACTGAGCACAAAAAATTACATTGAAAATGTAAACGAACGAACAATACAGTTAAATCCGGTTCTGCATTCCGTAGCGTCTTACCCCGGACGTTCCGTCACGATATCTGTTTCGAAAGCTATAAATGGTCGTTTCGCGTCAGTTAAATTCACATATAAAATTGAAAAGTGGACAACTACCACTTTTAGATATTAGAAATAACGAAAATAAGTCAGAATTAGACATATACACAAAAGATACCAATACTTTAAGATATATCCCTAAAGACTGTCATCATTGTGCTCAACATAAAATGGCGAGTTCTAATTTTCTAGTTCATCATCTATTAAGCTTCCCCCTCAATAATGAGAGGTTTGAAAAAGAAAAAGCATTGGTTAAGAATATAGCTGCGAGTATCAGGTATGACAGGACTGTAATCAAAAGTATGTTGGACAAACTAGACGATCAATACAAACTAGATTTAAGGAACATATGGTGCGTCTCAACTAGGGTAGCGCATATGTCTATTGTTGCCCAACATGCGTTTGAGAACAACCACAAAATAGATAGTAGCACTTTAATATTAATTAGGAATGTAACAGCTGGACGAATTCGAAAGCTTGTAAATTTCAAAGTGTAAAAACAGTATGAGTAGTGACAGAGGACAAATCCCATAGTCCGCTCTGTTGCTAGCATTGTTAGCATAAGGTTAATTTTAATCATCTCCAAATGATGCCAACTTGGTTGACGAAACGCGCGTCGTTCAGAATATGGTGTTTTGTGGAAAACCTCGTAAGTGTAAAAAAATATTTAAAGTAAGATTATTTCGCAATTAGAACTGTTAGAACCCATGCTGTTAGGTACATGTATGCAGTTGGCTATAGCTATAACCAATAACCACTCAGCTATCACTTCCTATACATATAAACTAGATACGGCCAGCTTGTTGTCACTTTGTATCGGTCATAATACAAAATATCCCAGCAAATATTTCATGACAATATATTTTCAGCAGCATTATACAATTGTTTTTTACGGTTTTCCATTTTTTTTGTCAAAGCTGCAGAATTGCCGCACATCAATTTATTTATTCATTGCACTAAGTGAAACTGCTTGTTTTCTTGGCTCATGGTCATGATTCATGATGTTTTAAAAAGCCTCGTAACAAGCTTGAAATTTTTATAAGGGTATATAATAAAACTCCACATACGACATTCGGTCTCCTTCAGACGAACATTTTCATGTTTCTCTTTTATTGTATGCAAAACTAAATATTCTCCAGCTATTAATCCCAATAGAAAATTACGTGACTTCCTTCCGATGTAATCACGCGCTTCATTAAAATTCTGTACATAAAAGTGATCAAATCGTAAATATGAAACAAAATTTAATGTTCTCGCGGATATTTTACGCGTTTATAGCCATACGTGTTAGGATTTTTTATTTCTTGTATAACCAATTTTTATCGACTTATTCTTGCGAAACTCACAATAAAACAATGAATGGCGATTTTCGTGAGGCCTTCACAATTTATTAATTAATGGTAATAAAATGTAATAAAGTGGTACTCATAATTATCTAAATTATTTTCTCCTGAATTTTTTCAACTGCAGATGACTATACTATAATTCGAAAGTATAAGATACACACCTCCTTTAGGCAACGGTAAGAGTATGTAAATTATGCATGATTAATATAAGATTACTGACCTTCTGTGCATAAATAATGGAAATTCACGCAACCAAAATTTAAATTTAATCAAAGATGAATCAGCCAACTGGACAATTTTTCACTTTATTATATTATCATCACGTTGGATTTTTATAAATACGCTAAACAATAAGAAGACATGTACCGTCATGAACATAATGTCCATGACGTCCTGGCAGTTTTAGAACTACTGGAAGAAAATAAGTGACCATATTTAATTCATGAATTCTCAACGTGAAGAGCGGATGTTTGTCATCGAGTTCTCGGCACCTGCTGAGAAAAACATCACCTTGAAGAAGGAAAAACGGACTAAATATCGCGATCTCCGGTACGAGCTCCAATTGCTGTACCCAGGCTACTCGGTCAAAATGATTGTCCTGATAATCGGAGGCCTACATTGCTCTCGGAATTGGAAGACCATACCGGCCTGCCAAAAATCAGCCGAGTGACTGGCAGGCCAAATGCCAAATACAGCAGCTGGTCATTATTATAGATTCTCTCTGTCTGCTTATACGGTTGATGATTCTCGGATCTACATCTGGGCACGAAGCCTGAAAGATGTGGGGAGTAGCTTTGCTGGCACTGAGGTTTGAAGGTCACGGGAGGACTGTCCAACGTTGGAGAAAATAAAAAACCAATAAAGCACTGGTTCTAGTTAATTGGGATTTACTAATAGTTAGGTCATATCTTAAATATTTACTCAACTTCATATAAAATATGTTCTGGTAATGTCAATCACAGCAACAGTTTACAATATAAGCGTCTTTAGTGCTTAAAAAATTGCTTATGGCCATCATGTTAGAGGTTTTACAACTGCACCGGTGTCATTGACATTATATACAGGGTGCGGCAATATTGCGTCCGACTTAGATATCCTCGAGTTCTATGATAGCTAGAAACTTGATTTAAAAACATAAATAAACCAGACAAAAAAATCTATAACCGGAAATTGTTTTCAAATATACAGGGTGAACCAAGACGATTCTACAGGGTCAAGAAACATTTTTTTTAAATGAAATGCCATGTATATCAGAACATTTTTGAAACCTCTTTACGGCCTCCTTCCACTCCTGCATTATTTTGCACAGGATAGTAGGCTGTCAAAGTCAACGGGTGGTCTTAGGGGGCGTTTCTTCAATTAATTTTTCGATATCTACATCCCTTCACGAATAATAAGGACTTTTCGATTTTTTAAAGAATTTTTTGTCGTCCAAAGAGACAGATTTTTGCACAGGATAGTAGGCTACCAAAGTCGACAGCGGGTGTGAGGGGACGTTTTTCCATTTATTTTTTCGATATCTACATCCCTTTACGAGCATAGAGACTTTTTTTGATGAATCGTTTGTATTTATGTATTTTGAGTAACAAGCGTCAAAAGTTAACTGCTGAACATCTAGAGCAGATGCTGTTAATTTATTGAAACTATATAGGGTGTCCCAGTTTTATACCGACAAACTATAACTATTGATAGAAAATAAGATTTTGAGGAAAAAAGTCCCTATGAACCTATACCCACAAAAGCTTTATAACCGAGATACAGGGTGTTAAAGTTTCTTTAAGGTTCTCCACGCCACTGTCTTAGTTTCAATAGGGAACTTGCCTATAATTTTAAAAATAAAAATAATACTAAAAAAACATAGCGTAAAGTTGTAATAAAACGTGTACTTCACAAAAAAAATAAGATTTCTAATTCCACGCGATCAGTATGAAGGATCTAAACAACGATAAAATTGAAGTGGACCGAACCGAGCTACTATTGACTGTGACGTCACACCATACAATATTCGGTAGTCGTCGCGCCGGGAAGCAACACAATCAGATGTTTACCAATTCCAATTCCAATTTAAAATCTTTATTCACAATTAAGTAGATTATTTACAACTTGTATGGGGTACAAAGTAAGATTTATATTAATATATACATACATTATATACAGAAAAAAAGAAAACTAAAAAATCAATTCATTCACAAAATACTTAAAAATAATAATACAAACAAATTAACAAAGTATGACATTCTATATGTACAATATAGTGTTATTAGACTGTGGTTGATTTTTAGTGACTGTTCTGATATAAACATATAATTGTGTTTTATAATACCGCTTATTGTAGTTGTACAGATATTTTAAAATGACTGAACAAGGTTTTTCAAAGGGCCAATCTGACAATTTGCCTAAAGTGGATATGTTTATGGTGGCATCTTTTATACAAAATAGTGAACGTTTTTCCCTTGGAGAGGTCCGCGGGGTCAAGGCAGAGAAGTATGTATTTTTTTAGCTTTTAGTAATAATTTATAAACATAAAATAGTTATGACTTGATCACGGAATAAAATGAAATAACTACAAAATGCTTAGTCGCAACTAAGCATTTTTAGCAGACTTAGTCTTATGTTTGAAAGAATTTAGAGTAATTCTTTACAACAGCCACTTCTATATTTTTCGTGTTTTTTTTTGTACACACGTGTAAAGTGTCTCTATAGAAGACATTTGCTGCAAAGGAAATGTTGCGCAAATGTATAATTACCTATCGTAGGTATTTTCGTACTATGTTTTGGGGCAAGGGAAATAAGTGATTGTGTCGTGTTATCATTCACATAATAGATAAATGTAAGATTTGAATAGAATAAATTAAAGGGCAAGGGAAAGGTATTTGCAATATATTATATATATTAGAGGTAAACATTTTACTCTTCGCAGACAGTAGTGTTATTGAACTTTTATATAATTGTTGCACATTCTGTAGGATACTCTTCGCAGTTTTTTGAAAAGAATCTTGTGTTTGTCTTATAAACTTCATTCTTACGGTACCTAATGTATTGACTACATATCTAATTTTCTCTCCCGATGGTGCCGACTGTATTGGCGAAATGCGTGGCAGTATATTTTATAGTATAAACTAAGATTCATTCTTACAATACCTAATATATTGATCACATATTTAATTTTCAACTTTTTTTTCATCTCCCGATGATGCCGACTGCGTAGGCGAAATTTGTGGTAGTATATTTTACAGCATTTTGGTGTCTATAGAAAATTACTTCAATTTTAGTAGCACATTGAAAATTGCAACCCTCTGTAGATTCATATTTTTAAATAAAATGTCATAACTTTTTTATTTACTGTTTGATTTTTTTCAAAAACAATGGATTTCTTCCTCTAGCTAACACTAACTTATAGCCCAAATTTCAATTCGATCGGACTTTTCTTTCTTTAGTTATCGTGCTTACAAGAAACGTGACGGACGGACAGACGGACGGACAGATGAACAGACGGACATTTTGAAAGTTGTTCAGAATTCGATGACGAACGAAATGATTTTTTCTCTGCAAGCGATATTAACGATTTTAGAAATATCCCGATCAAATGCAATATACTCTTCGTAATCATATTTGCGAAGAGTATAATAATAAATAGCTGTTTACTTTCGCACCAGGAAATTACCTTTACTTAGTATCACTAAATTATATTCTATCTACTAATCTTATTTTCTAACATTATATACACATTCTTTCTTTAATCCTACCCTAATTAAAATTCAATAATTCGGAATTCAGAATATTTTATTGCCTGCCTGCGAAAAACTAGTAGATAGACATATAGTATTTAATAATGTACTTACATTAAAATGATCACACACATGTAGAGACCTACTGCTCTGTGAAATGTCTTTTTCATTTCTTCTACACGCTTTTTGCCATTTTGATCGACGAATCTTATCTTCTGGCAATATTATAAATACTTTATCTGGCACTTTCATTGTAGTAATCTTACACAACGGTACAATGCAATATTTAAAATAAGGAGTTTTTGTTTCCATTTTAAGTATACACTTAAAATTTATCTGAAATCAAGCGGTCGAGTGCTGGGATCTCCGTCGGCCGTCGTTTGTAAATTGTATGGTGTGATGTCACGACTACTCCCGCGCTTTTGAACCTGTTTGAAACGGTTCGCTCGCGCGCGAAACTTTAATAATTTATAACAAATTTATTATTGGGAATTAAGGAGTCATATTTTGCATATCTTTTTTTTTAGTATTGTAGAACATTTTCATGAAGTAAAAAAAAATTTGCAAGTTCCCTATTAAGTTAGTTGCCATTAACTTGGTGAAAGACGAGAAAAGAACAAGATACTTAAACTTTGTTGTTTGATAGCTTTTCAAATAAAATATTTTGTTTATCAGGAATTTTCTTCTGCAGCTAGTGGATGCATCCAAATAATAATGAATTTTTTGCTCAAAATCTAACAAACTTATGAAGTTTTTACAAGAGCTCTTTTTTTATGTAAAATTGACTAGGAAACTGAAAAGTATTGGAAAATTTAACATAAATGCATTGGCGTCGAAATTCTAGTTAAAAAGGAATCTCCGTTTACCCTCTGTATGCCGCTAGTGAATAGAATGATGATTTTAGTCACTATTTTTATTGGGCCAGATACTGTTACTAACAGTACCAAATTGGGAGTCGAGATATAAAGCAAAAACGTTAAAAAGAATTAAACTTTAACACTCTGTATCTCGGTTATAAAGCTTTTTTTCTCTAAAAAACCTTTTTCTATCAATCGTTACAGTTTGACGGTTTAAAACCAAGACATCCTGTAGAAATTACTGTGTGTTTGTGTTCAGTGAAATATTTATCGCTCCTGTTATTTTGATACTATAAAATCGCCAATTAAAAGGTAATATACAATTTATCATATTTTTAATATGTGTATGTCACCGCAGTGTCCTGGAAAAAGCCCTGGTTTTTACGGCATGTACTATTTACTCACGGTCCTCATAATTATAACATACATAATATTTTTTAATAACCCTGCAGTGAAGCTTTCATGAATATAAAAAATCTTACCTGTAGGTGCGAAAAGGAAGCGCCAGGTGGAGAACGGGGTCGGAACGTCCTGGAGGACGTATTGGGCGACGACTCTCCTTGTAGGAGGGGCCGAGCCAGCTGTTGGACGCGCTGGGCTTTTTGCCTCAGGCCGCGAACCTCAGCCAGCAGGGCCTCATACTGGGACACTGGTAAAGACATCACCATACACTACATACTGAAAAGGAGTTATGGTTGTTTACATGTTTTACAAACTTTTAATAATAATAATACTAAATAAAAATACAAAATGAGGGATTTCGAGATGTACCATCGTCAAAAAAAAAAAAAAAAGAAAAAACTCGTATAAGTAAGATTCCTTTTGTAGGTAACAATTCAGTGCCTAAGAGCGCCGCCAACTATAAAAAAGGCAATCCTTATTGGACCATTAAATAAACTGAATGTAACGTTAACTTCCGACCGAATCCTGACCAATTATCGAGTATGTGCTGCCAATAAGCAGCATTGCGTTCACGTGTGTAATTTCTTGTTAAGTTTTTCCGAGGTTCCGCCAAAGCAATAAAAATTGAGTTGGCATATCTTTTTAGCAAATTGTGACATATTTTGAATTTAACATTATGTAGTCACTCTCAAATTACGAAATTTTAAGTAGACATTTCCAAATATTTTTGAAATTCTTTGTACCAGTTTCTTTTTGCTCGCGAAGGTACTTGTACTTGTGGTCAGACGATATACCTAACTTCGACATCACTCAATATAAAATACTATAGAATTTAGCTACATCCATTATTTTTGTTTATATTCTTTGACCTTATGACTTCGACTCTAAGGGGTACTTCGTATTAAAAAAAAAATTTTTAAATATAAATATTGGATACATGAGATAGAAGATTGAAAGAGTGCTATCTGAATGAATTTTGTTTTTTTTCATCCAACTGTAATTAACAATACATGTACATATACAACAGAAAAAGTTTTAGATACTGTTTCCATTTTAGGTTTCGGGTTTATTAAGTAGTAGAAATAACTCAAAAAGAAAAAAAATATGGAAACAGGTGTCATAGGTATATCATATTTTTAGCCTCATTTTTTGTTTAGGTTTCTGGCTTGTCAGCTTAGCACCTCTGCTGGATATTAGTAATGTTATCTTTATTAAAAACCACATATAGTTATAGTCAGCTAAATCCAGTTAGCTGTGTATACTAGTCTGTTGATTCACTGATTTAACGTTTTCCCACTAGTAACACACTATAAGGTTTTTTGGGCATTTGTGTCACTTGTTTTTTTTTTTTACTTTGACTTATTTCCCAACTGTCACACTGACAATGTAGCTGCCGCGTATTTACGAACCAGCTGACGTCTTCCGTCAGTTTTGACAACAGCTGACGTTTACAAGTTCGAGTTCAGTTCCGAAATTAATCATAGAAGCCCCATGGTAAACAAGGGGAAATTACAAAATCCTCTAATACATTTTCTTGATTCGAACAACTTGATTTAGTTGATTATGGTTTATGGATCGGTTATCTAATGATCAATTTATTACAAGGAAAGAATTGTTTTTCTAATATTTCAATTAAGAGAACTAAAAATTGATAAACCAATCCTTAAATTTATTTTTCAAACATTTTATTTACGTTTTTCTATTATAAAATAAGCTTAAGAATAGTTAAGTTTTAGTAGGTATGTTTTTATTCAGTTTTTTATTTAGTTTAAACCAAAAAAAATGGAATTATTTGCCACAGACATAGTTATAAGTAATACAGTCATCCAGTGGATTCATTCAACCATGAATTAATATCTTATTAGAACATGTGGAACTTTTAGAATACAAAAATATTTATAAAAACCGAGATAAAAACTACTTTTACAAATAAAACAATGTAGGTATTTTCCATAGATTTAAAACGACGAAAAATGTATGTTTTCGATATTTCCATTACATTTAATAAACAAATAATTTCTGCAATTTTGGAAAACAACAGCAAATGCGTGAAGTACCTACATACATACCTATAATAATACATTCTCTAATATCGATTTTGATTATACGGCGGGGGTGTGACTATAAATTTATGACACAAATTCATAATTATAAAATCATGCAGGAATTCTAATTTACTCTACACCCAACAAAAAATGTTTCATGCATTCCTCTTGCACTTGTTTTTATTTTTTTTTACTGAAGCAAACTGTCAATGGGCATACAAGAAATGATAAAACACTAAAATTATTTGGTATTTAAGCTTAATAAATTAAACAATATATACAAAATTCTATGCCACTTACCATGATTCTAAAGAGGAAATCTTCAAACCGCGTTATTTACACTAAAATTAACAAAAACGCCGAGAAAAACGATCGTAAGTTACCATGATCCAAAGCGAAATTTGTTACTAACTAAACTAGGGAGTTTCCTTTTCCACCTGAATAGTAGTGGTATTACGGATTAGAGTAGGTAATTTTGTTCCCTTGTATTGGCACTTTTTCTGTTCTGTGATTGGCACTACGTAGTCCTAACCTAAGAATTATTTCTGTGAAGTTCTAGAACAAACCAAAAGCTTGTACTTAATGTTCTTGTGTATTATAATTTATTTGTAATATAAAATGGCTATGTTTGGACTTATAGTGTCAGGCAGATTAGTAAGAAATAATAGAGGTACATTAGAAGCGCTGTTTAATTGATATCTATTAATTTTTCAGGTTCAAACAGAATTCCAACCCATTACTACTACACAATTTGTTACGACCATCAATGATGCTGATAACATTAATCACATTGTAGTATTTTTGACAGGAGCTGTGCCATTTCCTGAAGGAACTGCTGGGCAAGGTAAATTTTTTAGAACAAATGATTTGATGTATAGTGTCGTCAACCTCACCATGTTTGCAATTTTTAATTTGCAGCTGCCTGCCTATAACATTTTGTATAGTATATTTTAGCTGGCCCGACCCAAATGCACCTCCAAATTGGCAACCGTTAGGATATATTTCAAACCAAAAACCGTCAGCAATATACAAAATTTCTAGTCTTAAAAAGTTAGAAGAAATGGGAGATTACTCCAATTTGATGTTTGGGCAGAGTCATATAGTTCATAATGCACAAATAGGTATATCGATAGGTAAGAATTTAATTATAGTTTTATACCAGACACACTATAAAGATATATTCAGATAGTACACTCACTGGCAAAAAATTCTTTCCACTTAAAATTTTGTTGTTTTGATGTTGGATAACTTTTTCACTCTTAGACCAATTTTAATGATTTTTTGGCAAGTTGAAGGTAAATTCAGAGATTATCATGTATTTTCTAATTTTCAAAAAAAGAATTGATGTGTCATAATTAGAGTTGGCAATAATGCACCGCAGGACATAGGCATACGCACCATAATAAGTATAAGAAAATAAATTAACGAGTAATAAAAGCAATAAACTGTTACAATTTATAACAATTTATGCACAACTTACCCTCTTAACTAGCTCGGTTATCACAAACTGGAAAAGATGTGTAAAAACTTTGCAGCATCATGTATGTTTCTATGGTTGTTTCCGAGAGTAATATTCGACATGGTGAAAAAATATGCTTGTATTTTGCGAACGACCGTTCGACATCTATTGATGTAAACAAGCATACTTAAAATAGTTTTTGAACTCGCATAACGGATCTGCAGATGCACCATCAGTACCATCACAAATTTGTCTTAATCTGGTAAAACCAGTGTCTTTGCTTTAAGACACGTGCGAACTTTTCTCCAACAGGCTCATTTTTTGCGTCACTTTAGAGTGTAGCAGTTAATTTACTTCATCCACTATTTGCAGTGACTCCGCTAACGACAACGCACTGTTTTGTAAGTTTTGTATAGAGATAAAAACTTTTCTTTCAGAGTCAATATCGAATATTCAAGAAGTACCATCGCCCAACAATGCACAATCCAATTTGACATTTGCTCAAAAAATGTTGGAGAATTTTATGAACTATGTATTAAGTTTCACCTTAAATCAGGCAAATATGGTGCCTAATCCTACGACAACTTACGTTCCCTTATCTACTGTACAGAATTGGTACACAAACTTTCAAAGAAGACTGGAACACAACCCAAATTTCTGGAAGTCATAATTATTGTATCACCATCCAGCTCTGCTAGAATGTTTGATTTTTGCAAAATTTTGTTAGCAACTAGAACTTAACTCATTCTTACAAAATACAAAATATTTTCATAAGCAAATGAAATTTGTAGACTGGTATTACCTCTAAATAATTATGTTTAATTTACTGAGTTATGTCATATTATGTAATATGGTTATGTTATTTTGTAAATGATGTAGCTAAGTGATTCCTATGGGATCAACAATATTATTTATAATTTTATTTTAAATATACATTTTTTAAATATTATGTATTTTTTTAATGATTACATTTAATTTCTATACAATTTTCTGTTCAGATGATGTTTTCTTCAGCCAACCAACATACATCTGTCAATCACGGTTAAACTTTTTCTATTGATTAAAACCAAGAACAAAAATAATTATCTCGTAAATAAAATGTATATCTAGGAGATGGTAAATTACAGGCAAAACTAATGTCTGCTTTTTAATTGCATAAAAAGTAGCTCATAAAATTTGGTAAATAAAAAACGCAATGTATTTCGAACAAATAAAAAATTCGGCTGAATAATTAAGCTTTCCACTCAATGGCTCTTGGATTAATTAACGAATAGGATAAAAAACTTATTATTAACTGTTTTTTCAGTATTAAATAATGTAAATCAGTGTAATTTCCGTATGTATTGGAAGACGTATATCACGAAGCTTTTGAAGCTATTGTCTCGGAAGTTGCTTTCAAGTTGTTTATATAATAGGTTAAAATTTTCTGTTGCTGGTTATGTCAAGAGGGTATTTAAACAATATCGATTGGGAGGTAACGTTACACAGCAAAGATCTAAATTGTTATGTTACCTTATGTTTTACGAGATTATGAATCTCATCATAGAAACATATATCTAAAAAATTCATAAGAGCTCATACACTTTTTAATATACCTTTACAACCAAAAATTTAATCAAAGAAATTTCTCAAAAAATAGAAAAAATATCATAATCCAAATGACCTTGAATAATTACCATTACATAAGAAAGTTAAGATGGTATTCCGCATGACCATAATAATTATATAAATTAAACTGAAGAAAAAAAAACCAGCCCAAAATATTTCTGGTCTAACCTCTCAAATAAAAATCCACAAAAACAATTCCTCTCACAATGTATTATGATAATTAGATTAATCTATTTCTGATCTGTTTGTAAATTTTTTGGCAGTGTATATGAATCCAACACACCCCTCAGATGTTCAGTTAGAATAAAATAATTTAATATTACCACCATAACAAAAAAACAAATTCTGGATGTCCTAAAAAATCTAGATTGTAAAAAGGGCAGGTCCTGATGGCATTCCAGCATTATTTATCAAATTCTGTTAGAGTTTAGAGAGTTGAGTAGTAATTTACAATGTCTACAATAATTTCCCAATATTTGGAAAATTGCTCGTTTTTCTAACAATTACATTAAAAAAAAATTCTCAAAGGATAGGTACTTGATTTCACAAAATCTCCACCTATTGTTTTACTTGATGCTTTTCCCTGTTTCCCATTTAGTATAATTGATAAAAAAAAAATCCTTATTGTATTATCTCAATAAAGAATTTTCAATATTGTATTAGGTTTAATTTAATAATAGTTTTTTTTTTAACACATTTTTCAGTTTAATTTCATTTTGAGTCGCCCTGTTCCAACAGATTCGAACACGCTGTCACATGGTAAAGGCACAACAAACTCGTTGTGCTACTTACAATTAAGTTATCTACTAATCGTATGACTTTCATGCAATTAAATACTATTTGAATTTTATTTCTTGAAAACATTTAGAAAAAAACAAGAATTTTTTATCTAGAATTCATATTTTAGATTTTTTTTTTTTTTTTTTTGATTTTTGTTTATATTGAATCTAAGCCACATTTTTTTGTGATCTCAGCATCCACTGGATTATTATGGCTGAGAAACTAATTAGATGTAAGACGATTTTTAAAATTTTTATTACATACATAAGCACAACACATTGATCTGAAAATGGCGCAAATGCTTATGGGAGTAAAAATGTGAAAATACATATTTACTACTTCAAAATTAACAAGATCGTAAACAGGCATTACAAATTTTTTTAGGGATAAATATTTACGAAGATGAACTATCTAGGTATATTTAATATATGATAATGATTATGAATGACATAAGTGTATTTGCCTTTGGATAGTTTTAGAAACAAAAACACAATAAAAAGGGTAAAAATTAAATATATTTACATCAAAGCTTTATACACAAATATAAATTAACTTTCAGTTTCCATTTGTTCAGTACCATTTTCTTTGTCTCCTGTGCTATTCGCTTCATTACTACTATCATTATTAATTTCATAACTTTCTCTGTCATCTTTGTTTGCATTCTCATTGCTGTTACTATTATCTTCAGTTATGGCACTACCTATTTTCTTTTTCCAGTTTTTAGCTGATGCCAAAAGTTTCTCCCTTATTCTGTCACTACTACTTTTTTGACTACTTTCATTTTCCTCGGTTTTATCATCGATGCTGCTATTACTGTTATCCTTATTTTCTTCCAATGGGGTGTCAGCAGCTTGTTTCTTCCAGTTTTTAGCAGCTGCAAGAAGTTTCAAATTAGGCCTACTAGCTTCATCTTCAGGGAAAATATAATCAAACACTTCTTCCCAGCCTTGCTCAATACCATCTTCGTCAATAACCTTCTGCCTTTTCTTAATTCTTCGGGGCATCTTATTGTTAACTTTGTCCTTACAATTTTCATCCCCATGGGTATTTTCAAATTCTCTCCAATTTTCCAATAGTAACACTCTTGCTTCTTTTTCCACGGTATTTTTCAAAGTTTCATTAGCTCTTTCAAACACTCTTCTTGAAAGCCTAACGTTCATATCATCTTCAGTTTGATTATTAAGCTCAAATTTTGCATAAGAGAGCCAAACTTTAACGTGGGATGTTCGTTCTAGTAGTCGCTCATACAGTTGACGGGCATTTTCTGGTTCATCTTGGGATATTTCAAAATCAATATAAGCTTTCCAGAGTAATTCTGGCATATCCAGTCTAGGCTGGTTTATCGCTAATTCATATATCGACCTTGCCCGGTCAATATCACCTAGCAATGTTTCAAGTTCTGCAAACTTCATCCAAGTAACACAGTTTTCAGGACCAAATTCTAAAAATTTCTCATACAGCCGTCGACATCTGTCAAATTCTCGCAGCTGTATTTCAATGTCGATGTATCCTCGGAATAGTTTATCTCTAGGGCACATTCCAATGGACATTCCAAGAATTTTTCTGGCAGAAGTCAAATTTTTCTGTCTGATTTCAAACTGTGCAAATAATAGCCAAATCTTTGAAAAGGTAAAAAATTTTATGTGGCAACAATTCCAGGCAAGCTTTATATACTTGCCGCGTTCTTTCATAATCTCTTGCCTCTAGTTCCTCAAAAAGAGCATAATTTATCCAAAGATAGATATATCTTCGCCAAAATTGCTTATTTTTTGATGGTGGTATGTTGGCTATGGCCCTTTCATATGTTTCTCTAGTTACTTCAGTATCCCCTTCACCCTCTACTAGCCTTATGTAATCAAACCACGCATCGTAGTTTGTAGGATTTTGCAATATTTCTTGCTCATATTGAAATTTACGTTTAGATACTATTACTTCTTCAATACCACTTCTATCGCCATATTTCTTCTCATGTATAGTATAGGCCTTGTATAATTCTCTTGTTTGATCTTTTGGTATATGATCTAAGGCATATTTATATATTACTCTAGCTCTATCATGCTCTTTTTGATTTTCTTCAAATTTTGCAAACGCAATGTAAAGTTTTTCATCTAAGTGATCATCACCGTAAAACTGTATAGCACGTTCATAAATCTGACGAGACGAGTGTATAAATCCATGGTTTTCCTCAAATCTAGCATACTTTATCCAGTGTTTTACCTCAGGATGTGTTATTACAAACCTAAGTACAAAAAACAATTAAAATCAAATTATAAATATATTCCAAGTTAGACTTCTAAATAATACCTTTCATATATTTCTCTAGCTCTGTCAATTTCTTTATACCGCAGCTCAAAATTGATATAAGTTTGCCATGCTTGTTCATCAGGCTGCCAGTCCATCCACCGTTCAAATACAGCACGTGCCCCTGGTACATTTTCTAACATTTCCTCCATATAAGTATATTTGTACCAAAACTGGTTTACTCTAGGTAATATTGAAACAGCTCTGTCCCATAAATTTCTCGCATGATTTACCTGCAGAAAAATGTATATGTTTAAAACTAAATTTTTACCCATATCTATGTCAAACTGTACATACCTGTCTGTTCCTCATTTCCATTTCGGTATATTTTAACCAAATAGTAATATTTCTGTGATCTACATCTAATGCTCGTTCCCAAATAGACCTTGCCCTTTGTATTTCCTTTTGTGATTCCTCCCATTGCGCGTATTTTATCCAGTTTGAAATAACAGTACGATTTTTTCTTATATTGTCTTCAAATTGTTTACGTCTTCTTAATTGGTAATCTGCTAGTTCAGCTGGGTCGGAGATTTTTTGTTTTGGTGGAGGTGGAAGAATTTCTAAATCCCTCTCTTTAGCTTCTCGTAGAAGTTGCTCTGCTGTAATTTGAATTTCTGCCGGAGCTTTATTTTTAACCTGGGAAATAAGGATAATGATTCAATTAATAGTTGTAGAGAATGCTAAAAAAGACAAAATGTAGCTGATTTTAGAGCTTACTTTTGCCACTTTGGGCATTTTTTGGTGTTTATTTTCCATTTTTTTTTCTTGTTTGCACCTATTTTACCTTAACAAATCTAAATTAAATTATTTTCTTGTTATTATTAACAGGTTATCAGTCGCAGAGAACCTCGTCTGTGTTGCGTTTTACTCACAGAACAGAGAATTTTGTTCCTCTTCTTCTTCCTTTATTGAAATTGAAATTAGGAGTTAATTTTCGCGATATGCCAGGTATGCAGCGAACGGTTACTAACTTCGACCATTTGTCATAAATGGTCGAATTGTTACTAGCGGTATCAACGTTACTAAAAGATATTCTTTTACCCAAGGTCCGTACCTTTACGGACCTCGTTCTTTACCAACTTTGGTGTGGCATAACGTTTGCAGACGTCTCTTTATTATCTACAAACGCCTTAAAACATGTTTATACTAAAAATGAATATGCAGATTTCTTATTTCGCGATTGGTTATAAAATAAAGCTTACGGTTACAGCACGAAAATTTGGCTTTGATATTGACGACGTTGCTGGCAGTGCATCCACAGAATTAGAATGCACCGCATAATCTAAAAAGTGTTATTTTACGCACTTCCTATTTTGACAAACACGTTTTTAAAGGTTATGTCGAATGTAAGTTTAAAAAGATTTGTGTATTAATAATAACATGGATAAAAGCAGTGAAACTGAGACCAAACGGTTATTATGCCGCTTTAAATCAGAAACCGGAGAAATATCTAGTGACATGGTGGATTTGCCCATAAACTGTACAATTCAGCAACTTGGATTGATATGCAATGCTATTTTACAACAAGAAGAACCCGTCCCCCTATTTATTTTATGTAAACGATAAAGAAATAACACATGACTTAGAAAACGCTTTAGATGTAGTAAACTTAAATACTGAAGAAGTAATTGATATTATTTATCAGCAACAAGCAGTATTTAAGGTTCGACCAATTACAAGATGCACGAGCTCTATGCCTGGGCATGCTGAGGCAGTTATTTCAGTTAGCTTCAGTCCTGATGGAAAACATTTGGCAAGTGGATCAGGTGATACGACTGTTAGATTTTGGGATGTTAATACACAAACTCCTAGCTATACTTGCAAGGGACATAAAAATTGGGTTTTGTGTATAGCATGGTCTCCCGATAGTAGCAAGTTGGCCTCAGCATGCAAAGATGGTAAAATTATTATTTGGGACCCACTGACTGGTAAACAAATGGGCAAAACAATGGTGGGGCATAAGCAGTGGATAACTAGCTTAAGTTGGGAACCATATCATAAAAGTCTTGAATGCAGGTATGTTTTAAGCATATATTATAAAATATATTACGTGGATGTGGAAAATGATTCATATTAAAAAAAAATTTAGTACCTACAGAAAAATTGATTTAATTATATTTTAAAATATTTGTCTTGTTATAAGTACTTCTATTTGAAAATACGGTCATTCTTTACAACAGCCACTTCTGCCTGACGAAAAAAACAAATACACAGTACGACGCTCGTAATGTTAGGAATACATCCCACATAATTATATGTTGCGCTTATGATGGGAAATGCCACAAAAAAAATAATAAAATTTTTCAATGCCTTTGGTGGAATTTACGATAACCCTCATCGGCGCGTTTAACTTACACACATACATTCTATATCTGCTTTATATGACTCCTTATGGGTTGACAGCGCCGGTACACTTAACTATTGTCACTTATTTCCCTTGCCCCAAAACAGTGCGAAAATACGAAATATATTTGCGCAACATTTCCTTTGCAGCAAATGTCTTCTATAGAGACACTTTACGCGTGTGTACAAAAAAAACACGAAAAATATAGAAGTGGCTGTTGTAAAGAATTACCGAAAATACTAATTAAAGAGGAAATTTATTTAAATATTAACGTGGTTTAGAACTTTAAACTTAATAATTTTGCTGTTGTATTTTTCAGGCTTTTAGCAAGTTCTTCCAAAGATGGAGATGTTAGAATATGGGATACTGTCCTTTGTAATACCGTTCTTACAGTTTCAGGTCATTTGAAAAGCGTGACGGTAGTAAGATGGGGAGGTTCGGGGCTTATTTATACAGCTTCACAGGACAGAACCGTTAAGGTCTGGAGGGCAAAAGATGGCATATTATGTAGAACACTTGAGGGCCATGCCCACTGGGTAAATACCCTAGCATTAAGTACGGATTACATTTTGAGAATAGGTAAGGTAATGTGTTTCATAGGTTAAAATATATGTTATACCTGAATTTTTAGGTGCATTTGACCCTGTTAAAGACTCACATAAAGACACATCATTTGCTGATAAGAAAAAATCACAGGAATTCGCATTAAAACGGTTCTATGAAGTTACTGAGGCTCATGGTGAAAGATTAGTCTCCGGATCTGATGATTTCACGCTGTTTCTTTGGGATCCAGAAAAGGATAAAAAACCATTAGCGAGACTTACTGGTAAAATCATTTAATTTATATTTACTTAACAAACTACTACTAACTGTAAGAAGTGTAATAATTAAGATGCATATTTAATCCAATAAATAATTGTAGGTCATCAACAACTTGTAAATGATGTAAAATTCTCTCCTGATGGCCGAATACTTGCTTCAGCCTCGTTTGATAAATCTATTAGATTATGGGAATCAAAAACTGGAAAATTCATTTGTACATTACGTGGACACGTCCAAGCTGTTTACATGGTCGCATTTTCTGCTGACTCTAGACTTATGGTTAGTGGTAGTGCAGACTCAACTTTAAAGCTCTGGAATTTGAAAACTAAAAAAGCTAGAAATCGATTTGCCAGGTCATGCAGATGAAGTTTATGCTGTAGATTGGTCCACGGATGGGTTGAAAGTTGCCTCAGGTGGTAAAGATAAAGTTCTAAGGTTATGGCAAAATTAAATTTTTTGTTGATATGCTTGTTAATATCTTAAATAAAAATTTTGTATTATATATTTTTGTTCTTTTTTTTATCGTCATGTCTTTGCAATTTTCCTCGGCATATAAAGATAATATTTCACCTATAAACCGATAATATGTAAAGGTGTATAGAACACTACAAGCATTTTCCCCACAATGATTGTATAGTTTTTATGCTGAAATCAGAATTGTACTTTAGTTGTACTGAGTATGCGGGGGTGAACAAATTATATATTAAAAAAATATATGTATAATGATATAGTAGTCAACAAGGCATTTATTTAACAACTTATTTTTTTAGTAAATAACAAAAATAAATAATACAGGAACATTCAATACTGAAAAAGTTATGTACAACATAGTTTACATCAATTTATCTAAAATTCAATCTGTATACATATAAAAATAATTTAAAAATTTAAGTACCTAATTCACACCTTTGTTATTTCTCTTTCTCCCAATAATCCTGCCTTTGCATCTCTGAGAGTCTTGATAAAGTCCTATCAAATGCGAAGATTTCTTCATCACCTGTAAAAATATTGGCGGTTAAGTCATCTTCACCAATTTTTAGATCATCCATTAACATCCTGTGTTCATCGCTAATGCCTCCCGATTTCTCTTTTGATACGAAAAATAATTCTTTTATAGGCACATCAGCAGTAATCATAACCCTAGTTCTATTATCATACAACGCATCGATTAAAGTTATAAACCTTCTAGCCTGTGATATCATTTTTGCTAGATCAATTCTAGGCACGTCACGAATTATAATAGTGTGAAAAAATTGGGTCAAATGTAAATAGTCATTTGCGCCTAAAGGTCTGTCACATAATTCCTCAAATGTAGCATCTAAAACTCCTCCACAAACTTTTCTAAATGATACATTTCTCTCCATAATAGAAAACGTTTTTTTTCTCACTACATCGTTTTCTTTGGTAGTCAAAAGCTTAAAGATTTGTGCCAAAGGGTCTTTCGTAAATTCGGACTTCACAAAATAGTTTGTTTTATCGCCAATGAATTTCAATCTATAATCTATACCCGAATCTAAATTCGCAATCTCACAGTGCCTTTTTAGGACATCTATAAAAGGAACAAAATTGGATCGTTGCAGACCATTTTTATACAAGTCGTTAGGAGGTCGATTACTAGTAGCAACAACTACTACACCGTTTTCAAAGAAATATGTAAAAAAGTCGTTTTAGAATCATAGCATCTGCAATGTCGGTAACTTGAAATTCATCGAAGCATATCAGCCAAGACTTTTTGATAATCTGATCTGCAATAGGTGGTATAGGGTCAAATGGTTTCGACTTTCTTTGTGAATAGTCGACAACTATTTCCTGTTTTAATTCATGCATTTTTTTTATGTACTTCTACCATAAAAGCATTAAAATGAACCCTAGTTTTCCTGTCGATGTTGCAGCTGTTATAAAATAGGTCCATTAACATTGTTTTTCCTCCCCCCTACAGCTCCGTGTATGTACAGTCCTTTAGGAACAGTCGTTTTACTAGCAAATAATTTATTAAATAAACCTTTTTTCTGTAGGTTTATAATGTTTAATATCATCATAAACCCTTTGCAGTTGATATGCAATATTTAACTGCACTTCATCTTCCTGTAATTTACCAGAATTTATTTTTTTCTCCAATGCTAGGACAGGACCATCGGCTAAAATTTTATGTCTCACTTTTAAGGAATGATCTAATTTAGAAATAAAATGTTTTGTATATTTTCGACATAATAAAGAACAGTCGATTAATAAATTTAATTTTGCCATGTTTTTGGATCCCTGAAAGATCAATACTAAAAGTAATTTTCTATAATATTTATTACATACATACCTATTATTAAAGTACAATTATAATATTTACATGTAAAATGAGATTTAATGATACATTTCATGTCCCCATTATTTTTCTATTATATTTTAATGTTTACGTAATTCTAGAAATACCTTTCCTGTACTGACGTTTATTTTCCTTACGACTACGACCTTGACATAGTCCGTGGAAAGTCACCACAGAAAAAGGAGGGTTAGAACCCTCCTTGACGATAGATAAAGATGTTAATTCTGTGGTTAGAGGGCACTGTGAACGAATGAAGTCACAGGGTTCCTTTAAGTCACAGGTTAGTCCCAGTAGACAGGGAAATTCCATATCCATTTATAAGCTGCCTTTAGACGATCAATAATACATTTAGCATTTATTGATAGAAATAATTAATCATTACATGAATACATGTAATTCCATAGATATACATGTAACTCCACAGACCTCATTAGTTCAAATTATCAGTATTATCAGTATCACTATACAATCACCAGCTGTCAGTATTTTATAATTCTGACAGTATTATTGATAGTCTAAAGTTCGCTTTAGAACTGCAGAATTTATGTGGAAATTGGTACAATTTACCGTACAAAGCTTTGTGTAAGAGCGTTCATATGTTACAATAATTCCAATTGTGCAATTGATAATGTTAGATAATGCAGGAAGTTAACACTTAAATTAAATTGTAGCCATGCAGATGAATAACGTTGCTAGGTCAATCCCCTTGACTGAAATATTTAGTTATTTTCAGTCAATGCTCTAATCATTTTTCTATGGTTAATTACAGGTTACTTTGACCCTCTTCTTTCGAAATATGCCGCAATTTGGCGGTAAAACAACGGCCGTTGTTTGAATGCTGCGGTAAGAGAACATATACGCACATAATTCACTAAACAACTGTCAACTGTCATTTTTAACTCATGCTCACCTTCGAATCGAAGATGCTCACCCATCGAACTATATCTAAGATATAGAGTTTTTTATACTCAGAAGATATAGTTCAATGTGCTCACCACAGAAATGGAGTTTTTTAAGTATGTTGATGGACGCCATCTCTAACTTTGTGTCATGGTTATTCCAAGAATAATAAATATAGGATGACTCAATCAGTTGTTGCTGGGTAACATTCCACCAACCATGTTATTTTCTTTTATTGTTTTTTCGTCTATCATTACTTTTTAGTCACAAAGTTATATTGCAAATATTGTGTGTTGCTTGTCAAGTTGAAAAATCTTAACCGCAGAACAAAAAATCTTAACTTCATTATTAATGAATCATTAATCAACAGAGGGAAATATCGAATTGGATAAAAAATCATATCTGTATTGCCAACATATTAGGGTAATTTTCGCGACATACCAGATATGTTGTTCCAAAAACCACTACGTTTTCGCGCATTCGGGTGAGAGGTAGATTGTGCCACTTGAAGTGTTAGCGTGGTTGTCGCTGGTGTTAGATAAATACAATAATAAAAAAGCCGAATTTCATTTAAACGAATCAAATGGCGACTGGACATCACATGACTGACAGAGATGACGTTGTGAAAAGAAAAAAAGTAGTTCAAAAAAAAAAAGCCCGCTCATAATTTTGTATGTCTGTTTCGTCACATATTTCGGCGGCAATTTGGACGTTGGAAATAATAAATGCGATTGGGTCGATCTAGACGAGGTGAGTGTGAGAAAACTTCTGAATCTCTAGTAGCGGCATATATCAAAGAAATTATCGGCAAATATCAAAGGCGGATTTATTGTTATGGAGGCTATCGGGAATTGGAAAAATTTCCAGGCCAGATTGGCCCCATACCCTCCCAACTCAGTGTTTTCGCGACATCGGTAAGTTAGGGGAATACTAATGAATGAAGATAGCAATTTCATTAATCAAAACGAACACAGGTGATTAACTACAATTAATATATTTTAAAAACATAGTTATGGTTATTTTACATTACAATTTACTTAACACTATTAATTATTAGGTATTTGTTTCAAATGTTGTTAAATGTTATTAGTTTATCTGTTTTAACGCAACTGAGATATTTTAACATGGTTTGTGGGCTCTTAAAGTTTTGTTTATGTTACAGAGATAATGTTGGAAATGTACATATGATTTACTGTAGGTGTTTTGCTTAAATAGTGAGTATATAATAGGATATTTTATTTCAAGAATTATTATTTTGTATCGGTAAGATGTAAAAATTGAATTCATGCTGCAATGTACCCCAATCATTTAATTAAGTTAAAATAGGTTTCGCTTAAATTTTCTATATCAGTGCGATTATTTATGGTGTTGGTATGTCTTTTTTATTTGCAGCATTTCATGTATGTTTCTTTGGTTATAGTTATTTTAGTATGTTTAAAACACAGGTTATGTTGCAGATATTGCGAGTGTTGCTTGTGAGGTTGAGAAATTCTAACTTTACTAATCAACACAGGGAAATATCAGTATTTTTTTTGGATAAAAAATCACGTAATTAACGGCCGCATGCATAGTCGTTCTCCAGCGACTAGCCAGCTAGTCATGTATTTCATACATTCTTTGTTCATTGCTGAATGGTGGCTGGCGAGTCGCCAGAGAACGATTATGCATTCGGTCGTTAGCAATATACCATTCTCTGAAGCCGGCTTAAGGAACATATAGTATAGGTACCTATTTATGCATAATGTTTCAATTTTTACAATATGTAAAATACTAAGCTTATCATCTCCGTTAACCATAACTGTGCCTTTTGAAATGAGTTTTAAGGTGACTGCTCGTTTTAAATGCCATTTCACATATGTGACAACTAAAACGTCTTTCCTCTGTATGTACCAAAATGTGTTTTCTTAAAGAACTTGGCTGTCGAAATGATTTCTGGCAATGTTCACATTGATATGGTTTTATTCCTTTGTGAATATTTAAATGACAATCAAGGGAATTCTTTGCTGTAAACCTGTCGCCACAAACATTACATTCAAAAGGCTTTTCACCCGAGTGGGTTAATATATGCCTATCCAAATTGCATTTAAAGGTGAATTGTTTTCCACATTGTGTACAAAGAAAATCTTTTGTTTCTTCTTTCATAATAGATTCCTCATTTCTATCTTTTTCACTCTTATGTACACTTTTGTGACGTTCCAGCGATTTTTTTAAAATAAATCCCTTGCCACAGACTGAACAAAAGTATGAAGGGGTTTTCTCGCGTTTTGCACACATTCCTTTTTTATCGGAGCCATGAAACAACTCTATATGTTTAATCAAGTATGCCTTTTGAGATAAACCTTTTCCACAAATGTTACAATTAAATTTTTTTTCATTTTCGTGAACAGCAAGATGCCTAATTAATGTGCATTTTAAAATAAATCTGAAACCACATATGTCACATTCAAAATTTTTTTCCCCAGTATGAATCTTTAGGTGCGTTTTCAGTGTACTTTTCCTAGTAAAATTTTTTCCACAAATATTACAAAGAAAAATTTTATCGCTGGTTTCTATGTTCATATTTGTTTTAAGATCTTTATTTTCCACTTTATTGACTTCTATTTGGTCATGAAACCTTTTCAAATGTACATTTAGATTCCCTTTGTTGACACCTGTCCAATCGCAAAACTTGCATTTAAAAGGTTTGTCAACTATGTGAGAGGAAATGTGGTATCTGAAACTACTTGGATGTGTAAACTGCTTATCACAAACATCACATTTATAAGGTTTAACTCCTGTGTGCATGTTAGTGTGTATTTGTATTTTGCTTAAAACTTGATAGTTTTTACCACAAAGTTTACATGAATAAACTTTCTTCTTTTCTCCTATTTTTCCATTGTCTAAGTATTTAATTGCAATAAATGCGTCATTGATTGTCTTTTCAACCACCTTCCGTTTCTGGCCCAGCTTTTGGTGGGTTAAAATATGCCCTGTTAATGAATGTTTAGTTACAAATATCTTACTGCAAATAGCACATTTAAAATATTTGATTCCCTTATGGCTGTTCATGTGCTTTCCATAAGGAATTTTTTTTGCAAATTTTTTTCTGCAAATATTACATGAATACTCTTTTTGCTGCTTTCGTCCATCATGACTTTTTATGGTATTATGAGCAATAAAATGTTTTTTTAAGTTGATTTCCACCAAGGAATGCTTTTTTACAAATCCCACTTTTGAACGACTTCTTTGATGTATGTACATAATTATGTGTTTTTAAACTTTGTCTCTTTGCAAAGCTTTTACTGCAGGTTACACATTTAAATGGTTTAAGTCCTAAATGGATCTTAATATGTTCTTGCAAATGGAATATGCTTTCAAAATTTTTGCCGCAATAGTCACAAATAAATAATTTACTTGCTTTTATATATTCACATTGTTGAGAGTTACCCTCAAGTTCACAATTTTTATGATCTTCCCTATTACTTATATCAGTTTCCTTAAAACTGCTTTGTAATTCTACATCAATTTTACTTTCTTGTATTTCATCTCCAATATTGCTGTTATTAGCTGTGGTATAATTTTCAGTTTTCACAAAGACGTGTTCATAGGAAAAATTGTCTACTTTAACTTGTTCCAGATTAGTTACTTTAATTACAGAATTTTCATTATGTACTCTCCGAGTAATGATCCTTTTAAGAATATTGTCACTGTTCTGACATCTTAATATAAATGCAGAAATATTTTCCAAATCCTTGATACAATTTTTACAGATATTTTTAGGCAATTTATCACCTAGTTCTGCCTACAACATTTTAAAAATGGAAAATTGATTCAAATACCGAATTAATAATTTAATGGAAATCTAAAGTTACCTGAGAATTTGAATATGGAGCTATGGTTATAAAAGTCTTATAAACATTCAAATCCTTGAAGTATTCTAAATAATCACCAAATAGTAAACATAAACGACAAATTTTTGTGAAATCTTCATATCTAATATTTATTTCATTCTGCTTCATAATCGTTTATTTTTAATTCTAAATACGCCTTACATTAGATTTATACTCTCGTCGTATGTTATTTTTAGTGTTATTGTTATTACATTCTAATAATTCAACTTCATATTGCTACTATTTGGTTGTCTTCACAACATTCTTGTTTTATTTATTATCTATCTGTTGTCAGTTGTCACAACTAAACACACTTCTGCCACAGAATAACCAACTATTCTGTGCTTCTGCCATTTGGTTGTGCTTCTGCCACTTTGTTCAGTGCTGCCAATACTTATAATTCATAATTTCCTAAATAAATGCAAAATGAGAAACGTTTATTTGCGTCATTTATAAAATGGCGAGACAATCGATCTGAGAGTATAAAAACATTTTTATACTCTCAGCAATCGATTAATACATGAAAATACGTTTTTCACAGAGTTCTTGTATATCTGGTTTTTCACATCTACCTTGCATTATTAGCTGTTTGCTTTCGTTCCGAGTAAACTGATTGAAGTTATCACTTCTGAACGCAACCACTTTTACTGGCGTTCTTTTGTCAATGTTCAGTCACAGACTGTGGTTCAGTCTCCCCAACTCTTCCCATATAACTGATTGCTTTCGGAATTCCCTTCACCCCTCGATCACAAATATTTTTTGCGGTTAGTTCGATTACTTCAATCAGTGATATACATAACCTAAAATAAGATGAATAAGAATATTTTGTTCATTTTAAGTGTACTCACTTTCGGTACATTCAGTTCGATCAGCACGAAAGAAAACAGCTTATAAAACAACAATAATTGTTGTTTTAATTATTAATTATTAAGAATTGTTAGGGGACTTTCGTAAATCTTCCCTGATCCTAACTAAAATGCACTAGTATGTTTCTCTCCAGTAAACTTTATTTCACACCTGTGCATATCCATAGTACGGAACGAGACTGTCAATGTTCTGTGCTGTCAATTATAAGTGTTTTAATTAGGGATGCCGATTCAATAATCGATCTTTGGAGCTGAAAGAATTCGATTTTTAATGGATTAGTTCATTGAGTTTTCTTATAACTCAATGGATTAGTTTCACTTCGATATTTTAACGAATCGATTCTTTTTTTATTAAAAATCGGATCAGAAAATCGACATGTTAATTTATTGTCAAAATATCAAACTACTAAGGAATGGCGACTTTCGTTTTGATTTGGTTGATAGCAAGTAAGCAAGCTCAGCCAGATTGGTATTGTTTGTTGGTAATTTCATTTAGTTTCTTACATTATTTTATTTTTTGTTCCTCTTTCCTCTCCCCTCCTTTTCCTCTTTTTAAAATCGTTGGCTATATATTTTGTAGTCTTTGGATTTTATCCTGATAAAATCCATGAAATGAAAACGGAAGTACCTATACGATTCGTCGTAGAATTGTAATATAATAATATATAATAAAAGAATTAAATATTTCCCGTGTATTTTACTACATTATTTGAGGTTATGTTAGTAAAAAATAAAATTTAGTATTAACAATTATGTAAAAAATGTTTATTTTTGTTTTTGGTTCAATTTAAACAGTTTTTTATTGGTATTACTAGTCACTATAACAACTTCAACTGATCACCTATTAATGATCGATATTCTAAGGTACGATTTCTTTCGTTTCGATTTTTTATTGAATCGATCTTTTTATGCAACGATTCAAACTGATTCAAAAATCGATCTTTTTACAAAAAAATCGGCATCCCTAGTTTTGATTGCTTCGAATCCCATAATTCCAAAAACCAATTAAATCACTTAAAATGGATAGTTGTGTTCCAAATTTCCCGATCATGGGAATGAATCCCAATAATAACACTTTTAATTGACAGTAAAAATATGTACCTTAAAAGTTTTTTTTAGAACGAAAACATGTTGAGGTCTGATTAAGGGTCGGGTTCGAACCATAGACATTCCCTCTTTTTAATGTCTATGGTTCGAACGGATAACATTTTACGACAAATTACTCCACAACTATGTATGCACCAGTGTGTACCCGAAAAGTTTTTAGTATTTCATCACGGATGATGTTGGTAACAGAACAGTTTCCAAACAAAGTTAATAACATATAGCCATTTTCGTGGGTATTTAAGCTTTTTAATTTTCAACTTGTGATATGTATACAATAGAAAGGACGCATTGTCGGTAGTGATAATTTGTATCGTTTTTTCTCTTTAATTAGTGGCGCATGTAGGCGTATTGCTTTTATTTACTAACGATTTACATAATAGCACGAGGCCATTTGAAAATTACAGTAATAAATCGAGGAAATCAGGGTTACCGCGCTTGTATTCACCACGAGAGGAGCTAGTGTAGGGTAAGGTACATGTCACTGAACGTTACTGTTTACTAGGGCTTTTAACGTTAGTTTTTAGTAATTTTTATAAAAATTAGCTGAAAAACATTTAACACAATGATGGCACAAGGGGAAAGTAGTAATTTACTTACACAGTAGGGAAATATTATTGTACCTAAGAGGTGTCATGTCATTAAAGTTAGCTTATATCAAGCATGAACATGATGAAAACAAATGTGCATGTTTATTACTTACGATTTTCTGTAGTAGACTTCTTTGGTAACACATAATCGTCAGGATTAAAATGTTCCTTACAAACACACGAATGTTTCGAAGGAGTAAAGTTATCCCTGCGAATTATAATCAGCATATGCTTTGTATCAGTTTTATTTTTGTACTAAATTTTAAAAAATAAGGAAATTTTCTATCTATCTATCTATAAGGAGCTAATGAAAAATGACACTTTATATGGAATAAAAATGTAAAATTATTGAAATAAACATTTTTTATTGGCATCGTTACAGAATTGATTTTTTTTAATAAAAACTCAAACGTTTTTTTAACTTTTTTTAATTTTTACTGATATAATTCTAAAATTATGGAAATACTTTTTATTTACGACTGTTATAGAATTGTCTCTATTTATGGAAAATATGTTTTTATTACGTCTCATGCATGCATAATTATCATAATAGAAGATTAAATATAATAGTTATTAAATTTAACATGTTCCTTATTCATTTGCGAATTTGTGATAAAAAATAAAAATCATTCGAGACCACGAAACCAGTATATCTTATTATTATTATTCTTATATCACAATTATAAGATTGTGAAAGTACTACGTCTTAATTAGAGCATCACTTGTTTATAAACTAAAAACAGAAACTGCGGTAGTGGATTGGTTAATGTTGCTATTTTTTTTTTCATTATTCATTATTTGTCACTAATTTATTTACAACTAGTGCTAAATTTATTGTGTAAGCTCGCTTTGATTTTGAGAAACATATTTTCAAAAAAATGCATATATTATAAATGAGATCTATTTTAAATAAATTAAAAAAAAATCTGTCAAAAAATTACTGTTTTATATCAACAGTCTGAGTACCCTCTTCATCATTTCTTATAATTACACCTTTACCATGTTTATTATCAGCGACATGATGCCGGTTAAAATGCCTTTTGAGATTACTTGAGTCACGATAACCTTTGTCACAGACCGTACACACATATGGCGTCTCACCTGTATGCTGTCTCATATGCACTTTTAGTGTTTGTGGTTGAGCAAGCTGTTTTCCACAAATGGGACAGAGATATGGTTTCTCTCCAGTATGTGATCTCATGTGAAGAGTTAAATGCGATGGCGATGCAAACGTTTTTTCGCATATGTTGCATTTATGAGGTTTCTCACCCTTATGATTTAAAATATGGTTGTGGAATGCGTGTTTGTGCAAAAAATGTTTATTACAGTCGGGGCATTCCATTAGTTTTTCTACAGAGTGCGTTAACATATGATTTGCCAAGCCATTTTTCGAATAGTACCTTTTCTCACAACGAGGACAGTTCAGAGACCTGTCACTTACATGATGGGACATATGGAGGTTAAGCTGAATTTCTTTGTATAAATCTTTTGCCACACTCTTTACACTCAAAAGGTTTTTCACCAGTATGAGTTCTTATATGGCTTTGCAATGTTGGATTTGTTATGAATTTTCTGCCACAAATGTTGCACAAAAATCTTTTTACTCCTTTGTGAATAAGTTGATGATTGGCAAAGCCGGATCTGCTAGCAAAAATTTTACCACAAATTGTACACTCTAAGTTTAAGTGAACCCTTTTCTCAGTGTATTTTCTTTTATATTTTGGTACTTTTTCTTTATTTACATTATGATTGTGATAAATGTGAGATGCATGGTCGGTGAGTCTTTTGAAGCCTTTTCCACAATAAGAACATATATATGGGATTCTACCAGTATGAAAATTCATATGTTCATCTAATGATCTTTTTCTTAAAAAACCTAAAAAAAAAAACAAAATATGTATACAATACAAATACAAGAATAGTACTGTCGATTCTTACCTTTTTTACATATATCACATATAAAGGGTTTTAGCCCTTTATGCAAAAGTGCATGTCTTCTTAAATTTTCAGCAAACGAAAACTTTTTGGAACATTCTGGACACTCATAGGGCATTTCCTTTTGATGCGACCTCAAATGAAGTGTTAATTTATTTTTTGGATAAAATGTTTTTTTGCATATCGGGCATCTACAGTCTTCTGGTCTACATTTTACATTGAGCTTATAATGTTTTTTTAAACCTCCTCGACTTATATCATCTCCACAAACTGAGCATTTCCGTTTGCTGGGATTTTTGTGGTTCTAAAGACTCGCATTCCTCAATTTTTACTTCATTTTTAACAGACTCAAGTGCAAAACTAGCATTTTTTTTATTTTGTGACTTAATAAATATTCCTTCAATTTGGTCACTATCACAGTCATTATCAGTGTCACTGTCTATCACATTGATTATTCTCTTTTCTTTATATTCTTGATATATTTTTTTAAGAAGATTATCACTATCTTTGCACCTATCAATAAATGCTGAAATATCCTCTAGACGGTTTATACATACATTGCATATATTTTTAGGAAATATATCCTTTTCTGTAACCTGTAAAATTTATCTTTATTTCTCTAGCATTCACTTATAAATAAAAACAATTCAATTTTATTTTGATAGATGTAGGTACCTCAATGCTTGTGATCATTTTAAATATGTTCAGTAGTTTTAATTGAACAAAACGTTGAAGATCACCAGTATATAAACAAATTCGGCATATATTTGGGAAATCGTGATAGGACACATTCATTTTTTTATATATTTTTTTAAATAATTTTCATTTGGTACTCTGAAATTTGGCAATTTGATTATTATTCTTCTTCTTCTGCTTTTGCTCAACTGTAAACAGCGACAACCACTGTCTCTGACTGTAAATCGTGACGATTTGAAAAAAAATAACCAAAAACTTCGTGACATCATTGTATCAGCTAAACAGCTTCCACATTTTCAGACAAAGGGACTTTTGTTAATGTTATCCATTCCAAACCGATAAGAAGTTGAACTACATCTCATTCTTCTAAACAATTTAATATAGGATTCAATCAAGTTAGGATCGGGTAAAATTTTCCCGGGAGTTGAGCAGGTTTTATGTGTTGCAAATGGATTAATGAAACAATAATTATTGTTAAAATTTAACGAGTTTCTTCGGTTATAAATTTCTAATAAAATACATTTTGTTATACAAGATAGTAAAACATAAAAAATAAAGTAGTTTTAAAATGATAAATGACCCAAATATTTATGTGCGTTGTACAAATGCGCATCAGCTATGAACCGCAGTGGCGGCTGGTGGATTTAGGCGATACAATATCTAAATATTAGAGTATGTGATGTGACCTAAGCAATATTTTAAGGCACGACTATCAGTACTAATTGAAGAAGTTTTGCAGAAAAAAAATTTAAGAAAAAAGTTACAAAAATGCGTAGCATCCCCAGATTACTTCTAGGCCATTAGTAAAATCTTTGCAAACTATTTTTTTTTGTAATCAGGAAAATTTATCACCCTTTTTTTTTTTGTTTTCGAAAATTTTGATTTTTACTCATTGTGTAAATTTTAAAATGTCATAACTTTACAAACAATCAAAATTATTGAAAACAAAAAAAAACGGCCGGGGTGAAAAACTTTCCTTCTGATTACGAAAAAGAATAGTTTGCAAATATTTTACTAATGGTCTAGAAGTTTGGGGAGGCAGCGCATTTTTGTAACTTTTTTTCTCAAATTTGTTTTAAATTTTTTTTCTGCAAAACTTCTTCAATCAGTACTGGTAGTTGTGCCTTCAAATATTGCTTGGGTTCGATGCCACAATACTGAGATATGGTACAACCTAAATCCACCAGCCACTGAATCTGCGTATAATTTAAAATAATAATAATAAACACAAAAATTAGACAACATCCAAAATCAAAGTGGAAGCTAACTAGAAGGGTGTTACACTTATAGAAACATGGACATACAACCATTTTAACCAACACTGCCAGTGCAAGTAGCAGCTACAAAAGACAGATCTAGTCACGCTTGCCATTGTGAGCTCTAGTCAAGTACGCCACCAAGCCAGTTTAATTCAATAGGTTTTGGTTTTTTGTTATTGTCGAATTAGGTATGTTTATAAAAACTAAGCCGTCAGCTGCTAAAGAAAACGGTCTATTTAAGATTTTTTTATATATCAAAACATATTCGTATAAAATAGTTGGTTGCGTTGTTTATCTGTAAATAACATTAAAGTTTCTCAATGAAGAGGCAAAAAAAATAGAAGAAATGAAACAAAAATTGAGAAAATATTTTTATTAAACAAAATTTCAATAAATAAATTAATATCATACTGGGCAATAAATTCTTTACACTTTTTTTATAACTACATAACACATAACTTGTAAAATAAAACATTCACATTAAATAATATATGGCAACTTTCTTCAATTAAAAAATTATTTCTTATGTAAATGAAAGGTAAAACATTTTTATTTCCTATGGAATATTACCTCATTTTTTACTATCTTCTATTGACACGTAGATGCATATAATATAATAAAATTTAACGAATACTGAAGTTACTTATTCTTATTACGGTTGTCAACTATAGCACAGACATTTTCGAGAACGATTTAATTTGAACCATTTTATTATCGAAAAAAATCAATTTTATTAGGTCTTTTGCTATAAGGTACTAATTTAATCACAGCATCCCCAAAAAAGCTAATTTGTGAAATAAAGAAAGCTTGGTCCTTCTTACATATTAATAAAAAAATGGTTATAACAATCGTTACTAGAAAAAGTATGCTTTTTTCTATATTATGTTATTAAATTTATAATTACATTATATAAGTAAAGATGCTTTCAGTATTTTTGATAGTTCAATGATGAAGAATATTAAATTAGAATGATATATTCTATTCAACTGATAAACTTTAAATAACACGCTCATACACATGCATCTTTGCTGGCCGTTAAGTAAAATCTGTTCCCAGTCCAAAATACTAATATTTGACAAATCTAGATTTATTAACTATGACATATCGGCATTGGTAGTAATACCCGAATATTCAGGCAATTTAAAACAAACAGATTGTTTTTCCAATAGCACCTTATATTGTTAATAGTATGAATAATAATGTTTTTGATAAAGCACAATCCATAAAAAAAAACAAATAAAACACATAGCGGTGCATACCATAAAAAACATATTTCATTCTTAGTAGGTAATTGTGCCTGTCTACAGCTTCATTTATGGTTAGTCATTATATACATTCATATCTTCAAATTATCAGGTTTTCTGAAGTTTCAAGTTTTGGAAGTTTTAGAAAATGTATAATACTCGTGAGAGTATTATACATTTCTATTTGTTATAGTTTGCCTGTTTATTTCTCAGTATAAAGTGAGATGTCATATTTATATAATTTCTATGTTTTCAAAATATGATACGGTTGTAACATTCATTGCATAGTCCACATTTAACCAATTTGCAATTATCTACATATTCAATCACTATTCCGATACAATCTATCTATTCTGAATTACCTACATGTAGGATAACATGCTAAATATAAATACACACACACAATGTGGACACTGAAATGAGGCCGAGCAGAGATATAATTAATACTATTTTACTATTATATTCTTACACATATCAAATCGATAATTCACTAATGACAACAAGAAAAAGATGAACAATTCAATTACCGTTATGGCTTAGTACAATACTGTGAACAATAGAATAAAGTTAAATATTAATTGTACAAACATTCGGATTTTATCAATATCCGCCTTCTCTCCAGTGCATTTACTGGAATTTTCTAATAGTAACGTTATTTTAGAATTTCAAGAACCTAAAATTAGATTTAACTTTAACACATTTGTTATAGCGGAATCAAGGTATAGTATCCAGTATTGGCATACCCAATAATTTTATAGACATCTGGTGCATAAATCATGAACCTAGAAATCAGTTTGTTGATATTAGGTCTCTGTGAACGTTTAGTTTCTTAAAAATTGTAAATATTGACACAAGTACTAGGGTTATTATAATATAAATTCATCAAATCAATGGTAAAGAATAGCCACAGCCTTCTAAGAAGGCTGTGGAATAGCAATCTCCTATGACACCGCTTACAGCGAAACATCAACTTATATCAATTTCAACATATTTAATACTGACCGTAGTTTTCCACGAAACACCATATAATGCACTCGACGCATGTTTCTTAAACCAAGTTGGCATCATCTGGAGATTAAAACTAACCTGATGTTACCATTGTATCCTATTTATACCTAAACTCTGGACAACTACCATTTTCAGATATATTTGTAATTAGAGATAGTGAAAATAAGCTAGAATTTAACATATACAGAAAAGATACCAACACTCTAAGATATATCTCTAAGGACTCTCACCACTATGCTCAACATAAAATGGTGAATTTTAATTTTCTAATTCATCGTCTATTAAGCTTCCCGTTCAATAAGGAGAGGTTTGAAAAAGAAAAGGCATTGATTAAGGATATAGCTGCAAGTAATGGATATCTTGTAAGTTTTATTGATAAATTAATTAAGAAACGTTAATTTACAGACACTTCAAAATTTCTCGACCTTTCAAAATGAAAGAGAAAATACGAATTTTGTATCGATTCCATTTGATCCTCGATTTACCCGTGGTAATGGTAAGATTTATAAAGATATAGAAATAAACTACAACTTCTAGGCAATCCAAAAGACAAAATTGAAACAAATGAAAATTCAGGTGTTTATGAAATTAGCTGTAAGGACTGAAATTAAAAGTAAATTGGACAAACTAGACGATCAATTCAAAGTAGATTCAAAGAGCATAATATGGCCCATCTTAAATATGGTAGAATAGATAAGTGTTGCCCAACATGTGTTTGATATTAGCAATTTAAGATTAATTAGGAATGTAACAAATACTAGACAGCTAGATGCATTTGAAAGTTTGGAAATCACAAAGTGTAAAAATAGGGTTTAATAATTTAGGTATAAATAGGATACATTGGTAGCATAAGGTTAGTTTTAATCATCTCCAGATGATGCCAACTTGGTTGGCCCAACGCGCGTCGAGTGCAGTATATAGCGTTTGGTGATTCGTGAAAACTACATCAGTATTTTCTTCAGAAAATTTCCAAACCACTTCAACATATTTGAAAATTAGGAATCAAACGATCTGCAAAATAATCTTCTTTAAGCTGGCAAAACCACATGTTAATAATGAATAAATATAGGCCAATTAGAGGTCTACCGGAGTCTACAACAAATTTTTTAGGCGTGGCAATCATATAATCTTGAATTACTTGTAGTGTAGTTCAAGTATATATGGTTTTGCCGTGCCTGAGAAATTTTTTGTAGATTTTAGTAGACTCTTGGTCCACCGCCAAATTACTGTCTACTATTAATGGACTGAGACATGATATTCAGCACATAATTGTCTTCCACCTTAAAAGTGCCACTTTTTTGACATAGAAGCTTGCTGAATTTCTTGCCATTCTTCACCATCGAAATTTAAAAATAATTTAATAAGCTCCATTATTTATTTTTTGCCCATCATTTTATACTGATTGAGATATAGATATGAGATATTGCACATTTTGGAATGCAGTTTTGATTATAGAAGAATCCAGTGTAGTTAAAAATTGCATTCAATGATAAAAAGATAATTTAATTAAAACAGACCAATTAACTGATGGATGACTTTTTCCATATTTGTTTACAAATATTGGTACCTCACAGACAGATGGATTCTTGAACTAGATTTATGAGGGAATGCAGTACTATTTTCACAATTACAGTAGTATTAAAATAATAAAAATGAGTATCATTGTAATACGGTAGTTCTAGTAAACATTTATATCAGAGAGAACTATTTTATTTAAACCTTTACTGAATACTAAACCTTAAAAACCCACTATAAATGATTATGTCTCGAAAATACCCAGATTTTATCGAGAAGAACTTACGTGGAGTAAAAAAAGACAAACTCCAACCATAAACATCACAGAAAATAGTATGTATATATATTATAATTTATTGAGATGAACATGGAAATTTGAGGATTAATGTGTACGCACTGGTTAATTACAAAATATCTAAGTAATAGTAGGTATGTATCAAAATTGATACAACCTTAAAATTACAAACTAACCGCTGAAAGTTGTAGTGCAGAATTTATCGCAGAAGTAGGTTCCGCGGTTGCTTCTGCCGAATAAAGCGTGAACGTTTCAATTCCGTCTTGGTCTTCCGAGGTTCCTACTGAATATATTTGAAAAGTTTCTGTGGAATTTGTATCTGTGGACCCTCCTGAGGAGTATATGGTGAAGGATTCATTTGCTGACGTGTCCACAGATGAATCCGAGTAAATTGTCATGGTATTATATGTGGAAGATGTCTCTGCTGGAGCTGTAGTAGTACTAGTAGTAGTGTTAGAAGTCGTAGTCGTAAGGGGAGTATCAACAGTAGCGTCTCCTGCTTTTTTTCCGAAGTAGTAATTCTTTTGTGTGTAAAAGACTATGACCTTTTAAGGAGTGTGCCCACATAAAAGCTTTATTACAGACGGGACAAACATGTGACCGAAAACTCAGATGAGTTTTTGTATGGACTCGTAAACTGCTACTTCTATTAAAAGATTTTTCACAAATATGACATTTATATGGCTTTAAAGATGTGTGGATTATGGAATGACGTTTTAATCTTGTCGACGATGGAAATGCTTTATCACATTCTCTGAAAAAAAATTTCTTTTACATTCAAATATTCTCTTTAAAAATATTTACTTACGGGCATTTAAAAGGTTTTTCTCCTGTGTGTGATCGCATGTGTTGAACCAAATGACACTGCATCGACATTGTCTTTCCACATACATTACACATGTATGGCTTTTCCTTTGTGTGAGTCCTCATATGGTAAGTTAAATCCGGTGCTTGTCTGAATCCTCGACCACATATTGAACATAAAAATGGCTTAGAACCTAAAAAATAAGCATAAAAAATTTACAGCTTACAATTATTATCATATTACAAATATTAAAAAATGAAAAATTACCAAGAAAAATCTAGAACAGTCAACATAGTCGCGCCAACTGACAAAAATATTAAAAGATGAACTTTTTAGGATTCGGTATTTATTACCATACAAACCTGTGTGAATTCGCATGTGAGCAGTTAGAGTACCCGATTGTTTATATCGCTTTCCACATTCCTTGCACTCATAGGGTTGCTCTCCAGAGTGACTGCGTACATGATGCACTAAAGACCCATAGACCTTGAAACATTTTTTACATTCAGTGCATACATAGGGCTTTTCTTCATCATGATTTTTCAGATGAATTCTTAAACTATTTGCATATTTAAAATTTCTTTGGCACACATTGCATTCGTATTCCTAAAATAATATATAATTTTATTAGAAAACCTGATTAGGTTGTAAATTGTCATTAATAATAAAAACAACCTACTATTGCACCATCATCCTTTTCTTTCCTATAATAATTCATATTAGGAGGCAATTCCTTAATAATTTTTTTCAGCATTAGGTGTTGCAGTTTTCTCGACATTTTCTAATGCTTTTAGTCCTAAACTAAATGATTTCATTTTGGGTGAAATTAATTCCAAATTATCCACTTGTAAATTATCTTTAATGAGTTCATCCACAGTATCTTCCCCAAGTGGTATACAGTTTTTTAGAGCATCACAGTCTTCACTATTTAATTCATCTTTTATAAGATCATCTTCATTAATTAAAACTAATTCAGGGGGTAACATATCGTTCTCAATTGGATCATTTTCAATTGGATCACTCTCAATTGAATCATTATTATCATTTTGTGTCATGTCGGATTTCAAATTGTATTTCTGATCTAACTCATCTAAAACCTCTGCTGCTAAAGAAAGGGATGCATCTTCAATCTTTACTAATTCTTTAATTTGCTCAATATAAACTTCTAATAAAGCTTGAGACCTATTACATTGTTGTTGAAATTTATATGAACTATGAGCTTTATCTATACATTTTGTACAAATCATCGTGGGTAGGCCATCATCAGACTGTACCTTGAAATTAAGGATATTTATGCACTAATGTAAATAATTGTAAATTAAAAATTATAAATGAAGAATCAAAGAAAATTAGTTTTTGAATAATTCTGATTAAATTGTACTTAAACAACATTTAAATTCTACCTTTATGGAAGAAATATTAATAAGAATTTCATAAATACAAGGTATTTTTTCATCCGAATTATCCTCAAATAATTCACTGTAGATCGAAAACATGCTGTTACATTCCATCAAACACACTCTGCAAACCTTGTTAAAATTTAAAGCTGTTAATATATTTTCCATTTTTAAATCAATAAATTCTTCGGCATAACCAAAAAATTCATTTGACAATAAACAGAATAGCTATTCTAAAGTTGGTGTTACTGAAAATCTTCTTCTTACAAGAGTAGCTTTTAAGCGATTTGAGTCGACAAATGTGAATTATGTTATGCCAAGGACTATAATCCTTGATGTTATGCCTAATATTATCCCCGCCCCACAACCCTCAAGATAATGGGATTGTCGCGAAACCGAGCAAATTATCACGTCTGTTATGTCATGTCAGCTTCTGTTGAGGTTAGGTTATTCGTATATTCTCAATTGATTAACGGTTTTAAGGTCAAAGACTGTAAAATCTGTTTCCCCTACATTGATTTCAATATCTATATTTCTGCGTTCCTGTCGTGGGCTCGGTTGATTTTGGCAAAATTTTGCTCCTCGCATTCCTCGTAATAGCAATCCACTCATGTCGTCCTAATTGGAGGTAAGGTTTATTATATATTACGATATTATGCGTCATAGACAACTCACATAATTGACATAAACTACTCTGGAACTGGTTATGTTGATTATTTCAAGTGACATTTAGCATATGACGTAATAATTACGTCTTCTCACATACCCATTTTCATGGCAACGTAAGTAAATTAGGGGAATATGTAATGAAGATGATAATTTTATTAATCAAAACATACACAGGTCGTGAGCAGGGTATGTTCTGGTTAATATATGTTTATTACTGTTGAGGTGGAAGTGATAGTAACCGTTCACTATATACCTCGTATGTCGCGAAAATTACCCTCAAATTATCAGAAGGATAGTATGGACCTACCCAGCGACCTAATACACGCTGGACCTACCTTCAATTTATTTTTTTAATTGGAAACACAGTGCTAGTCCGAAAATAATATAATTTTTACTGGAGTGTGATTTCTTTCCTTTCTAGAGAGTTAATGTAGATAAGGATACAATGACACTCTACACTGGTTATTTTCGAACGGGCTCCAGAATTAAATATAAATGGAACTCATTTATTTTGTTAGCAATGTATAAAATAGCTTTTCAAGTGTAAAATTTTAACATGTTGGCAACATTTTTTGACAACTCTTCATTTGGTTCAAGGTCAAATGAGTTGACAGAAATAACGAAGCCTAACAAGCAAATAAGGTAGTAATATTAATTAATAGAATAGCCTGTGCAATACAAGTGTATGTTTTGTCCTATTTAGGCAAAGAGTCTCAGCTCTGCTACTTCAAGTGCTACATTTGCGGGACAAACACGTCAAGAAGCGGTGCTGTTAGCCGCGCCCTGTTTGTTGCAAGTGTTTTGATAAAATTCTTCACCATAGGCCTCTCAGATACAGCGTTGATGGACATGGTGGTCTCAAATCTTCAACAACAACGTCTCGTTACGGAGCAGTTGCGGCGTGAGGCTGCTATAAAAAGAATGCCAGTGTCGTTGGCAGTAAAAGACATCATAAGATACATTACGGAACATGAGCAAGATGACTGCTTGCTTGTTGGTTTCTCCAGTCAACGTGTTAATCCTTTCCGTGAGAAAACGCCATGTACTGTACTGTAATCTACATTTTATGTGTAAAAAATATTGTATTATCTAAGTATATTTTTTGTGTAATGTTCTATTTAACATAAGTTAAAATGTAATGCGTTGTAAGTTTAGTTTTCTAAATGCTTATTTAATAAAGTAACTAGTGTTATAACAAGGTCATTTTATTTTTAAGTAAGAGATGTAGATAATGTCACACTAAATATTTCACATTGTTTCAGTTTGGTGTTATTGTGTGATATTAATAGCTATTTCGTTTGTCAGATATCTTATCAGCATTATTAGTTTATTCTCCATTTGGTGAATACAGTCTGTAATATGTGGATATATAGATACTCATCTAATTCCTTTATTGTTTGTGTTCCTTTGAGATATGGATTATACATAGATTTTTTTAGAGTGGGTGCCTTATCTCTATAAAATTAATTGGCATGAAAATACACTTTTCTCTGGCAAAAATACCAACTGAAAATGCTCGAGTTTATATTGGATGGATAAAAATATAAAAAAACTATAATATGTAGGTATGTGGTGTTCTGCTTTAGTTGAAAAAAAAAACCTATAATGAATGAAATTCTAACAGGTCCTCATGCCTACCATGATCGACAGAAAACACAAATTTTTGTGAAATCATCCACATGAAGCAAAAAAAGATATTTACAAAAATTGTTTAGTATTACAATACATTTAAATTTAGAAAAATTTAATTTTTGAACTTACTGACGATCTGCTTGCACATTTTTTGTTATTTATTTATTTTATTACTATTACAAATCCCAATGCAAATTTATTATGTTGATTGCAATTAATGCATCAGTGGCATGTTCAAGGGCGGCAATATCAATTTATTTAAAAATAAAAGTTTGAAAACGTAGAAATTTACGTTGACCACCAGGCGCTTTATGGGTTTTGCAACGATTTATTTTTGCTTTATAAAGTGTCAGATAAATTGTGTAATGTACTAGGATAGCCAGTAAATAAAGATGAGTCTGATAAACTTAGTTTATTGTTAACACTTCAACATTCCAACATTTACAAGAAAATCAGAATCAAATCTTGAATCAAAATGTCTCTTTTTGGCCATCTCGCGGAACCTTACTTAACGAAACAGCTAAAGACTAATTCACCTGGTTACCTTACTCTAATGGCAAGTTTACATATTATAGTTGATACATCAATGCATTAGAAATATAGTTTTCAAAACACGCGCTTTGGCGCCCAACTGCAGCACCTATCGGCCATTACAGGCCACTGGATATATCTATCTATCATGACGTAATATATCATGCCTGCCTAGTCATGTTATCATCACGTATCACTGTTCAACGTGTTAAAGCGCTTTGTGAGTTTTGAAACGCTTTATCCTTGTTTCATAGTGTTAAACAATAATCATAAAACTAAAAAAGTAGATATCTACCATTTGATTATTTTATTTACCATCAAATCACTTTTAATTTCTAATTAAAAGAGCCTCCTCATAGATACTGTCTGACCGAGAAAAGAAGGCCCGTGCGGCAAGAGAGAGCCTACCAAGAAGTTGCCAGTTTTCTGTGAAACCACATACTAGATTAGTGTGACCTGTGCTAGTATCTCTCGCAATAAGTAGATGTGGATGCAAAGTACATAGCTAGAAGAAAACGGGTATTAAAATTTGTTATGCACGATTGCGATAAAAATGAAACAAAGAACTGATTCAATTTATTATTTATTATTAGATAAATCATAAATCAATCATTCTTTCATCAAAGATTTGACGCCACCTTGAAAGCGGCTGCTGGTGGAGAACTATATATCTATGGTGCTATTCTTAATTATTATTATTCCGTGGTGGTCGTAATCATTTTGTGGTTAATTTATTTATAACGTAATAAATTGCGTTATATCATAATGCAATTCTGATTGTTGTAGATATAATTTAAATGGACGAATACATTCTTATAATTAAAAATACCTCATTAATTAATTCTGTCTATAAAACGTCTGAAATAAATACTAGGTGGGGATAATATCGATTGACGACATGAGACATGACCGGTGTTGACCTTTTGCTTGCCATGCGCGCATCGTGGCAACCAGTAAAACTCATGTGTGAGGAGGGCGGCAACCAGTTCGTTGTGTAGTCTAAACAAAGATTTGCAAGAAGCAGCACTGGCACGTTCTCCTATAGGTCTTGTATTTTAAATGTAAAAATATATATTTTTTGCAATGGACGACAGTAACAATCAATCTGGAAAACCTTTTAAGATCACCAATGCCTCACGTGAAATAAGAAAAGGAGTAGTGGCATCTTCATTGGAAGACTTAACCTCAAAAGTTTTAGAAAAACTTAATATAGGTGGAGATATAACTGTTGTTCTTGAGACTGATGGCACAGAGATAGACGATGAGGAATACTTTGGTACGTTAGATCCAAACACTAGTCTTATGGTACTTACATCGGACCAGAGCTGGTTACCACCGTCTCCACCATGTAGGCTAAACAGGGACCAAGTTGATGATGGAAAAGGGGAGCTGAGTTAGCTGGCTTGGTAGGAAAATTAAAACATAATTTGTGTCATGTTTCACTTCTGGGAGGTGCCGAGTTAGAGCTGTTAAGTGATATGGATCCAGAATCTCTTGTTGATATAACATTTCCTGACAAAATTTTTTTGGAGCAGCTAAAAGAGGCCTCTGGAAGATTTTTGTGTGAAAAGAGGCAAGCACAGGATGCCATGGATTTGCTGAGACTGTATCAGGAGAAGGGAGGCGGAATCTGGAGGTACTAATTGAGATGGACTGAGTTACTTCGGTGACCATGCACTTAGAATTTTGTATCAAATCCCTTTCTTGAAATGTAAGTACCTATTTATGTTTATAAAATAATATTTTGCACATTAAATAACTTGATACGATATATTTTTCTCATGAAATAGAGTGCTCAACATTCCAGAGTGCTCAACACTTGAGATTTACTGTGATGCCATAGTCAAAGTAACAAATTATACTGTATATTATTTAAATATATCAATTTGTACTCCAATCGATATACAACAAAACCTATTTTTTTTCTTATCTTTAATAAGGATTATCTGTTACTTTGGCTATGGATTTGAAGGGTACCTAGATATGGAATGTTGAGCACTCTGTATTTCATGAGACGTTGAGATTATTCCCCAACATGTTTGTTTTTGAAAAGCTATTTTTCAGAAACTTTTTTTTTTAAGGATTCTAAAAATATAATAATATAATATATAGGGTGTTCTACTTGGTGTTAAGTATATTTAAAAAATATTATTTTATTTGACCAAGGAAATTTGATTATCCTGTATACATTTTTAATGCATTAATTTGTAGTCCGATTGATTACAATAACTTTCGTATAAAACTTTTCTGTATCAAATATAACAAAGTTTTTATTTGGACATCTTAAGTGGTTCATCCAGTAATATTTTCTGTAAAACTCCATAAAGTTGGTAGATAATTATTTAATTCATTTAAAAATAATAAAACTTGAAACAACAAAAAGTTTGTCATGAATGTAACATTAAATTATAAGTAAAATAAAAATAAATAAGTACATACAAAACATTTTTTTCAAGATTTTTTACTTGTTCTATTATTACTCAATTCATGTTATTTTTACTACTAATTTCTTCCTATTTGAAAATTTTTTAAGTACAGATGAACTACCCAGATTTGATCTAAAGTAAAATACAAATTAGGTTTATTCGTACCAGTGGTGGCTCGTAATAATTTTATTTGGGGGGCTCTAGTTTCTTGAAAAATGTGAACGATATAATTAAAGACTCGCCTTCAGTCCCTCGGTAATTTCATCCAAGTAGAACTACGATTTTTCATAACAAAAGAAAAAGTTTTATGTATAGGGTGATCAGTTGAAAATTCTACTTTTTAAACCTATTTTTCTTAATATTTGTGCTTAAAAATATAGCTAGAACAAAAATTAAAAAATGGACCTGTAGCATATTTTACCAAGTTTTCTTATATGCTATGAGTTTGCGTCTATCTCAATAATATAAAGGGGGCACCACATACTCAAGTTTTTTAAACGGGACACCCTGTATATTTTCGGATATTTGGATAGTTCCTTTCCTCCCCATTATAAATATATATGATTGTTATATATTCCATCTTCAAATAAGTGAGTTATGTATTCAAATAAATAAGTAATATTCTTAAAAGTTTGGGGGATACCTATAACTAAATTATTTTCAACATAGATAGCCATGCATAAAACAATAATGATTTAAAATACCGATTGTCGATCTGTCAAATTAATTTTGTTTAGTCGGTTTCGATTATTTTTCTGTTTTGAGTACTTCTTAAAGAGTTTTTTGTATAAAAATGCATAATAATGCCCGTGTATTCTGTAGAAGAACGTAATAATATATTAAATGTATATTTTCTCTCCAATGGAAGTATAACTAAAGCCAAACGTTTATATCAAAGAAGATATCCGCACATAAAACTTATTTTAAACACCTTGTAAAAAAATTTAGTCGTTGCATAACACCTAAAGAAATTATACTGCAAATGAAGAAGAGGAACTAAATGTTATATTTTACTGAACATCCTTCAAAATCTATTAAGGATGCAGTCCGAGATCTTGAGATGTCCTATGGATATATTCAAAATATACTCAAGAAAAATGTAAACCATATAAATTTAGTGTGGTTCAAAATGGAATATATAACAATCATATATATTTATAATGGGGAGGAAAGGAACTATCCAAATATCCGAAAATATACAGGGTGTCCTGTTTAAAAAAATTTGGGTATGTGGCGCCCCCTTTATATTCTTGAGATAGACGCAAACTCATAGCAAATAGGAAAACTTGGTAAAATATGCTACAGATCTATTTTCTAATTTTTATTCTAGCTATATTTTTAAGCACAAAAAATGGATTTAAAAAGTAGAATTTTCAACTGATCACTCTGTACATATGTACAAAAAAAAGTTCATAATATATATGATATGCAGAAATTTCGTGCTTTTTTATTTTCTGATTTAAATGTATTAGATCTTTAAATCCTATTACCGACCAGATCTTGTCCATTCCGACAGAATCGGAATAAAATAGAACACATGGAAAACAAAATAAAACATTTACCTTATCACATCCACAAATCCATTGACGTTTTCTGTAAATTTTCTTAGAAAAAAATGCCACGTGAAAGTACGTGTCCCTATCTTGTCTAGCTGGTTAAAAGTCAATTCTGGTGTTGTTCGTCCGAGTTTTTTGATTTTTACTTTTTCTGCTAACGGCAGAGTTTTAAAATTCACTTTCGGAATATTATTTATACTATTCTCAGTCATTTTGGCATCAACCAACTTAAAATAACACAAAAACACTCAAAACAGTGAAGCCACAAATAAATATTGAGAGCGAAACGATATGGGACTACTACACTATACAAACATTAAAGGCGCACTGCGTGGTGATGGGAAGAATCGAATTAAATAATTCGAATAATTCCATTATAAGATTAATCGAGTTATTTCGATTAATTATTTTAAAAATATCTCGAGATAATTTAGTAGTAATTAAAGTAGTAGTGCTCGGTGACCAACTGGAGAATCGAGTGGAAAGAGAGAGAGAGAGAGAGAGAGAGAGAGAGATGTTAAATAAAAATATACTAGTATCAAAAGGAGATGTAATACGAGAGAATTGCTCGTACTGGAAAACTTTTAGCATTAATTGAAATAGTAAACGTACTGAAGACTGAACGTAGTAGTACTAGGAGTAGGTAAATGCGCAGACGGAGGCGGGACATGACAACATGAGTCATTCGATGATTTTGATGCAGTGCAACAGAGATAGGCGCGCTATCGCTGTGGAGGCTGGTGTGTCCTGAGAAAGTAAAATCGGCGGCATAAACTTCTGAAAATGTAACTAAATTATTTTATCATTTACAATTTTTATAAATAATATAATTGGTGAGAGTAAGACGGTGTAAGATGATATGACACACCACTTTTCCACAGAGAGCTGCCGGGTAGTGTTAATGTTTATAAAAATTATAAATGAAACAATAATTCAGTTACCCTAAATAACTTACGCCGCCGGTTGTACTTTCTTAAAATACCAATAAACTATTAACTGTTTACTATTGTATTTTATTCCAATTTATTTCATTCTGCGATCGTGATTATAATAATTTGATTAAATATCTCGAATTTTCATTCTGACATCATCAATAGCTAATTCGATTAAATATCTCGAATTATTAATTTGATTATAAAATACTCAATATTACTAATATCTTGCCGACTATTCCCTTCACTAGCACTGCGGCTCTGATAACTTGAGCCTTCTGTAGCGTTGTAAAAACCGTTCTCCGCGATCGGCAATTTCCGTGCTCGGTTCGTTTCTTCATATATTTCCTTATGCAAGGAATGGCTCATATGAGCTGAGTATGAGCCCCCCATACTCTCTGGTTAGAGTTATAAGTTGACGGTCAGTACATTATGCGATTTTATTAGCCATCGCAAACGGGTAATAACTATTATAAAAAAAGATATTAAATATAAACAACGGAAAAAAAATATCATGCATTACTGTTACATTTTCCTAATAGTAACTTGGGAGGCTCGAGCCCCTGAACCTCTATAGAGCAGCTGCCACTGCCAGATTTGTTCTAAAGTTAAATACAAATTAGGTTTATTCGTACAGTGATAGGTATACTGGGTAACTATATTTTTTAGATTTCATTGAATCTTAGGATCATGAACAGTAATTTTCTGTTTTTTATTTTAGATATTTGCTAAACTGAGTTTAATGTCTTGTTTAAATCTGATTGATATTTAATATTAATTATGTAATTTATTTACTTCTAAAGGTTTTGTTAAATTTTTTCATATATTTAACAATTTTGGTGTAGTGTGGACTTAATTTATTTTTGTTTAAAAAAATTGGAATGTCGTTTTCTGCTCAAGAATATTTCCCCACACAAAAAACGCACACTTTATTAAATATGTACTCATTAGAATCAGGCCATGCAATTAGTAACCTAACCACCTAACAAAAATGTTATATATGAAAAAAAACTGCCGATATTTCAGTAACCGAATGTGAAAACACCCATATAATAACATGGTTGTTTTCACATTCGGTTAGGCAGTAGCCTATTGCGAAATATTCACTTATTTAATGGCTGCTCCGATTTAAATGTCGCACACAAATGTACGTGAACTATTAGGAAGCTAATTGGCTTTCCATATCTATCTCAAGCACCAAAACACTTGAGGACTATACTCGACTCTCGTTTCGCCAACCAAATTGAATGAAAGATGAATAAAACTTGATCATCTCCAGATATACTAATTTGGTTGTTGAAATGTACGTCGAGTATATTACCGTATACATCAATGTTATTATTGTCACATCACAGGTTTCAACCAAATTCGGGATATACTCCATTGAAAATCATATGAATTTGTTTAATATTTTAATTCGTATCTATAGATCGCAATATGTTTGTTACCATGGTTACAAGTTTGTTTACAGCGGAATAAGGTGTTCCGCAGGGATCAGTACTTGGCCCCCTTCTTTTCAATCTTCGTGTTAACGATATTGTCATAAAATTGCACTGCCAGTACCAGCTTTATGCAGACGATTTAAAAATATACAATGCAATTAATTCTCCTCACAATATAGAACTGCTCGGACTTACGAAATGGTGTTCTAAAAATAATCTGCCTATAAATGTTGAAAGATATAATGTTGTCATTTAAGAAGATTTAATCTGCTTATTAATGACTAAATGACCGTGTCATAGTAAGAGTTGATAGTTTCAAGGACTTGGGTGTGACATTTGATAGTAAAATGACCTTTGTTAATCATATAACCAGTGTTGTTTTTTTGGCTTTTAAATCATTACGATTTATAATTAGAAATTCCAAAGGTTTTAAAAATGTTCACACATTAATGATTTTATTTAATTCATTTGTTAGAAGCAAACTCGAATATGTCGATATAATTTGGAACACTGTATCAATCATTTAGAACCAATCCAAAGAAAGTATTTAAAATATTTAGCTTTTATCGAGGATGATATTTTTCAACCTATTGGAACTGATAACAACGAAGTATAGTATTTCCAAAGTCAGTTGAAACACTATAAAAAACGCCGACAAAGTATTTTATCCATTAAAAGAGTAAATCCCTTTGTCGGGCGTTTAAATTCCTTTGTCGGTGTTTTCATAGCGTTTCAACCGACTTTGGATATACTTATACTACTAAACAGATTCTCAATTCGCTACAAACCTGACGGAAGATGCATGGAATCGTATTCTTATACAAATTATTAAATAATAAACTTGACTGCGAAGAACTCTTAAGAAATCAACTTCGACTCTATCAAACATTTCATTTAAAAATGTCACTTAGAAATTTACTAAAATATTCTCCCGTTCATATAATATGTCAAAGTTATAATAAAATTAATGAGAAATCAAATATATTTTGCCGTAAAATGAAAGATATAAAATCGGTGTATAATAATTAATTGTAATTTGTAATATTTCTGTACTTTATAAACATTATTGTAATTTTCCGACTCTGTAATTGGTATGGAGTCCCTTTGAGTTGTGTAGAATAAATAAATAAATAAATAAATAAAATGATAAACAAATGTGATCTTTTTAAAACAACTTATTTTATATATATATATTTTTTTTTGTACAATCTTTGTGTATATGAAAGGACTACCTACATTGTAACTTACATAAAATATTTAAATTTGTACTCAAATGGACAACACTCATGCAAAACATCTTTGTAAACGACGGCTTGTCAAAATAAATAAAAAATATCTGCTGTGATATTAAGTTAAAATCTAGAAATACCGACTATAACTTCACATTTGTCGTTATTGTTATGTATAAAAAAAAAATTACCTACAATTAAAACAGGTGAAAAATTTACATATTGTTTTATGTGGAAAATGAATTTAAAAGTTCTGAAATAGCGAAATTGGAAGGTCTGGGAGATTAGCATTTTTTTTTAATTAAGAACTTAATTTTTCTTAAAAATTCTGTCAGAATGCTGTATCAAGTATACATCTTTTTAAAGGGACGACTGGGACGATGTCCCTGTAGGCAGCGAGAGATTAAAGGAATGCCGGCAGAGCGTCGTATCTTATGTATTTAATCTTTGCCAAAATAGCAGGTCGACACGTACACGTAAACCATTACACATAAATTGCGAACATCAACAAATAGAATGACGTCACGGTGAAATTCGTCTATCATCGTTCGCGCTCGGTCAGTGAATGGAAATCCACAATTTAAATTTCAACGAACAAGTAGATAAATATAAAGATTTATTGAAATTCACCTTTTTATTGCGTTAACTACCTTTTTATAATCAGTTTTACTTAAAAAATCTCACAAATGTATATACCCTATTTGCTGATGTGACCAAATAAAAGGATTGTTATCCTATTTTTATATATCATGTCCGCCCTAGGCGGCTGGCACATTCAATTTAATAAATAATGCCTGTAATCTTCAATTCCAGTAGCTGTAAGTGATGCCGACAGATCTGTCATTTCTCGTGAGAGAAATATTCGTTAGATAGGCACACATTTCCAGACTTGACAAACATTTTCTTCATATAAATAGAGTAGGCGGTAACTGAAATTGGTAATAGTCGCTATAGAAATAACCTTTGTGCTTCGTTAGCCAATTACATTTTCCCTGAAAATATTCCTTTTTGCTAAATCAGTACAATAGAACTTCAATAGAGCATTTTAGTGGACGGCGATATTAATGACTGTAGAGTCAAAACGCGTGTACACGGTTTTTTTTTTTTTTTTTAGATAATTTATCATTCTTTCTTATAGCGGTTCTGTAATGATGTGCTGTCTGGCAGCATTGACCACGTATTTATATGCCTGAAACAAGTTAAATGAATATAGTAAACCTTTTGCATCATTAATAATAATAAATATATTAAAGTCTGTTATAATTTATTACGTTCTGACCTGATTTGGTCAGTATTGTTCAGGTAGAGGTCGTCAAAATACCATAATCTGTTTGTTGAATGTTTTTTTTTGTTATTGCGTTTGTTGGATATATTAAAATCCTTATTATTCTAAATATAGTTGAAGGATAAAGTTGAATTAATCCTGAAGTGGGCTGGAACCTTAGATGTGAAGCCAACACTGATGTGGTTTTCCACAAGACACCACTCGACATGCGTTTCTCAAACTTTCGCCAACCAAGTTGGCATCATCTGGAGATGATTAAAACTAACCTTATGCTATTTATACCTAAACTGTTGTTACAGTTCGGTGAACCGTGACCCACTAACCAATAAAGCAGGCTATTTGGGATTGGCCCTTTGTCACTATTCATACTATTTTTACACATTGTGATTTCCAACCTTCCTAATTAATCTTAAATAGCCACTACTTAGCATATGCATATTAGTAGCTACTACTAATATTCATCACTTGCAGCTATATCTTTTTCAAACCTCTCCTTACTGAGGGGGAAGTTTAATAGACGAACTAGAAAATTAATAATCGCCATTTTGTGTTGAGCACAATCGTGTGAGTCTTTAGGGATATATTTCAGAGTACTGGTATCATTTCTGTATATGTCCTAACTTATTTTCACTGTTTCTAATAATTATTATTACATCTAAACATGGTAGTTGTTCAGAGTTTTCAATTTGATATGTGATTTCAACTGACGCGAAACGACTGTTTAATTTAGAAACAAAGTTGTCAATATACCTAAGCCAAACCCCTGGGGAAATACTAGGATTCTTCTTTTGCTTCTATTTCGAAGCTGTTCATGAAGAGACTGGCAATAAATCTTCAGCATAATTGTAAATATAGCATACCCGACTCCAGTCAATTCCTAAGGTATTAAATTATGCGCCTTAAAAGGAAATAATAAAAATCAAATTGACGTTTTTATACATCTTTTTTTTAAATGTAGATACACAAAATATTTAGTTTGTCATTTGAAAAGTTGTCCGTTTACATTTTCTACTGTTTGGTCATGCGCATGCAACATCATAACTGGATGATTGAAAATAAATGCCTGGTTCATTGATTTAAAAGGGATAAAATAAATCATAGCCAGATGTACTTGTTATTTGGCGCCTTGATGTTGATATCTGTAATGTGTGGGAGGGTTGAAACTTATATTTATGTCAACAGATTTGTCAGATCAAGCAGGTGAGTTTCCCGGGTTGCGCTATATTTTGGGTTTGTTTACTTGGGCTGAAAACAAGCATATAATTTGCGAGGAAGGTTCAAAGTAAATTTACCGTATCTCGAAGGAAGTCCCTAAAGAAATTATATCTCAATTTTTTGTGCGTTGGTCTCATCGGCACCTATAAAGCCTTACGAACGGGGTAGAATGTTATACCAGTTACACGGTGATGTAAATAATCGAGTAGGTATATTACAATATGCAGTTTTTGGTCTTGAAGAAACGTCGTTTTCAATAATACGAGGATTAATTTGTAGTTGAAGTTATCTCGTTCGAATTTCGCATAAAATCAATACAAGTGTTAATGTGTTTTTAATTCCGGAACCATAACAAAACCACTGATATTATTAGAATATAATTTATATAACGGTCGTTGGTTGTTCTAAATTAAGGTGGTTCTTTCAGAATTTCCTAAATTATTAATAGTTACAAACTTCAACAAAACACAAAGGTCCCATTTGCAGTTCTGAGGTCTATTCAGAATGTTAATTTTTATTTTTAATGTTTCTGAAACACAACTCGATAGATTTAATATTACTCATAGTAATATTTATCATTGTAAAACATGTACATGTATCATGTACTATTATGTCAAAGAGAAGCTACTTCTATTATTCAACCTGATGCTCTTACTCTGATTTCCGTTAATTATAATTTGTTAATAAATCGGGTAATCTACAAATGGTGCCCCACGTTTGGCGCCAAATTATGTATTTGTGAGATTTGCCAGAAAGTAAAAATTTGTGCACAAACTGTGGGGAAAATGCATATATTTGTAGATTATCCAATTTTGTAATCATGTTGTATTCACTATATTAACAATTTATAATTAATGAAGTCAGGGTGCGTAAGAGGGTCAGGTGAACAATAAAAGTAAACTGCTTTTCTTTGACACAATTTCTGCAGCTTCCCAATCGTCGAACTTATAGATTCAGCACCAGTTGCTGAATCCTGCATATTTGTCACCCCAAAACTCTTGTAGACTTGAATTCACTACCTCCGCTATAGTGTGAGAATTTGTAGCTTCTAAAACTTTAGAGGCAATCAAGTGCCCGACCATTGAACAATTTTCCTCCAATGCACCCACTAAAACATTCGCTACCTTAAACTCGCAAGTATTAGTGGTTTTGTCCACGCTAAGCTAGATGTACTTCCCATTAAGCTCAGAAGAAATTTTCTATCTAATACTTTCACACTCCGTTGATAAATGTTTTTTTCTTAGTGTAGACCCCGAAGGCACGTTACATTGCTATATTTGCCACTAATATATTTTTCCAAAAATTGTCTAAAAAGTGGATTGTCTAGTTTCAACCACGGTATGTTACATCCTAACATAAATTCCACTAAATCGAAGTTAAAATGACGTTGTATGTAACTGTAAGTAAAGCCACCTACGCTCTGTTTATGGTTTTTTGAGGAAATATGTCTATTAATATTTGTGTTGCATAACCACGAAATTGCTTTGTTACATCTAGTGTAATACAATTGTCTACCATCAAATTGTAAATCGGCAATATCGCGAATCCAAGAATTTACTGTAGCTTCCGTCGGTTTAGTACGTTGTGACATTTTAACTGCGCATTTTTTTAGTACCTGCGTCCGAATGAATCCACGTTACGCAAGATACTGTTTGATCGTGTTAAATGTTTTCTCCCTTCCACGCTAGGGTCGGCCGTTGGCCTTCAGTAATGTAATTTAAAAGAATCTATTAATAATAATAATAATAATAATGGTCAAACGTACAAGTACCTTGGCGTCGAGGAATGCACCGGAATCGACAATAGCGAAATGAAGACCAAAATAACTAAGGAATACTACCTTCGTATAAGGCAGGTTCTTAAGACCGAACTAAACGCCAAAAACAAAATCGCAGCCATAAACGCAATTGCTGTCCCTGTGGTTGCCTACAGTTTTGGAATTGTTGATTGGCTAAGAAGCGACATCGAAAAATTCGACAGAAAAACGAGGAAAATCCTCACGATGGGCGGAATTCACCATCCGAAGGCCGATGTACAGAGGCTGTACATTAAAAGAAAGAATGGTGGTCGCGGATTAATAGAGCTGGAGTCTGCCTACAACTCATCTATAGTAGGGCTGAGCGCATATATCCGACAGGGTAAGGAAAAACTCATACGGCTAGTTAAAGAACACGATCAGGGAAAAAACCTGTACTCCATACAGAAAGAGGCGCGTAAAATCCAGGAAGAGTATTTGGAACCTGGGGACACTGACGAGGAAGCCAAGAAGAGGATCAAATCCAGCATCGAAAAGAGGAAAATAGAAGTACTCTGCGCAAAGCCAATGCATGGACAGTTCTTCCGAGATCTCAACCGACCAGCGATTGACAAAATGGCATCTATGATGTGGTTGAATGGAGCAGGTCTAAAGGGGGAAACGGAGAGTTTGTTAGTAGCAGCAGAGGATCAAGCCCTAAACACCCGATACCACCAGAAAATGATCCTGAAACAGCCAGTAGACAGTAAGTGCAGAATGTGCGGCCTGGCGGAGGAACATGTCAGCCACGTGGTGGCGGGATGCACTACGCTAGCGCCAGCGGAGTACACTCACCGACACAACAGAGTGGCCAGCTATCTTTACTGGGTCATATGTAAGCACTTCAACATACCGGTGCCCGAGAAGTATTATGAATACGCCCCTGAAAAAGTCATTAACAACAACGACGTGACACTCATGTGGGATATGCCGATCATAACCGATAGGAAAATCTATGCGAACCGACCGGATATCGTCGTGCACGATAAAAAGAAGAAGACTTGCTTACTGGTTGATGTGTCAATCCCAAACGATACCAACGTGTTGCTCAAGGAAACTGAGAAACTGAGTAAGTACAAAGGCCTCCAAATAGAAGTAAGTAGAATGTGGAACGTGAAGACAACAATAGCTCCAGTCATTGTAGGAGCACTCGGAACTGTTAAGAAAGGCTATGACAGGAGTTTACATCAGCTGCCTGGCCAGCCCAGAGCACAAGAAGTGCAAAAGATCGCACTATTAGGAACAGCTCATATATTGAGAAGAGTCTTGGAATAGGAGTCTCTGTGATTTCTTGTTGAAGTCTGGATTCTGAGCTACAAGACCAATCAATAACATCGGGCCTAGGCCCCAACAGAGCCGCATCCCAAAAGCGCGCCCAAGGGGTCGGTGAATAGTTTCCGGTACTGCCGAGAAAGTGAACGCTTAAATCTAATAATAATAATAATAATAACATGTCTTTATTTATTGTTGAGTACGACAATAAATGGGCGAAGTTCAGTAGAGTATCTATAGTAGATACTCTCTGCTCTTACACTTAACTCTATGCATTACGTTTTAATTTAATATATTTCCTGACAAAACTAGGTTACCATGAACATTGTAAAATTAAATAAAATGCACATAATATGTTTTTGTAGTTTGGGAATGTTTCAGGAGTACGTATACTATATCTGTAAAAGCCATCCCTGGGAACCGATCGGTAAATCCCACGTATGAATTGATACACGAAAAACTTAGTTCAGTTAGTTGCCGTGGACAAAGCAGGCTCTAAATATTTTAAGGTTCCATTATTTTAACTATAAACTAGTTCTGTGCAAGTGTTTAACTAACAATTTTACAGAAATAATACATTTACGTAATAAACATTAATTTCTTATTGGTTCTAATTTTAAATATAACCAGTCAGAAACGGTTTTAACCGTGGATGTTCGTAGACTTGTAACTAGGGAGTGTTAGCTTATAGCGTATTGTAAAAAATGTTTTTCAGTTATATGATACAATATAAACAAACAGGTCCAATGTAAACAACAAGAAAACAAAAATATTTGGTTTATGAAGAGAAAACAAATCAATATTTCAAAACAATAACGCTAAAATCAGCCTTTCTTGAATAAACCGTAAAAAACATTAATAATGTAGGTATACATAAATAACATTTAACAAAATAAAAGAAACCTATTTCCTCTACATTTATCTCCGTTTTAAGTCCGACCGCTCTAATATCCTCGTTATTTTATTAGGATGTGATTCACATTTTAGTGACGTGTTGTATAATGGTACAAAAAAAAAAAAAATATATAAACATTGTAGAATACAGGTATTATTATGTCATGCGACAAAACCTCTAAATATAGTCAAAACATAATATAATAAAGTATTAATTTTTCTTTGCTGGAGTAAATCGAAAATAGCGCGACAAGAGTGCAAACGGCGCCTTATGCGACCCTGCAAAATAGTTATGTATAGAAAATTACCATATAAGATAAAGCCATGAATGATAAAGTATTGCTGAATGATTTATCACATCAGTAATAATTGATTACCCCGTACAACAATGGACACATTTCAAATATTCATTATTTGACATTAAAATAGTCTGTGTTAGTTACGCCATTTCAAAAGGAGTTATTAATTAAGAAACTCGGCGAATTTGATTAAATTACAGTTGGCCCTTTTCGGTGTTCATTTGTTCTGTTTTAAATTATCGTTGGTTCTATTTCGGCGCAACATAATTCATCTACGCTAAGCAGAATTATTAGCCAAGCACCTATCCTCCTTTTTCTTTTGTGCCCCACATTCGCTGGGAATTTTGCCAATTATTTTGAGACAATACTATTTAATGAATGACAATTTTTATTTCAGTGCATGTCTTGTTTTTATCATACACCCAAAAAGACAATGCGGATAAACTGGCTTCTAAATTTTGATTTTCAGTTAAACAACTTTAAAACATTCACAGACACGTGTTTCAGCATTTTTGCGTCGTCGTTTAAATAAAATGACGTTTAAACATAAATTGACAAAATAGCAGAAATAAGTTTTACAATAATTTTATTTTGCAATAGCATGTAGATAAATAAAAAAATAATGTACAAAAAACTGAATTATGCGCGTTATGTAATAATAATTTAAACACAACTTTTGTGTGTCAATTGAGTGATCAAACTGATGTTGATACCTAAACAAAAATGTAATTTTATTCTGTACAATTTTATAATAGTAGAAGCAGAATATATGCATTTTGTTACATGCATTCTAGTTCAGACTGATCCCTCTACTTCTTTTATAACTCATGTGTGGATATATACTCAACTGTAAGAAGGTATTCATATTCGATCCACTACATATCCAACCACCCACTTGAGCAAGTAAATATATTTATCTTTGCAAAGATATTTCCAAGTTCTCAGTATAATAGAGAGCGACAAGAGAATATATTTGAGAGCTTGAATGCAAAGAAGTATGAAATTGAATGCATTTTATTCGATGGATATAATAAAAACGATAGACAGGTTATATGACAAATTGAAGAATATAAAGGGAGGAACGTTGAAGATATTTGGTGTAATAATACGGACAATTTTTTATACAAAAAGAGTCGTTGATCAACGTGATTGTTCTTATAATGATAATTCCAGCATTCAGGAATGATAAGAATTATTTTTATGACAGCGTAGTCGCAAGTAGGGGAGAATATTAAGAGCAGAATCCGTTATACTTAACCCTACTTGAATTTAAATTTTCCTGATAATTCTTTAAATCTAAGATATTACGTACTATTCAAATATGCATGCCAAACAGTCATATATTATTTCTCAATATCAATATCAATTACATGCCACCTTAAACAGATGAATATTCAATTGAAGACGAGTCACATATTTTGAACTAATCTGAATTCGGTGCTAATGTCAGGCAGCTAAGCTACATCCATGAATATTTTATAAAATTGAATTACGACGATTAGAAGACCGATCGCACCGTGTATTATACACGGTGCAAACATTAGACAGCAATTAGACTGATAAGTTCTTTCCTTTGAAAAGATGAGAAGTTAATAGAAAAGTATGTATTGTATCATCCACGTATCTAAGCCAAATCCTGAGGAAATACTCGAATTCTTTTTTGCTCCTGTTTCGAATCTGGTCATGGCAATGAATGGTGACAAGGAGTTACCCATTGCTATTCCTTCATGTTGTTCGAAGAAATTATTATTGAATCTAAAGCAATTTTGTTTCATGAAAAATTTAGTGAGTTGAATATATTATTTTACTACATCTTGACTGAGATTGTTTCATTCCAAATAGTCCACTCTATAGATTAGTGAGTCACGGGTTGACAGAACCGTAACAGTTGTTTAGGTGTAAATAGGATAAATTGTTAACATAAGGTTTTAATCATCTCCAAATAGTGCCATCAGTATATGGTATTTTGGTGTTTTGTGAAGAACCACGTCATACTTTTCCCAGTCCCAATTAAATTGGAGGGGGAGATCATAATAAAAGTCACCCGTTGATTTCAAAAGTGAGAAGTAATACACAGACGAAACGAAGACTTGGGAAGGAATTGATGTACAAAGCGTATGCCAATCAAAATTTAGTACTTGGTGCTACTTGATAAGTATTCAGGGTATATTCAGTGTAGTTTTCCATGGTCAAGCACATTGTGACTGTTTACACTTTCAAAATAGCTGATCGGTTATCTAAAACGATCTTATTAGTGAAAGGTTTACGGCAAATAAATTCAACAAATGGTTTTTTAACAAAATTTCCCAACTAAGAGATGCCGAACATGTTGCTTAGTTGTGTGTATACAGTTCTACATTTTCACTGTATATACATATCAGACAGAACCTTGTATCTGTTTACCTAACTCATGGATATCGAATTCTCGGCATATTAAATTCCTAAGCACTCTCGATATATAAGCGTGTTGATGTAATTGGGCACATTAAAATTTCATAAGGTTCTGAGAAAGTTTGTTTCCGGCGAATAAAATTGTTGACTTTTGCATAGACGAATATGTAAATTATGTATAATTTTTAACATTTCAATTACAAACTTTGTTCGCTGCTATTTACTCCCTGTTTGTTCCGGTCCATATCAAATTATGACTGGAATGTAATTAAAATGTAAAAATGCTTTGTAGTCGATTGCGAGAGTCTGTTAGCTGCAGTAATTACATGTCCATTTGACAGCAAAAAAATAAAACCAACGGTAATAAAACATGATTTGGTACAGCTGAGCTGTTTCATGAGTGTTTGCTTTTGGACGTGAGTGATTATTGATCGATGCGAGATTAATCAAGCAGAACAGGTTGTTACATGTAAATGCTATAGCGATACTACAGACATGCAGATAGATTTTTCCGAAAGTTATGTTTTTCATTATAATTCATCGAGATTCGTCCAGAAATGCAATAAAAATTTCTTATTTTTTGTGCCTTTTTTCTCCTTTCATTCATTATGTCTCTTCTGGTGGTATCACATACACCAAATTTAATGTGTCACCTAAAATGTTGTTGAAAATCTTAATTGGCAAATTTGGGAATTCTCCCATTATTATTTTTTGAATTATTGTGGATACACATATACACACACACACACACACACGAACCGATAGATATCATTCGGAAAATAGCCAGAATGGATTCAGGAGGGTTCAAAACGTATATATCAATCAAAATGTCGAAGTCTAAAAAAATTAGGATTACAATACTTCCTTATATTAGGTATAAGAAAGTAAAAAATTGCCAGAAAATTCGAATGTCGTATTACTTTCGAAATAATTTGGTTGTAACATTCCATTATTCTAAATCGAACTACTTTCTGTCGACTTCTATGATTCTATTGATTCATTCATAGTTTGAGCCCACTCATTTGATTGCTAGAAGGCTCGGTGCGTGCGTTGAAGTAATGCTGGCAGCGATGGAGGCAAATTTTTGTTGGACGGACATTTTTCGATGTCCAAATCATATTGCATTGAATTTATCGTGCGATCTGCTTTTGAATTTTCTTTAGGATTGAATAAAGCAGCCAGGAAGAGCGTCACTACTTGTGTAGGCATTTCAATAGGCAATCATATGCATCACGGCAATCAAACGAAAATCTGGCTGCAACATCCACTTCAGTGCTTGAAACGTACGTAGACTTCTTATTATAACGAGGCGTTTTACGGACCTATTATTTAAATTAATAAGTCCAAAATTTATTTACTGGAATAAAACAAGATATACCAACAAATACAGATATTAAATTTTAACAAATTGAGACTGTATCCCCGGGTGGGGAAGTGAGTGGTTAACTAGAACAAAATAAGAATGATACTTAAAACTAAATAAGTTTATGAACAGTTGGCCATTGCCAGTTTAAATTAAGGAATTTTGTTAGGCGCCACCCGGTTTTTAATTTTGCTTTTAATAAAGTCACATTGCTCTAAATTTACTGTTACCGTTAAAAAGGGGAAAAACGGGCAACTATATATAATCGTCTCTCATTACGTTGATACTAGTTACAATAAAGTCAAAGATCTTTTATATTTAAAGTCTGTAACCTGGGATGGGTTTGCAAATCCGAAAAGTCGATATTATTTGTTACACCTTTTTAGCAACTCAAGCCGACATTTATAGGTGCTAGGTACCTAGTTATAATTTAATTTATGGGACCTTACCATATGGTATAGCACAGCTCGAATCCATTTCATTGCCTACTCACAAGCCGTCCATAAGACTTCAAGGCACAGATCATCTCCAACGCAGGAAGGTAACATATTTTCAACAGAGCACTGTCACAGACCCAACTTACCTCAACTCTCGTTCGTGGCTAGGCATTGTCTAGCGATCCACATTGCACTGTGGCTCAACGTTGTCTCCCAAGGCAAGAAACATACTTCAACGCAAACCACATAAACCACCTCCAGCTGGCGATCCACACTGGACTATGACTCAGCTCAGTCTCAACAGAAAAATAAGATAACGTACTCACAAGGTACCGTACAATGCACACACGCATCCACTCTGCGCCTTGGTTCCCGAGCGTCTCCTTCGCGCCAGAACCACGAACCACGTTCCCCCGCGCACTCAACGAAGCACTTTTAATTACACCAGGGATTCAGTAACGCCACGATACAGGAGCAGTATGACAATGTTATCAAAATTATTTTAATCGAGTTTGGAATTTTAAGGTATACTCAAACCATTTTATTTAATCTACAACGAATGTGTCCTAAATTAATTATTTCTAAAAATGGACCGTTACATTGTCGATTCCAAACAAACATGACACCGTTTCACATCCAGTATAAGCATGTACAGCTGGAAGAACAGCAGATAGCGTGGGTCCTAATTTATTTACGAAGGCATTTATTGACAGGTAACGACGATGGTCAATGAGAGACGTTCTGCTAGTAAAAAACCATAACTAAGCTTTTGATAGCGTTGAATTAACAGAATCACTACGTCTGTATCAGGCGACTCAACAACTACATTGTAATTATTCGATTTGTGTTCTTAATTTTTTACATGGAAAATAAGTTGAGTGTCTACCTAAATGATTACACTCAAAATGGGGATATAATGGGACTCAGCAGTGATAAATATGAGCGCTTTCACGTGGCTCATGACCGCCAGCGAGATCTACCTTTTTGTATCGATTCTCTAACAGAATTTTATTCTTCAGCAAATTTATTTTTTATGTAACTGCATACAAATTTCGTCAAATCGAATTTATTTTCATCGTTGGATAATACTCTATTCCAGTCAGGCAGAGGCCGGCAATCTGTAACATCAAATTTATTTCATCAACTCCCGTATGAGATTTACTTTGAGTAAATAATTTCTGATAACGGGAGTTTGTATCTTACAAACCCATTTTAAAGAGAACATTTTGGTTGTGATGCGTTGTTTTTGCATTATCACAGTTACACAGGCATGCAAAAAAAGAAACTTTTTAAAAATTGTCTTAAATATTTTTGGTGAACTTTGTATTATTTTTAGTGCCGATTTCAAATATGACCTTCATTTTTTTCATCACGTTAGGTTTTCACAATAAAGGTATTAAGATTTATAGAAATTACGTAAAATAAAATTTTTGTTGATTAAAGTTTCGTTAATACAAAGTTTTGGCAAGTGAATTACAACTTAAATCAACTTAAATAGGATCCGAAAAGCTTAAGTTCACTGAACATTATTGTCTTTATGGTGACTTTTTCGTTGACATTTAAAGCTTCTTTTGGTACTTATCCTTTTATGAATGTTCTGCCGGTAGCCTCTCTTAAGCATCCAGCAGTAATCAGCAATCATATTTACATTCCATCTTCCATGATATCTTCTTTCCATTTCTGTAATATTCTGATGGAATCTTTCACCTTGCTCTTCCCTTACCGCCCAAAAGTTTTCCGGAAAATAGTCCAAATGAAAATCTTTCCATTTCTTTCTGTTACATATCTTTTTACTGCTTCACATTATATTTTTATTATTATTTTTGATCTGTGTGAAAGATACATTATTGCCTACTTTAAAAAGTTTAATAAATATCTATAATCATACAGATTACCATTGAATTAGCTGGATTTTGTGTCTAATATCAAAATACCAATCGCTTATTGTGAAAAAACCATACGTGATGGATTTTTTTCAGTATTTTTCCCGTAGACGGCACCCAAAACATTATAAAACTCGTCTATTAGATTTAAGACTATTTTACCAATGCAGGCTGTGTTATCAGAAACGATGCATCTTTCGAAACGAGAACATGGTATTTTAATTTAGTTTTTTTGTTTTAAAAAATCGATTAAGATGCTGCCGAACGCGATTAGTCGGTTATGTCCAAAAAATAAGGGTGACTCGCACGCTTATAAGTGTTATTTTAATAAATTAGGTTTATTTTAACATTACTTGACATCAAATTTCAATGTCTAGACTGTTAATTTAATTTTAAACTGGATACTTCATTTCGCAGGACCCTGTATATAAATGGGACTTGCACAACGTTCTTTTACATTAGAGCTGACGAAGAGGAATTCTGTAATGTTGTTTCATTCTTCTTTAACTGCTCGATAAAGTTATGACTCAGTGTGCATTATAAAAGAATACCACTTAAACTAAAATGTCGTATACGCGTCGCTACCTGAAGTCGTTATTTCTAATGGGTCTCATAAGATGCTTTCCCACGTCACGCACAGAGCGATTTGTATAGATCAGAAATGCTCTATAATAGTACAAAAGCGTTCAGCTCCTACTCCCCCCCCTTCGCATCAAGCAACAAGTGCTTAATGTCCCAAAATAATAAGGGAAAATTGTTAGATTAGAAAAAACATGTTGAATGTTATACAGGGTGTAACAGGGACATAAAATGTAATGGCAGATTCTACAGTAAGTAATGGCAATATGATCTCAGGGTCCCACCAACCCTGGAAATATGATAAGTAATAGTAAGCATGGTATGGTGTGAGTTACCATTCGTGTTAAAGTTTGACCTTCACTTTTAGGGGACTAAAAACAATATTACAATAAGGGCCAAAGTAAACTTCCTCATGTTTAGGTAGAGCTGAAGGTCACACAGCAGTTGCTAGACTGGCGGAGAAGGGAAATCCCCATCTCTGTCCTAAGGTAAGAGAAGCGAAAGATCAGCTAAGGTTGGAATGGAAATATACTTTCACTCTTCCCAGTAGGGAGTAGTGGAGTGAAGGGGGAATTGACTTCTCCCCGGATTCTGGTGTGCTATACAGACGGATCTTGGGTGGCCACTAGACCGTCCTCTGGGGTGGGAATACATCTGGAAGGTAAAGGAGTGCAGGAGAGCTTTGCTCTAAGTTCGTAACCACGATCTTCCAGGCAGAGAGTTACGCCATCCTAGCGGTGGCGGGTAAGGCTGAGGTTAGGAACGGGGGCGGAACAGATGATATACATCTGCTTCGATAGTCAGGCTGCTCTAAAAGCGGTGTGCTTCCTCAGGACGAGATAAGTTGTCGTTCAGAAGTGCGGGGACGCTGTAGAAGAGCTTGTCAGGCATAAATAAGTGAGACTGATGTGGGTCTTGGGACATACCGGAGTTCCAGCCTCGAGAAGGCCGATGAATTGGCTAGACTTGGAGCCGAGGAACCCTGTCTCGGGCCTTAGTCTATGTTAGACATTATAAGAAGGATAGGTCACAACGGACATAAATGAGTGGACCCACGAAACACTGAAGAAGCACTGGAGGACCAACAGGGCCTGTAGGCAAACTCGGGATTTTGTGACAGGGCCGAACAAATCGAGATCGGCCTGGTTACTGAGCTGAAGTCGGAAGACTCTGAATCTTTTAATCGTCGTTCTGACAGGCCACTGCATACTTAGGAGACATCTATCATTGATAGGCATTGAGGAAGACCCTACATGTCCAGGATGTGGGAGTCGTGAAGAAACATCTTACCATTTCCTGGGACAATGTGAAGCGTTTGGGCGCCTGAGATATAATATCTTCAGTTCTGAGGCGCTTCTAAGGGAGGAGATGAGCTCCCTCGCAATGAGTGACATCCTGACTTTTAGTAGAAGGTCAGAAAGATTCGACGAGGGAGCAAGAGAAGCACATGGCTGATGAGACAGCTGGGGGTTGGTAAAAAAGAGCCCGTCTGCGGCCTACTTGCCAGGCGTCAGCGTCCCCCACTATTACTATTATAATACTCCCATAAAAACTACCCCAAAACCTTCCTCAAAGTTATGTTTTTACGTTTTCCGGATGAAAGTCATGGATTTGATTTCAGAAGGGTTAGTGGGAAATTTCACCTTTATGAGGCAAATGATTTGCCCATAGGTGAACTTTTTAATATCTAACAACGTTTACTGCGCCGTACTTAATAAAAAAACTCTGCTTTTACCATCTACTCAATCATAAATTAATATTTAAAGTTTAAAAAGCGTATCCCCCGTCAGAACAAACAGTGAACAAAGTAATATTTATGATTCCTCTATCTAACAATACGAAAATCGATGTAATACGTTGTGTAAAGATGAAAACCCCACTAAGTACAGATAATGGAAACTCACGCGATAAATTTAGAACCGCCGCCGTCCATTTAAATTCCGTTTTAAGAAAATAACATTTTACGGCACTCCATAAACTGGAATGTTCCATTGGGATTTTGTTTATCCCCCGTTATTGCCCAAGAGGACATATTTTGCGAATATAGTTAGTTTTATGAAGAAAACGCTGTGCTCCAAGGAGCTCAGTCAAATTGTGTTTTTAAATTAGTAATTGAATTTACGGTACAGGCATATTATGAACAGGTTCGGACTGATGACATAAGGGCCAGCTGAGGACATTTAAATTAGGGCTCCATATTTTAGGCATCTCGGTGATGGTTTTAGTTTTTATCACATAATAGGTTTATTCCAACAGCAGTCAGAAACGATTTCAAACTGTCTTTGAAATTGACGTTTCAGCAGACAATAATCGAAGATTATGACTACTTGTTCAGTATTCCGGCAAATTAACTGATTATTTTCTAACCGATTTCAAACGGTTTCAAGAATTCTCGGATTCTCCGTAGATTTTAGCCTTGTCATGCACAGTTCAAATATAAAATGTCGTTTAAAATTATTTGAATTATAAACTTCCCTTTTTATTTGCCGTCATATTCAATAGGATTAAATTCACAGTGATATGGGGGCAATCGCAAAACAGTACGATTCAGTTGTTTTGCCATGTCATCGACCACTTATTTAGGCGTAATGGCAGCTTGTCTGACAAGATCCAGGAGTTCACCTCCCACCATGTGTGCTTTGTAAATACTTGTTAACCAGGCTTGTATGTCTGCTTTCTTCGTACCAGCGTTCGGGATCTTCTCCATGTTTCGGCTGTGATAGGAAGCGTTGTCCATCACAACCACAGAATGTTCATCCAAGCATCCCAAAATGTGAGTGAACCAGTTTTCGAAAACCTCACGTCATTTCTTCATAGTAATCTCCAGTTTTCTTTGATTCGAAGCATAGTAAACCATCCTCAACGAAACCGTCCTCGGATCCTATATGGAGGACTATAAGATGGCTTTCCTTGCCTGATGGATCCTTTAACCCCGTCGTTAATCCTTGGATAGAAGCCTGCCTTGAGGCCAAGATTATTGTGTCCTTCCATACTTTACTTACAGTGTGGCTAGCGTTCACCCACGTTTCATCTAAGAAGTACACTTTCCTGCCTTCTTCCGGGTATTTTCTGATCTCTCGTAGGAAATGTCATCTCCACACGATGATCTCAATCTTTTCCCTAAGGACACTATTGCGTGATCTTTTTGCAAACCTATAGTGCCAAACACAATAATTACATTACAACATGTAGAAATAAAAATTTGTTTTACTCACCGAAAGCCAATTTCTGTTATCAATGTCCTCAAAGTACTCCGTTATAATCGAAGTAGATGTTCGTCTTCATGCACCACCGCTAACATTTTATTCAGAGTTGGTGGTTCGTCTCTTTCAAAAAATGAATGAATCAAATGTCTGGGAGCACTTTTAGTCCCATCATCGATATTATCCAAAATTATTCGTTGTCTGTGGTACACTTCCGGTGAATGAAGTTGGTGTATTTCTTTATATCCACGAAGAATGTTGTAAACACTTGCAGCACACACACCTAATTTAATATGCATAATAATATAAACATAAACTATAATAAATATAAACAATCTAAACATACCTTAATAGTAAAAATATACTTCGATGCATTGAAGAGCAACTTCATAAAATACAAAAATTAAACTTACCTGATGCCTTTGCAAGAAACTCGACGACTTCTCTCCTAGGTTTATCCGGGTTGTCTCCAGTATAAGTCTTATAAATGTTCAAAGTATGTTGTTTGTCTTCAACCGAAAAATGCCTGGATGTTCATTTTTTCGGTGGAGAAATAGTCGCTTGAACCAGAATTGTTGGTATTAATCCCTGAAAAAAAGTGTAGTTATAAGATATAATCAACATTAATCGTTTTCATTACGTACCTTAATATGAAAATCGCTGCCAATTACTTGAGGATCAGAACTTTCTCGCCGTAGTAAAACTCGACGTGTGGTAGAGTTTATAATAAAAGTAATTTTTGGCGTCACAATTTGACGTTTCAAAAAAGTCACATTTTGACGTTTCAAAAAGTCACTTTTACGTTGCAAAAAAGACACATTTTTTGACGTTTCAAAAAGTCACATTTTGACGTTTCAAAAAAAGTCACTTTGACGAATACATAACTTCCTCATTTTGAGGGGTGAGGATGTAATAAAAATGTTTGTTTAGCGCTAAAAAGCACTATTTTTTAGGTAAACGTGAATAACAGCAAATAGAAACAACGAATTGCAACAAATAACTGTAATCTTCACAAAACGCCAAAACATAACGTATTGGACAGTCAAGAAGCTTTCATATCACAAGAATATCTTGTGATATGGGTTTTAAAAAACACGACGAATAGACAAATTTTGTTCGAATTTGGCGCAATTTATGGGGCAGGGCATAATTCTATTTGTTCGTTAAACGGAGTATAGTTAATGTTTAGACATGCGCATTCAAAACGTTCATCAAATCATTTGTCATTTTCTGTCGGAACAAACCTAATATCTTTCCGTACCTGTCCTATTTCTCGTGTATTGTTGATGTGATCTAACTGAATGTGTGGCGGGGCAAAGAGTTTTACAGGTATACCCACGATTGTTTATTTACAATTAGTTCTCCTTCTCCGTTTATTGTTGTTGTACACTATTTAAATTAATAGCGACTTGAGTAGTTACTTGTAATATCTTTGTATTTTTACTTTCTTTTGGTATTAAATCGTTATTTACAAAAAGCGATAGAATAAGTTTCATAGAATATAAATAAGCCTGCCAAATGTCCTTCTTTAAGGGGGACGTGACAAATTTTATCCTTTGACCTACTTTTATATTAATTTGACCTCCAATGTCAGAAATTGTGCAGCATGCAGATAAAAACAACAGACAGGACAATTTACTGGAGTTTGGGAAATTTGAATTCCCCGCAGGCAGAAATGTTCACCCTCACTGGGATTATTGTGGTCGTCTGCGTAATGCTGTTTAGATATTAAGAATGTTATATTTTGTGTTGTGATATATAGATTGTGTTTTTTGTTTGAAATATACATGTATTTCATATTTTCGTTTTTTATCTGATACGGTGTTTGACACTATGAAAAATTAATTATTAAATTATGTGAATTCAATAATTTATCGAATAAGAAATCAGAAATTATCGGTTTGTATTCACAAAAACACGAGGTTGATTTAATATTTCAATTCTAAAATTGCAATTTTTTAGTCTGAACAACATGTCACAAAATGCTATCCGCCATAACGGTTTTAAATATGACGTCACTCTTGTAGTAACCAAAACTTACGGTTATCATATCGTGACTGTTCGTGAATATTTGGAATGATTTCGTTTTGTTTTTTTCAAGTTTATAATAATTAATGATGAAGGGAGGTTTTCTAAAAGCGGACAGTACGGATTTACCAAGAATTGACACAGTAATGGTGACTAAATTCTTTGCGACTAATCCCAATTTTGGTTCCGTCGAATTTAGGAACATTGAAAAATCTGTGTAAGAATATAATATTTGCTTACTTCTAATTTTAACGCTAACTAGGTCCTTATGTTTCCAAAAGTGTGTATAATGTAGGTAATTAAAACATTATTCATTTGACAATCTTCAACATAACCTCAAAATTACAAACATAACAGATATGTGAATGATTTCACTTGTTTACATCAGTTGTAAAGTTCAAAGCTAGTGAAAGTATGAGACAAAACAGTACTTACACGATAATAATTTTGAGTCTCCTGGCAAATTGTTACCAAGTCTTTCTCATTTTAATATCATCTGACAGTTTTATAAACAACTTTTGTGGTGTCCTTACACTTGTACTCTTGCAGTTCGGCACCAAATACCACGTATAACGATGGGAATTCATTATTTTATATGATAAATAAAAAAAACGATACCGAGCGTTACTTGCGCCTGTTTGTTTACTACAAGAATGACGTCACAGTGGATAGTGATATAGCGGCTCGTGTTTTCACTCCAATTTATATATTTGAAATTTTGAATACTATTTTATTCTATAAAGCGGTTTCATATAAGCGAAATAAAAATTTCTGTAGACTAGTACTACGATATGAACACTAAGACTTTTAAAAATAAGAGTCAAATAGCCTCTTTATACAAAAGGAATTACTTAAATCAACATTCGAAATGTCCTCCTTTACAAATTAGAATACCCGACAACTCTAAATACATATAAACATAATATGTGTCTTCCAATTTTTAGACTTCAATACATCCTGGCAAGTAGCCTATAAAGAATTGTTTAAACGGAAATATGATTTGTCCCTCATTAACTCATTACATTATATAACGTGTAATTTTTTGTTTCTTTTTTAAAGAAATCGCGATCTCGTATATTTTTTTCTCATACAAGATTTTCCAGGTGGAATATTTTGCTTTACGAAGTTTCGTTAAAACGTAATTTTCGTAGAAAGAAATTTAAAGGTTAAAGAAAATCGATGCCAGTTATTTTGAAATTTATAACTCAGGTTCTCATTATTGGTACTTCGTTTCTTGACAGTGTAACCTGTATACATTTATGTATTCTGGCAGCAGAAATCGGAATAGTATTTCGTTTTCATTGATTGTATCTATTCCAATAATATTTAAAGATAAATACTTTGATTATATGTTAAATATTTTTCCTGTTGTTTGGAAAATTTATCTTGTTAGGAAATTGGTTAATTTTTTAAATTGATGCTACTATAATTATTGCTGAAGGGAGAATAAAACAAGGAAAAAGTAACCGATGTTTGCTGTATGCAAGCCATTTAATGGGAGTTGTCACATTTGTCTTCGACCCTTTCTAAATAATCCTACATTTCCAAAAATAGAACCCCCACGAAGAACTTCATCACACAGCCGGCCACACATTGTATAGGAGACTCGTGTGGCCATAAAAAACATCCTGCTTCGAGTTAACAGCTCACAAATGCTCTATTGGTCGTGTTTCTTTATAAAACTGCCATTTCGGTTGACTTACATCTTGTACGTGGCCGAGTCCTTCTTCTGGTTGAACATAAACGTATTGCAACTTCTGTAACTATTCGTCCTTCGTTAAATACACAGGCTTCAGGCTAAGCTGAATTTCCTTTGATCTTTTGCTTTAGGAATTTCTGAATATTCAGATGAAAATTATTCCTGAGAATATGTAAATAAGTTATTAAACCCCTGGGGGAACTAAATATGCGCATATTTACAAAAATGTGAAAGTCAAGGTAGAAGTTGTAATACAATTATTTCCAATTAAAAGATGGTGAACAAAATAATAATAATAATAATAATCTTTATTTCTTTAAGACTTATGTACATAAGTATATAAAGTGTCAAATAGTAGATATCTTAAAAAACTAGTGTATATGAACACACGAGAAAATTGAAAGAAACGAACAAAAACGTAACAGATATAATATATTATACAATACATCATATATCATATAATATACTATATAATACACCACATAATATATATGCAGCTAATATAATGTGCCAAACATATAGTAGAGGACGGGACGTCCGGGGTAAGACGATAAGAAACGCAGAGCCGTATTTAACTGTATTGCTTGCTCGTTTACTTTTTTAATGTAGGTTTTTGTGCTCAGTTTAGCTAGCAACAATTTAACAATTGTACAAAAAATATTAACTTGAAATAAAAGTATTGAATTGAACGTATTGACTACACATACAGCAGTTACAGTATTCAAGTTCGCCTAATATAAATTGTTACTACCCAGCAAGAACCGCGAGGAGGTATGAGCATTTCTTATCAGGAAAGGATGAGTATGTAATATTAGTATAGAATAAAGAGATTATTTAAAAAGTAACAAAAAACCTTTAAAAACAAAATAAAAACAAAAAATATATTCTCAAATTAGTAACATAGAAACAAATATTTTTCTTAATAAAACAACTAAAAATAAATTCTAATAGTAAAGTTATTACCACGATAAAAACAGAAAGATATATTTTTGTCAAAATGAAAAAAAACATAATAACAATAAATAATAACATCCTAAAAAAAATGTTTCTCTTTGAACCACGGAAGCACAAAAACGGAATTGAATAATGCAGTTGATTCACCTCTTCACTTCATAACACTTCACTTTATCTCACCTCACATTGCTTCTGCCTCTGAATCTTCGCCCTTCTCACCATCTTCTTCATTTTTAGATGAACTACTATCCTCGTCCAAATTTATAATAAATTTATTTCCACTATTTATATGAAATTTGGCATTTTTTAAATAATGATCCTCAATTGTAATTACTTTCTTATATCTTTTTTCCCAACCTTCCTTGTTAATTTGCAACACTTCATTTTGAATTAACTACTACTTTTTTATCGAATTTCGGAAAAATATTTCCTTTTCTGACATTTTTCTTCAGTTTACACCAAATTAATTCAATCGGGTTGAAAATATAGAAATATGACGGTAATCTCAACACTTTGTGGCCATATCTCTCCGCTACATTTATCTATAATATACTTCTCATAATTTTTCATTTGCAAGACTTCCAACAGTTGTGCTTTATTATAATTTTCCTCATAATAGAGACCTTGTTCCATTAAAAAAAATTTGCAACTCAAAATATTATCGTAAAAAGATTATTGTAAACATTAAGGCAAATTTGTTTCGCTTGCTTGTTCAAATGTAACCGATTTTTTCTTACTGGAAACACTAATGAACTTTGATTTTCTTTATCACTGTAATCACTATCACTTTCATTATTACAAACACAATAAGATGCACATGGTCGAAACATTTTTACATCAAATACCTTCTTAAATTATTTTCAAAAACACACCAGCAAATAAACAGATATAAAATAATTATTACTTATACTATTACACAACTCACTTCAATACGATAACCTTCTTAAAATGTTTTCAAAAACACGCCAGCAAATAAACAGATATTAAATAATTATTATTTATCTTATAATATACATACAAATATATCAGCACTGCTAGAATGATTCGGTAACAAAATTAAGTGCGGCCCTGAAGTATCACAGCATATAAGCTAAACTCCGCCTTGGTCGCGTGCCAGCAAACACAACAATCATCCTTCTCGCTTTAATGTAAGCGATGTAAGAGACGGAAGATGTCATGTGTTGTACATTTCCCACCCACATGTCGCATCTTGCCCCGCATATCCCGTCACAATATAGGTTTCCTCAACTATACAATAATGGACACAATTTAAGGGTGACGTCACAGCTGTCTCATACGAAAATAGTGACATTGAGATAAATAAAAAATTCGCTAATATTATAGAAACATTCCTGTACTAGTAATTTTTTAAGCGATGTTTTGAATTTGTTGAGTGTTTTTACTACTTTTTTTCTGTTTGGTAATTTATTAAATAATTGGCAGCCAGCAAAAATGGTAGATTTTTCATAAAATGAGTGGTTATGTTTATTATCGTAGATACTGTTTTTATGTCTAGTATTATAACTATGGTGGTTACTATTTACTGGTAATTTATGCTTATTATTGTAAATGTAACATAACAACTTTAGTATGTAAACTGATGGTACTGTGAGAGTTGCATATTTTTTAAAAGTATCACGACAGGATGTGCGATAGGGGAGGTTAAACATTAACCTTATTATTCCTTTTTGAGAGACATAAACGCGTTGTAAAATAAATATTTTTAAGAGAGACTGCATCGTAAGCTCAGGTAAATTGTTCTAAGAAGTTTGTAAACGCAGTATCAATATCGTTGCCATTTAGGAAGCTATCATCCGTTTTGTTTAGAAAGAATTTAAACTCGTTGATAGTATTTTCATTAATTTTTTTATATTTATTTGGTTTATACTTATCTTTAATGACAGGAGGGACATTAGAAGGTGGGTTGAGGTGTACTAATTGGACCATAGTGGTCTGTTAGGCCCGTTTCAAAATTTGAACATTTCGTATTGCCTGGAGCACTTGATACAACATAATCAATGACAGAAGAGGTGGTATGGGTGGAGGTAGTAAAAACTCGTGTGGGATCTGATATCATTGATATCAAATTGAAAGAGACAAAGATTCTTGTAAAATTTTAAATTCAAGCAAATTATTTAGTGCATCCATGTTTAAATCTCCAAGTAATACAACAAAATATACCAAAATAGATTAAAGGCTTTCGATAAGATGTGAGAAAGCTGTAGAAAAATTACATCAATATTACCACTAGGTGGTCTGTAAATGTTTATTATGCAATTTTCTTTGTTATGCTGTCAAAAATGTTCCGCGAGACAGTGGCGTACGCGAAATTAACTAATACGAGAAACAATAAACTTACAATTTATAACAAAGTATGTAAAACTTACCCTCTTAACTAGCTTGATGAACTAGCTTGCTTATCACAAACTGGAGAAGATGTGTAGCCATTTTGCAGCATCAGGTATGTTTCTATGGTTGTCTCCATGAGTGATGTTCGCTTTGGTGAAAATATATTCTTATATTTTGAAAACGACGGTTCGAGATCTACTGATGTAATACACGCATGCGTAAAATAGTCTTTGAACGCACTTAATGGATCTGGGGCTGCACCATCACATATTTGTCGCAATTTGGTAAAAGTGGTGTCTTTATTTAACACACTTGCGAACTTTTCTTTAACGCGCTCATTTGTTGCGTCACCTATATCGTGTAGCAGTAGATTTACTTCGTCCACTATTTGCAATGACTCCGCTAACGACAACGCACTGTTTTCTAATTTTTTTTATGCTTTCATGTAATGATTTATAGTTCTTCGCAATATTTTTTAAAGCTGTTTCATCGGAAATATCCTCGAATTTTGTCTGGCTTTCCTTAATAGCTGCAGCCTCATCTGGATTGAATTGTAGTATCACAGCTTTTATATGTTGGAAATATTCAGCATAATAAAAAGCTGCCTGCAACCATGTTCCCCAACGTGTAAGAATCGGCTGTGGTGAATCAGGAATACCGGGACACTTACTATGAAATGCACAGAGACGTTTATGAGATTTAAGAAACACTTTTTGTACTTACTATTAATGCATCTACCTCTGGAAAACCTTTTCGAATAGTTTCTGCCACAAGATGTAAAGCATGCACTTTACACGTAACATGTATAAACGTACAACCTTGTTCTTGAAAAGCACGGCCTACCGAACGGATTGTCACGGCGCCATCAGTCACAAACATCAACGCTTGACTTTTTGACAGTTCAAAACTGTGTTGTCAAAGGCACGCCATTTTTTTTTATTTTTATGGTGTACACTATTTACGTGAAGTCCACAATCACGCTTATCCCAGCACATCAAATCTTTCTCGCACACTACAAATTATTTTAGCACCATCATAGAATAAATCCGGGAATTCATTCACTTTGTCAGCAAACTACGTCTTATAATTTTGCAAAATTAGAATGGGCATGTTTTTCTCGTTTCAGCCGTAATAATATGGCAGATGACAGATGATCTAAGTATGTCCAGAGACAAGTATCTGAACATGTACTGCTAGAGTAAAACCCCTTGTAGAGTGTGAACAAAAATTTTTCACCATCTTAGAGGTAACCTATGACAGATTTGGACCGAAACTAGCAGGATTTTTTAGTTTATGTATTTTGCATGAAAATAAATAGGTCCAAGAAGTTTTCACCTAAAAAATTAAATGATGAGGACATGAGAACTTTGTTTCCATCAAGATATTTCCACAATTATACGTAGGTATGTTGCGACAAAAAATGCAACATTCTAAATTACTTGTCCTTCATGTAGGGATCTTCAAGACAGCCGAATAAGCCATAATGTGGATTCTGGGATTTATTTTGTTGGCATGGATAATCCTAATGTGTCGTCTTATATGCGTGAGGCTTTATCCTGGATTTATGTCTCATGTACCTTAGACATAACTTGATAAAAAATAAACATCTTATGTTATATAGTGTTGTCACTAGACAGAGTGGGTGTGATATATGTATTTGGGCCATCATTTTACGAGATTTTTACGAAGATGATAAAAAAAAATGACAAATCTCATCGTCATAAATACAGTTGTATATATGTGTACTTATATCAAATAGAGACATAAATAAATAGTTTTGGGTAAAAACAAGTATATAAAAATACCTATCATTATCTTCCAGTTCATTTAAATTTCCATTACTTACTTTTTATTTTCCACCTTTTTCGACAGTAAATACGGTTGGATCGATTGAATAGTATTTAATCTTGTAGTTGCTATTATTTCCTAAAATAAACTTTGCAGTAACAGCAACTAGTATATACGTCTTTGTCATATATGAAGTTGGACTGATCTTTGTACAATGGAATCTGATCGTACCCACATCAATTTTCCTGTCATCTCACTGTGCGTTTGCAGTATATATTCTTAGTGTTTCCAATCAGTATTTTTTGTTTGGTCTCCGATGTGAAAATGGTTAATAGAAAAAACGAATAAATGCTGTGGAGCAGATACGAATGTAGACTTTTTTTTTTTGTTTTTAGATAGTGGAGACTGCTTTAGGTTTTATACACTGTGTACAGAAAGTTAAGGATATTCGAAGAATAATACTTGAATACGTCCGAACCCGAAGTTGGCATCATCTGGAGATGATTAAAACTAAACTTATGCTAACAATCTACCTTATTTATACTAAAGTATTGTCTCGGTTCGGTGAACCGTCACGATTCGGTGAACCGTGACCCACTAACTAATAAAGCGGGTTATTTGGGATAGGCCCTCTGTCACTATTCATACTATTTTTATACTTTATGATTTCCAAGCTTTCAAATGCATCCAGCTGTCTAGTATTTGTTACATTCCTAATTAGTCTTAATTGCTAATATCTATTTTATAGTTGTTCTCAAACGCCATGTTGGGCTACACTAGAGTTATCTGTTCTACCATATTTGAGATGGGCCATATGCTCTTTGAATCTAGTTTGAATTGATCGTCTAGTCTGTCCAACATATTTTTGATTACAGTCCTTACAGCTAATTTCGTAATTCCCCGACTTTTCGTTTGTGTCAATTTTATCTTTTGGATTGCCTAAAAGTTGTAGTTTGTTTCCCGATGAATGAACCACTGTCATACCTACATCTTTAAGAATCTTACCAATACCACGGGTGAATCGAAGATCGAAGGAACGATACAAATTTCATATTTTCTCTTTCATTTTGAAAGGTCGAGGAATCTCGAAGCCACTCTTTAAACTTTCGTTTCCTAATTATTTTATCAATTAAACTTACAGAATATCCATTACTCACAGCTATAGCCTTAATCAATGCCTTTTCTTTTTCAAACCTCTCCTTATTGAGGGGAAAGCTTAATGGACGATGGACTAGAAAATTAAAACTCGCCATTGTGTGTTGAGCACAATGGTGAGAGTCCTTAGGGATATATCTTAGAGTACTGGTATCTTTTCTGTATATGTCAAATTCTAACTTATTTTCACTACTTCTAATTATTAATACATCTAAAAATGGTAGTTGTCCAGAGTTTTCAGTGTCATATGTGAATTTAACTGACGCGAAACGACTGTTTAATTTAGATACAAAGTTATCAATATCAGACTTTGTATCGAACACTGCAAAAATATCATCCACATACCGTAAGCCAAACCCTGGGGAAATACTCGAATTCTTTTTTGCATCGAACACTGCAAAAATATCATCCACATACCTAAGCCAAACCCTGGGGAAATACTCGAATTCTTCTTTTGCTTCCGTGCTCGAATCTGTTTATTTTTTCATCAACTTCTTGCAATTCACCACTACTCTTATCAGATTTTAGGACTTGCTGTATTGCTCAATGGTTTCATCAATTAAACTCCTGGCGGCAAATAATGAAGTACGGGATCTGCTTTTCTGTTGATTCTATATGCAAACTGATTATTCTGTTCATTCACATTAAATATGGAATTATATGAGTAGAATCCCAATAAATCCACACCATACTGACTCTTGCTGTCCAACTCGATGGGAGGATAAAAGTCGGCGCTCAGCACACTTGAGTGACTTGATAAAGTAAATATATGAGGCATGACTGATATTATTTTATGATAGCACATTAGTTTTATTGGTGAATAGAACAACGTCGAGGGTACACTCTTTTTCTTTTCATTGATTTAGTCAATGAAACGTCTGCTTCATTATTAGACACGATATTCACATCATTCACTTTACAATAGCAGCAAAATATTTTTCTAGGTGTTGGTCCATCATTAACATCGACACTGGCACTTGCATCTTTATCACTGTTATCATAATGTTCCGTGCAATACTGATATTTTAACACATCAATATCGTTTTGTAAATGTTCTGGTAATTTATCCCACACTAATGCAATTTCATTTGGAGCACATGCAATCATAACTTGTTTAGGCATGTTAAGTTGTTGTCGACTCATTTTCATCAAACTGCGTAATCGAGAATATGTAATGAGCGATTGTCCCATTTTTTAAATTATTTCACGATCCATTTCCGGTGTTATTCCATTCACATTCATTTTAAAAACTTTTGTTTGCTTACTGATAGAAACATTAAACACAAATGTCCGCACCACACTGTATTAAAGTCTTGCCAGAGACAACCACGAGACGTTCAAGTATAATACTTGTATTGTTTCTGTTCGGAATATTGTACTGGTCTATTGTTTGGGAAGATTAGAATAGATGGCGTGCGCGATGATGAGCCGTGATTTAAAAAAGCGCGCGATGCATTTTATTGGCTGTTATATTTTTAATTACATTTTAATGAAGTAATAAAACAAGACAGGTAAAATAAATCGTTTATTGATAGAAAATCAATAAAATAACAAGCCACAACAAATTCAATAATTATGAAGATATTTTAAATAATCTAAACCACAGAAAAATAAATGGCTGAATAAAAAGTTAAACATTTTACAATTAAATAATGATTATAATACTTTCTTGAACAACAGGTACCTATGTAATACAAAACCTATATAGCAAGTACAAAATATATATAATTAAGCCTACCAATAAGGAAAAAAAATGTACATTTACTTCCCAACATCCCAGATATATATTTCAACATCGATTAATGCTACACATTATTTATACAATGTGGTCTGCAATTTAACAAATATAATAGTAATAATATTTAATTGCTTAGGTAAAGTTTACATTAAAACATGTAAACACCGATAGGTTTTTACAAATAAATATACATATCCTACACAAGAACGAAGGTTGTTCGTAGGTACATAAATTATATACCTAATTAATAATTATTAGGTAAATATAAACTTATTAGGTAGGCGCATATGTACATATTACAGTTTCAAGCAACATCAATACTTGAAATTATAAAAAAACATTAATAATAGCATTAAAGTTATCAAGCCATAACAAGCTAATAAAATAAAACATATTTATTTATTTTATAGTTTGCAAACTGTTTCTGACTGCTGCTGGAACAAACCTCATATCAACAACTATCGATGCTGGAATGTCGCCAGCTTATGTGTAAATTTTTTTTGCATCCTTATGATTCTGGATGTTTTCTTGGTTTTTTTTTTACACCACCAAAGAATCCCAATTTTCCACACGGCTTGCAGGATCTCCTCCCTGGTTACAATTTCATAATGGTCAGAACAGGAATACCATGAGAAGTTCACATTATCAAAGATGAATTCAGTGACTATAACAGAAATCTTAGGTTTATGGCAAAAGGTTGGACCTAACAGAAAGGAAACAATTTCATTTAAATACCTTTAAAACACAAAACACAAACTTACTTTTGGTCATTGACTGGAAAATAGTGCATTTTTTCCACCTGGTCTACATTGATTCCACAAATAACACATGTTTTTGTGGCATGGTTATAATAAAATTATATACTACACTAACACAAATAAAAAGTTCAAATAAAATAGTATTTAAAAGTCACAGTATTTTACAGTTCGTAATCCAATATAAAATAAAAAACGACACACACTACACAATATCAGCATCAAAACAAACAATATGGCGACTGGATCCAACATCAACGATGATGTTACCTTTGCTGCCAGCGGCATCTACGAAAATCTTCCCAAACTGCAACAAAGATTCATTGAGAAACTCCTATGTACAACAAGGATAGAAGTATGTCAGTATTATACCTAAAACCGAACAAATTTTTATATGTACTTGAATGTCTCGTGGTTGTCTCTGGTCTTGCTGTCGTTCATAGTTGTAGCACAGCATATATAACAACCAGCAGTATAAGTACCCCATTTCTTCGCATCTGCGCATTTCACCGCGCAAGACGTTGCTCGATTTAGAACCTTTCAAAACCAGCCAGTGTCAGAGTGATTTATTTTATGTGTTTATTTGTTTGTGCTCATTGTCAGTGGCGGAGTTATTTATATCGTGTACTTATTAGAAACTTTATTATTTACTTTTATTTAGTGTTCTTATTTTATTGAAATCAGTGAACTAATTTTGACTTACAATGAGTTCGAAGCCAAAATACGGTGTGGTTTGTGCAGTAAAAAATTGCTTAAATAAAAGTTACTCATCTGACAAAAGTTTCTTCAGATTTCCTGTTGATCCTATAACGTAAGTACCTATATTTTATTAATAATTACAATTTATTATTCTACGACGTGTACTACTATTTTTTCTGCGATCTAAAATTCAACTGTAAATAAAAAAATAAAAGTAAATAAAAATGGTAATTACAGAAATAGTAAAATTTGAGGTTAGAACACTTTGGTCCCCCATATCTCGAAAAGTACTGTAGAGCAGGAATTTTTGACTCGAAAATCGTGTTCAGGGGACAAAAGTACGTAGGTATGTAAAAGCAAAAAAAATTTGCAAAATCGGACGTTCATTTATAAATATTTACCCTATTATTTTGTCGAACCATGCGAAAATGTCTATATTTTTTATTTCAAAAATAGGATGAATAAAATGTAAACTTTCTTATTAATTTTACCAATCAGAAAAGAATTATTTAGGTACCAACTAGATTGATTACAGTTTTTGCTTTTTATTTAAGGTCTAGAATATGGGTAATGGCCAGCGGAAGGGACGATCTGATGATAAAGTTAGATAGCCTTAATAAAAGCTATAGACTTTGTAGCGATCATTTTGAATCTAGAATGTTTGCAAACAAAGCTAGAAATAAACTAATTTCTGATGCTACTCCATCCATTTTCCCGACATTGGAAGGTTCCTCGCAATTGTCTGCTTTAGATCACAACTATAGCCGCCTACCATTGCAGCAGTTGAGCAGTAATAAGAGGCCATCAAGTGAGGCAGAACCTAACGTTCCTTCTAAAAAAGATATGTATCTTAGAAGATATCACCATTAGGCCTGCAGGTAAATGCAAATATTCAAATTTGTTTTCCAACTAATCCCAAAATCATGTATGCATAAACATCGACTTAGTTAAAATCTTTTTTAGATCACCACCAAAAAGAAGAGGCACTAATCGATGAGGCTGAATTGTTGCAGACACCACCACTACTTTCACCGACATGTTCAACGCAGACTTCTTCATGGTTATCTTCTGTAAGCCCCAGAAAGAAGAGACTTCGTGAAAACGTAAGGGCTCTAACTAACGAAAATAATAGGATGAAGAAGGAAATTGAAAAACTTAATAAAAAAGTAGAAAATATTACCGACAATGTTACGTTAAATGAATATTTAGCAATGACTTACAAATTCTGCAATTCAGATATGGCTAGTTTTATAAACTTTCAAATCACTCTAGCTCAAACAGAAAAAAAGGGACGACGATACTCTAACGAATTTAAGCATGAGTGCTTGTCTATGTACTATTCTGGACCCAAAGTGTATAAAAATATTTTAATGAAAAAATTTTGCTTGCCACATCCCCAAACTCTTTTTAAACTGATACGGGGCATGTCTATACGTTCTGGACTGAACAATATACACTTATTTAAAATGTTGGAATTAAAAGTCAACGGGTTTCGTGAGCAGGACAAATATTGCATGTTGTGCTTAGATGAAATGAGCATCAAGGCTCATTTATTCTACGACAGAGCCTCGGATTCATCTGTAGGCTTAGCTGAAAATGAAAAGGGTGTCAAAGAGTTCAAACCTGCTTTGCATGCCTGTGTTTTAATGATTAGAGGCTTATGCACTAAGTGGAAACAGCCGATCGCTTATTATTTCAGTCATTCTTCTTGTCCCTCTAAATCCCTTCAATATATTGTCCATGAAGCAGTAAAAAAGTTAAATGGTCTTGGTTTGAAAGTAACTGCTTTTACCACTGACATGGGATCAAATAATTTGCAACTAGCGCGCAAATTAGGTATTACTGGTGACAATTCTGACTTTTGTATTGATGAAAATCAAATTTCATATTTCTATGACATACCGCATGTAATTAAAGCTATCCGAAACATGCTAATAAAATATAATTTTGTTGTTGACGGTAAAATTATATCTTGGAAATATATTAGAATGTTTTATGACCTGGATAGAAAGCATTCTCTTCGTGCGGCACCAAAATTGAGTGAATCTCATATAAACCCTTCAGGTTTTGAAAAAATGAAGGTTAAATATGCCACACAAATATTTAGCGCAACAGTGACTGCGGGTATAAATTTATACATTAGATTTGGCTGCCTTCCCGCAGAAGCTGCTGCAACTTCAGAATTTATAGAAAGGATGGACAAACTGTTCGACCTTTTTAATTCATCGAATACAACGGCTTCCAAACAGTTTAATATGGCTTTTAAGGGTACATCATTCAATTTCAAAGAACTTTTAAAAAAATAATTACTCTTGATCTTTTTCATTCTGGAACAGAAAATTGTGAAGCAGATATTGACCCAATTCTTCTAAGATTAAGTAAAATTCCCCTGGAAATACAATCGGAGAATTTACCAGAGGCCACAACAAAGGCTTCTCAAGTATTTAAAATAAATACTGACTACCAAAGTGACGATATTTTGCAAACGAATTTTATTAGATATATTTGTGGTTATTTATTGAAAAAAGCTCTTGAAATTCATCATTGCGATATTTGTAATCATTATTCAAAGGCACGTGAAGAACTTGATGACTCATCTTTATTTATATTTTTTAAAGCCTACCAGAATGTCCAGTGTGACCCATTTGGCAACCTTAGAAATCCACAAGATGATTTTGTACAACTAGTTAGCATCATTGAAACCATATTACAAAGCAATTTTGAAAATTTTATAACTGAGCCAAAAATTTGTGAGCGATATGTTAATATTTGCAAAGATATTTCGTACATACATCCATGCCCACATTTTCCTAAACTATATGTTATTAATTTATATATAAGAGTTCGTTTGTATTATACTTTTAAAAATATAAATAAAAATTTTAAAAATATTAACAAAAATAAATTAATTATATGGCGCCACGAATAACAAAAGTTCAAAATGTACTTGTCTAATAATAAAACTATGTTCTTTAGTAAAAATAAAATGTACTTTTTATCTGAAAAACGTGATTTTTTATTATATTCCTCTCCAAAAAAATTATCCGACACAATTTTTTTTCAAAAAAATACTTTTTCTACAACCGAGCGAAAAGTGCAACTTTGCGCTTCCAAAAGAAAGCGCAAAGTTGCACTTTTCAGAGGAGCGAGCGTTTTTTTACATTGTCGCTTACCAAGCAACAAAGTAAACTCTTACGCTTAGTTACCATGTAAACCATAATAAAAAAAGTCTAGTTATCTGCGACTTTTGAAATCTGAACTGTCAAATTTGAGGTTATCAATAATTATTAATTTTTACCAAACATTTTATAAAAACACCGGTTGTAGAAAAAAATCCTGTGTGTAATTCGAGCGCAAAGTGACATTGCCGCTCTCATGAGATAGCCAGAGATAGTCAAACTTCTCGTTCAAAGCGACAATATATCACTTCACGCTCTTAATACACAAATAGCTATTAAAATATGAAGTCAACAATTATACAATATTGTATTTCATAAATTCATCTTAATACGTTCCTGACGCAACCTAGCAAATATTCCTAATCCGACCCTGACTTCTAAATCGAAGTGACATAAGGAAGGTCAATTTCTATTTTTAGAAAGGGGGCGGGAGTAATATTGCTGGTTCTTATATATGCTGTGGTTGTAGTATATTTTATTTGCTGACGTTGGACCTGCGCCTAAGTATCGTAAAAGTTCAATGCGTGGGGGCAAATCTCCAAAGTTGTCATAATAATCTGCAAAGTATCCGCGTTTGACTTGATTTATCTGGTTAATCGCTTTGCTTCCCCGGCCTGAGATAAGAGATGTAAATGTTGCATTTTATGAATAAATGTATATTCAATTGAATTCAACTATTCTGAATGATATGGTGACCCATGTTATACAGAGAACACATTTTTCCCATTTATTGGACACAAATCCCACAAGATGTCATCGACCACATCATCAGAAACATACACAGACATATACTTGAAGTAATTAGAGTGAGGGGGCAGAATATGAGGTATTGATGATAGATTTCGGACATTGTTGGTTCTCCACGTCTAAACACTTCTTAAACTAAAATCTTTTTTCCTCGTTTTTTCAAAACCAAATTATGCAAACAGGTTAATAAAGAAGTTGCCAATTTTTTCACAAACCAGTATCACTTTATTATCTTCTTAAAATTTGATTTAACACTCACAATGCGCTCCTACAATTCATAATTTCCATTTTTGTTGTAGCCCGCATAATTCAATGAATTTTGCGGCAGACAGTCTTCATCAATATTTAAGTCATGATCAATATTTAAATATTTTTGATGTATATGGAAAATAATGGTCCAAAAAATTAGTTAATGAAAAATGACATGTTTTACACAACTTAAATATTTGCAACAATAAGTTGGATGTTTATAAATTCAGTCAATTTTATTGTGAATATTTTTCTCATTCGTAGCGTGTAGGTTATACTATAGAAAATAAACAAAATGGATAATTTAATACAAATTGTAAACCAATATGTACCTTGTTAAACTTTCGTAATGAATCGAGTGGGAATTGTGGCTGGAACAAAGATATAATTATCGGGTCTGTGGTGAGTTTGGAAGGCAAATATTAGGAACCTTTTATCCCTCGGGATTCGGTTACCATTTGCACGCTGTTGAAATATTACAATTTCCGTTCCCATTCCAGAATAAATATACTCTCTATGTAATTATATCGCCAGAGATTTATATAGCGAAAACAGCGGTTAAAAACGTAAAGAACTGAAAATTATTTGAGTAAAACTTCTTGTCTTGAATACATTGTGTTTTTGCATTTACAGCTACAACTGTTACTACAATCTGATACATTTAATACGTGCCTTTTCAAAAGTTAGTTACAGTTTAAGTGCTTTTGTTGTTAAACTCGATACATGGCAATCTATATACATCTTGATTTACAACGAATGTAAAATGTAAAAGTTTATAGAACATTAACGTAAATTATCAATAAGATCAAGTGTAATCCTCTGATGGCCTTTCCTTCGCTAATATTATACCTGATGTGTTAGTCGCTATAATACTGATGTTATATGTAGGTCTCCTAAGAGAATACGAACCGCGTGGTAAAGTAAAATACGTACTTGATAAGTGAATAAAATTAAGATGTAGTAACCATGATCTAGGCTTACTGGTGGGCCAAAATTCTTATATTAATAAATTGCAAATATTTATCTTAAATGTTCTCAAGTGCACGTTGGATAACGTTAAACTTAATCTATTCTTTAGTATTTGAGATGATATATATGTTCCTTAAGCCTAATTTGATTTGATCTTATGATTTGCCCAACATAACGTAAAAATAACATGAATAGTGATAAAAACATATTTTTTTAGGAAATGTTTGAGAGTTTATAAATAGTTACGTTAGTATTAGAAATAAGTGACATTCTTTGAAATGATGACGGACCTGAGGCTTCATACATTTTTTTTGTTGCAGGTGGTCGCCGCATATTCCCAAAAATACACTAAATAAGACTGATTTGCCAATAAGTAACTGTCGTGGCATAACCCATTTGCTCAAATCACAACACACGTCTATGAAAAAACACCAATAATCGACACACATTTGTAACAACGTCATCGATTACTTCGATTAAAGCACGATCACCAAAACACCCATATTTAATCACCCTTTTTCATACTTATTTATATTGTTTGTATGGCTGGAAAGATTCCTGGACTGAGTCCATTTTATAAGCGGAGATATGAGAAAGTTAGTGCCCACATCGTAGAATTTTTACTAAATGTTCTGATGGTATACACCATTCCTTGTAAATACTAGTAGCATTAACTGAAGACATTCCACAAACAAACATTTCCAGCCGTAGAAACGTATTTTTGTCGTGATATTCCTCCTGTTTGTGAATTATAAAATATGTTACCTTAGCTGTGATAAACGATTATACCCTTCTAGACTTCGACTTTTTTTGAAAAGTGTCATTTACCCAAACATTCATCAACAGGAGTTGTACCATTTACGTCTTTAATAGGGCATGTTTAATGATTTTTAATATTGTAACTTACAACTTATATTAATACCCACTTGTACACTATGTAATAAATCTAGTTGTGTTAATATTCGTGTTTTATTTCTACAGAATATTGTCGAGCCTAGGGGGGCGGCCCACTTTGCGTGGTGCTCGCTTAGGTGCACGACCCTGTTGTTAAGGGGCGAGAGGTTTATTATTTCGAACAAAGGGGGTGGGTTCCAAAATGAAAACCAACTAGTTAAAAATTTTCAGGAAATATATTTAACCAATGAACAAGAAGACAAAACGAAAAGAATTTATGGTTGACTATACGTGGCAGGTAGGGCTAATAAAGGACAAACAAGCAATTTACTTACACAATTTGTCCTACGGCCTCCATCTCTGAGCGGAGGCTGCTGATTGTCTAACTGGATGGCACTCTTGACAACACGAATATCCACCCCTTCGGAACTTTTCCCACTCTGTACACTCACTCTTGATCCTCATCCGTTCGGGACTTTTCTCTTCTTGCTACCCGGCACCCGAATCAACAAAAAACGAACCGACCGACCCCGACAAATAAAAAAAATCCTTCCCTTCCGGAAAATATGAACCCACTTTATATTACTTTACTTTCAAGTATTGGCTTCCCTTTCGGAGAGCCTAACTTGACCTTCACTTGACTTTACTTCCCTTATAATAGCCAGCCCTCACTATTTTTTTTGAACAAAGTATTTCCCTTCCAGGTAGTCTCAAACGTAACTGCCTTCTCTTCCGCCGAGCCGGAAACCTCACGGCTCGTCGATTTTTTTCTCTCCTCGAACGAGACGACCACCGTTTACATATTTTTTGCTCTAGAACCCAATTCTAACCAATCCGGAGCCACGCGCTTCGGGTAGGGGGCACCTAATATTTTTCTCTTGCCCAATAACATAAATAGACGTTTTGTGAAAATCAGCGATATCAGAGTTCTAACCTGGTACGCCGACCCTCACAAAACTCCACCGACAAGCAGTTTTTGTTCTGGCCGGAAATATCTTGAATAGGCAAACTAAAGTTTCTAATTACTGCCAGACAGACTACATGAGCAGGTTTCATAATACCTAAATGAAATGTTTAATTTAAATTTAAAACGAGTATGAAATATTTATATTAAGGCTGGGAATTTTCCAGATTTTAGTATTCGAATATTCGTTCGAAAAAAATATTCGAATATTCGAACTATTCGGATATTCGAATACTCGAATAATCTGGATCCTCGAATATTCATTATTAATAGGTATAGCACTGAATACTAGTGAATAGTGAATACTCTATTTGAGTATTTGGTTGGATAGACCACAATAATAGTCGTGACGTAATCCACTAAGCAGGCAATGATTTGCTTTCCATACCCACAATAGGGTATGCCTCCTGTACATGTGCTTTAAGGGTCAGAATTATTTAGTTAGTATTTTATTTTAGGATTGAGGCGCTATTCACATTTAACTATTGAAGTCTAAATAAAACGAAAACAGAGCTAGTTTATTATACTTCTGTGTCATAACTATTTTTTTCTTTTCCAAAAAAATAAAAGTGCTCTAAAATTAGAATGTTTTTAAAAAATACGCAGATTGTGAAGGTAAAACAAATACATGAAAAGTCAATATGTTAATATTTACAGGTTTTCTAAAATTTAAAATTTAATTTTAACCCCTGCCTTAGTACAGTAAGAATAAGGTCGAGGCGAGAAAGAGATGGAATAGTTTGACTGGGAGTAAAACGTGCCACTAATGTGGTCTATATATATATTTGGATTTTAGAATAGGTACCTACCTATACCTACTATCTACCTACTTTGGTTGGTTGCATACTGCATACCTATTCGTACATAATCTAATAATATTATTTTAATATTCAAATTTACTCAAATATAATCAAATATTCGAATACTCGAATATATTCGAGTATTCGAATATTCGAATAATTTCCCATTAGAATAATTCGTATTCGAATACTCGAATTATTCGTATTCGGTTCCCAGCCTTAATTTATATATCCCTATATAAAGTATTTTCTGACAATACGTATAAAATTGGGTGAACGCCCGAGTCGCTAATAATACAATTGTTTTAAACCATTTTAGTACCTATATTAAACAAAACTTATAGCGGACAATTTAACATGTTTATAGTGAATATTAAACTAACTATGCCAGTGGTAGTTGGAAACAGACATAGGATTTGTCTACATTTCCTTAATTGTCACAATAAGTTGAACTGGCGCGTGTTGGTCAAAGTGGCCCGTTTTTTACTCTCAGACAAAATTGGGCCGGCACGGTAGGTAGTGCGGCTGTACTGATGATCAACGTACACCAAATTCTGGTGTCTTGTTCCATCCACGGATTTTGTAAACAAATCTTATATCTATTTGCCCAACTATACCACACATGCTCGTCTAGTTGGAGTGTGCAGCTTTTTGTTCACTGCTATTAGTCGACTAGTTCTCGGTGTTGTAGACACAATTATTTATTATTTGTTTCAGTATTAGAATTTCTTATGGTAATTTATTAATAAAGAAGTGTAAGTTTTTGTTATCAGAATTTATTGTTGATTTTACTAACATTTTACTAAACTGGGCAAAAAAAATCTATTGTAGATTTTGTTTCATTTTTAGAATTCAATTCAAACCGCATATTACCAGTTGTGTACTAATTTAAAATAACATTGTGAGGAACTGGCAACACTGCCTTCAGTTACGTAATTTCTGTGGACGGCGTTTAGAGAGATATCCAGTGACCATCAAAATGTCAGTTGCTGGAGGACAAAAAAATTATCAGAAATTCAAAAATTTTTTTTTGTTAAAAAAATAATTTGACAGTGCTAATCTATTGAGGGTTATAATATAACCCAGCATTTAAAACTCACCCTGTATATATTTTGCTGCGCCACAGCCTCCTTACACGAATCGCTCATGATTCTCAACGTTAATATAGTTTTCAGAAACGACATTTCAGCACGGATAATTAAAAAAGTAAATATTATGTATATTTACTTTGTATTATTTAATATCAGAGTAAAATAGGTACAATTTTTGTATTATATTCTCGTATATTCTAAGACCAGAAATTTAATTCTAAATCAACCTTATGAACTTTCTCAGTTGTTTATGTTAAGTTAAAGGAAGTTTGTTGTTGTAAATTTTGCTTAGAAACCAATTCTGTCTAGCAAGTTAGAAAGCGAGTTAGAGAACTATCTGCAGGAACTGATATTGATGGGAAAAGTTAAATGGGATTTGAAGTATGGTTACCTTTTGGGGAAACGAATTATTTGTTACGAAACAAGCAGGTAAGTCAAAGGTGTAATATATATCAAATATGTTTTCGTATTATTCGCCGCAATGAGGATTATTGTTTTTGATAGGGGAACAAGGACAAATAAAAATTAGAGCCTTATTAAATTTATGTGATGTGTTTTATCTCATGTTTTTTTGTATATTATAAATGTAAGTAATAAAATTGTATCGATTTAAATAAGAGAATAAAGTAAGTAAATCAATAAAATCAACGAAATAAATAAAACAAAAAAAACTAATCGCCACTTCCTGCTAAAAACTATCAGTACAATTCACATAATCTTGAAACGATATCAAAATTATTTAATGGGACCTAGAACAAGGTAACACAAACTTGGAACAAAGCAAAACTATATAGTGCCCTGGAAAACAAATGCACCAAGAACAAGCTGTCACGTACGACAATGCTAGATAAACACCAACAGAAATTGTCCTAGACGTTGAAGAAACTGGCAAAGATCAATACTATGAAAAATGTCAGTGGCGGCTCCTCCATTTCGTTAGGAGGTGCATTAAACGAGGAGAACCACAAAATTCGCAGCAAGCTAAAAAGACTTATTTAGCTGACTGGTTGTAAAAATATTTTGTGAAATAGAATAGCAAAATATGTAATATCCAAGAAAAAATTAATTAATTTACACATGACAGCAACACAAAGCGAACACGAACTGGTATAATCAACAATAAAGACGGTGCAACCCTACAGTTATTAAAATAAGGTTCCTCCTATGCTTTCTCCCAACACAGGCTGACTACCCATAGCAATTACAGAGGAAAGGCCGCCGGCAACAATAGATGTGATTCTATATAATTCTACTCATATGAGGGATCGTTTCTACATTCTTGGACTGGGCAGTTTTAAGTTTTAATACAATTTTCCATTAAGTTTTTTTTGTTATTACATGTGCCTTGAAAACTGTTCTCTCAATTTACAGACCTATTATTAATTTCTTTAACTGTCAATTTGTGTTGTGCATTGTTCGTTTCTCAAAATGAATAAAATCGTATACCGTGCTGACAAAAAATTCCTTACAAAACAAGGAAAAACTCCAAAAATTATTTCATAAGAAATGTTGGTTGTGTACGGGAGTGATTGTCCTTAAAAGTCAACTATTTGCGAGTGGTCAAAACTGTTTAAATGTGGTCGAGAATCATTTTATGATCACCGTTGATGTGACCACGTCAGATGTTGAAAAAATCAAGTGTGGTGCTGGAGGAAGCAAGATTGAAGAAGCGGCAATTAGTAGCATTATTAGAAGTTTCAGAAACCATGGTGTTCAGAATTCTACATGACTACCTTGGAATGACAAAGATTGGTTTCGCGAATGCGTTCGCCATTTTAAATGCGTGTTAGAGTAGATACGTGTGAACAATTCTTGACGCTTTTTGAAGACAAACCAGATGTAATTATCAACCGATTTATCACTGGAGATGAAACGTGGATTCATTATTAAGACCCTGAATCGATGCAGAGGCATGTCAAGTGTTTCAGCCCTCCCAAGAAGTATAAGATCTGCAGGAAAAATAATGGCAATTAATTTTTGGGACTGTCAGGTAATTTTGTATATTGATTATCGGAAGAAGATTAGTACAGTAATGGGAGAGTATTATTCAACCTTAATGCATTACTTCAGGGATTCTATTAAAGTGAAAAGACGCGGAAAACTGAAACGAGGTGTTTTGCGGCCCCACGACAATATACCAGCGCACAAGTCAAGACTTGCAAAATCTGCTATTGTGGATTGTGGCTTCGAATAAATTAACAACCGCCTCATAGTCCAGATTTAGCACCCAGTGACTAATTTTTGTTTTCAAAACTCAAAAACATAAAATTCAGGGACAATGAGGAACTTATATTCCAGATGTTTTTAAACTAGGGTAGGCTGTGAATAATCTGAACTTTATTGGTTCTAATGACACTCAGTAGCAGTTTTACTTAGTTACTAGTTAAAAGTATTACTGCAAATTAATTTTACAACTGTCTTTTTTTCGCGTTTCTACAGCGTTCTTGGCCGTCTCTCGTATCCCCTCTTTCAAGCCCTTTTATCTAACTATTGTCTTCAAGCCCTCTTCTGACCATATCTTGATAATAAATAACTTCATTGAATTTTCAGAGAAAAAACTATCCTAATGTATTTTTTTGTGTTTGCTACATACAAAAGTTATATTTGTATATAAAAAGGAATAAATGGTTAAATTTTTAAATTATTTTGTTTTCTTTAGTCCCTTTTTTTCAATATGGATGCCCATTTATCTATATATGTTTTGGCCACATAGATTAAAATCAGATTCGAGTTACCAGTATTTGAATAAACATTTACTTTAGTGTGTTTATTGTAGGTAAGTACATATGTATATATATTTACATATTCAATGCAACTTTTGTGTTCATTATTGGTATAAATTGTTTCTAAAATATTATTCATACGAAAAATAGTTACAGATTAGACATAATTCAGATCCATATTCCGAAATCTTAACAATTGTAATATTTATATTATTATTTATTATATGTATTTCTAGGGTTTTGACGTAATTTGGCACTTCTTGAGAAGTCTAGTCGTATAATATATGGAATGTGGACCAATGGTACTGATGTCCAAGACAAAATAATAATAATACTTAGTTTCTTAGACAATACTACAGTTATGATCTTATCTCTTTATTTATCCTTTCGAATATATTTATAATTTGTATAAAGGACTATATTTGTTTATATTTTTCTATTTATTTTACTTGCATTGTTATAATTATAATGTAATAATGTTTTTAAATAGGATGTTTTAATAAGTATGAATTAAAGGCATAAACACAAATTCTCTGATTCCTTAAGAAGTTTTAAAATTTTGTTTTAAAATTTCATGTAACATATTATGATGTGACACTTTAGAAGTCAATGCTCATATTTTTAGGTTTTCCATGAGCGAACAGAACATTTCTAATTCTTGATTGATAGAACTATCATTATCATCTGAATCCTCCACGAAATATATGTTTGAATATGCATCTTGCCTTACATGCTGAAAATTCCCACATTGTAGCTGCATATTGGTATTCCTCATAATATAACTATTGCTACTATCACTAGTTAGGTTTATCAAGGGAGATTTATTGCCTTTTGACAATATTTCTGATGATAATACAGGCGGAAATGGCCATTACTTCACCTCTTTCATATCTGTTAACGTTAACAGCCTCACTTGATTTCTTTCTACATATTTTTTTACATTCCTGTAATACGTCGTATTATAAATGTTTGATCGATGTTTAACTACTTTTGACACATTTGTAAAATGCTACTTAACCCGAGTACATTCTTGTTAAAAATGACCTACATCTAACGATAGTCACACACACACACACACACACACACACACTTTATGCACAAAATGGAAAAAGAATGTGTAAAATTGAACCTTTTCGAAATATTTGTTGATCTCGACACATAAAGACATAAGGAGAAAAATGTGTGCCTTAAAATAATAACATGTAGAAACATAATGTCTCCTTGGTTAAATTTTCGTAACAAAGTGGGTACATAACTTTTAAACACCTTCTAAATACACTTTGCCTGTGCAATGTCGACATGATGTACTTATTTAAATTGAGTCTAATGTTCCAAAATAGGCTCAAAATTTTTTGCATAAATAACCAAAATGTGCAATTTGGACGCAGTGTCTATTTGGACACAATATTTTGTTGGTGTGTCGTCACATGACCCACAAAATATTTCTGCTTGGACACAGCCTAATCTTACTCAAATTCCATTACATGTTTTGACACAGTGCATACTCACCATATATTGTGCCCTGGTTTAAACACATCCCAATGGGAACACATTGTTGTTTAAACGTTTATATAACATTAAATAACGTTTGTGTAATGTTAATTAACGTTATATAAACGTTTAGACAACAATGTGTTCCCATTGTGATTTCTCCTTGGATAGTTAGAGGAGTGAGATAACTTAATTTTGTTTTTTTTTTTTTTAAATAACGTGCATCACTTTTTTTTAAAGCTGTTAATCTAATAAATAAAAAATATAAACGCCTACCTACTTTAATTTCAAAATATCTGGAAAGTATTATACATACAAGCTAATTTTCTTTCTTATTTATTATTACATTTATTAATAATAGATATACTAGTTTTGTTCCATGCGAAAGGTGAATAATGATTAATGAATACCTACTCCTCTGTGCACTTTTCATTGGCGATGCTAATACCAACAGTTGGACGGTTTCGCTTTGTAGTTATTAATTTAAGTTAATATCCTGCAATTTATCCTGGTACACGATGCATTGCATACACATGTAAAAGTGTTTAATTATGCTCGTTAGTTACAATTTAAATTTTCATAACAGATTCAGTAGTTTTCCTGACGAAGATAAATGAGAAACTTGCATAAAATTTACAAACAAGGTTGTGCAGGATCGGATTTTCACAAGAAAAGAATAGGGTGATAAAATATAATCAAATATGATTAAGACGTAAAAACGCACCGCAGGTAAAACCTTACTTGCAACGTAGAAAACGTCGGCACCTTTGAGAGCGGTAAAGGGCTCAAAATCTCCAACGTTTTTTATGTTGCAAATAAGTTTGAACTGAACATTACCTACTGTTGGATTCTGATCTGCCCTCTCAATGTTTTAGTGCTAAGGTTTCTCAATACATAAAATAATTGGGTTTATTCGACTAGAAGAAAAAGTGAAATCAATACAAGACTTCTTTATCCTGAAATATCTAGGATTTCTCAGAAATGAATGGTTCCTTGTAATTTTTCTGATATGGACAAAATAGTCTATATTTTACTGTTCATCAGTACATACACATCAATTCTGTGAATCATAATTCTCATTTAAGTGTAGAATAATTTAATACTGTATGTATTTTCTTATCTATGTCCAAAAGAGCTATCATAAAGCTATCAAGAGGGATAATTTTTGGACATCAAATGTAAAATATAGAACGGTCACCGTAATAAGACCTTGCTCAGTGTGTTGTGTTTTTATTAGATTTTCTAATCTAGATAGTCTTAAATATGATTATTTTCCATTTCACAAGGGATTTGTTCTTGTCACCGCGTTCCGTCTGTATGTTCCCATCATGCTCAACACATATAAACTGGATATATTCTCTGCAGGTAATTATTCTATTCCGACTCTGCCTAATCACCTTTTTTATTTTCTCTTTCTTAAAAACGCATAACAAATATCTGTGCCGCCTTGGATAGAAGTTATGCTAATGTTTGTTTTCTGTATTAATAATAATAATAATATAATAACACCACATTAAATTACAACCCCCTTTATCCCTGAAGGTCTGGAATGACCTTGTGTGGGAGAGGGCTACACATTTAAAGACAATGGACACACACCCAATATCCGAGTATACTACGATTAATCTCTCTCACAGAAAAATCCCAGTTCCGACTGGGAATCGAACCCAGGACCCCGAGGTTTCGAGGCAAGTACGTTACCTCTAGACCACGGAGCCATATTGTTCCAACTTTCTCGTATTTATCGCCCAGGCAAATCCTATGTGTGGTGGTGATGCTGAATGTACTTTATTTAAATATTTTAAAGGAATTCATTTTGAAAACGTTTGTTTAAATGTAATATAAGTTTTTCTTTCATTGTTTCTGCAGTTATGATAAACATTTATTTTTAAGTAAAATTATTTTAGAAAATTTAATACACATATCACATGTTATGAACGACTACATTTACGGAATAGGACATTGAGTAACTTTTATTTTTAAAGGGTTCGACGAGGGTTAAAAAGGTCATTATAAAACTTAATTTGGAATGGAAATGGAAGTTCTCTTTTCAGTGAGAAAAAATCATGAAAGCCTCCAACACCAAATTGACTTATTCGAATATTCTATTCAACGTGGTGGTATTGAAAGGCGGTAAAGAAATTCTCTGGACTTGGTGAAATTTAATTATAAACAATGAGTGTGTTTAAGTGGTTTGATATCGATTTTATCGCATTAAACATCAATGTTCGCCTTCCTCATTATACAGAATGTTTCAAGTGATGGTAAGCATTCTCTGAGACGTGTCGAACACGTAAAAATAACCCCATAAGTCCTTAAAGTTAACTGATGAAAATAATTTTTTTTAAAATAACATTTTTATTTCTTGGAATGTGATAATTTTTGGGTAAAGTTAATAATGAGTGAAGAGTTAGAACAGTGTGATACATTTTTCGATAACATATCGTGGGAGTTGGAGGGTGACTATCCATACAGTGGACTTAAAGGAAAACTGCTGTCGTTGACGATCCATCACTTAGTGTGCGTAATTTAGTTTATTTCTTCTAAATTGACTGTTTTAAAAATTCTCCAGAGTCAAATGCTTCATCCTTGCTATATTCATATGAGTGCTCATGATTATCCTGCAAGAATTCAATACTGAACTTGATTTTGACAAAACCATTGAGAGAACCATGCTGTTGTTGGGTCGATTTTGTTTATGGATGAGACAGGTTTTAGGGGAGATGAAGTTACCAATTTTTAAGCACTAAAAAGTTGAATACGCATACAAGGGAATTTGTCAAAATCCTTTGAAACCACTCTCCTGCATCCTATTTAACTCAGCCCTCGAAAAAGTTATACGAATATCAAGTGTAACAACGACATGGACAATATATGACAAATCCATTCAAATCTTGGCCTTTGCAGAAGATATCAATATCATAGGCGGGTCTAAAGTAGTAGATAAACAAGCATACACATCATTAAAAGGGACAGCAGAAGAAATGGGGCTAGTAATTAACACAAATAAAACCAAGTACATAAGAAAATGCCAAGAGACATAAATACACCACCAAAATAGAAACCTAAATAAAGGTGATCAAGATATCGATGAGTTTATGTACCCCAGCTCATTGATTAACAGCCATAATGACAAAAGTCGAAATAGTCGTCTTTGCCAATAGATGTTATTTTGGACTTGCCCCGCAACTCAGATACCAGAACATCTCCAGAAACACAAAACATAAACTTTATAAAATCTTAATGGTGCTAACAATCGGCTCCGGAACATGGACCGTTACTAAAAGTGATAACACCATCTGATGATATTTTGAGACAAAAGTACTAAGGAGAAATTATGGGGCTATTGAGAAAATGGGACTTGGAGGAAAAGCTACAGCTTTGAACTGTACATGTTATTCCAGGGATGGGATATCACTAAAACAATTAAACTTGGTTGTCTGCAATAGGTATAGCTATGTTATGAGGATGGAGGTAAATAATCCCACCCAAAAGGTTAGAACAGCGTAGAATGGAAAGACCCCAAATGTTGTTCCTAGACAACATAGATGCCGATTTAAAGAGTGTAGGAGTAAGGGCCTGGAAGAGACGGGAGCTGGACAAGAATACCTGGAAATAATTTGTAGAGTAGGCTACGGCCTACGAAGAGCTGTAATGCCATGATGATGATGAGTTATTAACTTCCACAACTCGTATTACCACTGAGATTGAATGGAATATGTATCTGGAGTTTTTTAAATGGCACCTGCAGAAATTGTTGGTGGAGGTCCCACCTGAAACACATCCAAATCAGTGAATCGATTGCTGACCTCGTTCACCTGACCTCAGTCCATTAGATTTCTCTTATGGAATCATTTCAAAAATCTGTTTTATGCAACACTCGTTGGGATCACAGAATATCAAAAACAAATGCTTTTTTAGAATTGCTTAAACGAAAATGTAACAGAGTTTATAAGACTGTTTCATTGTTTTACTCTAAGAGCATTCTAACTATTAAGTTTTAAAATTCCGAATGGTATTTTTCATTATTTAATGTTAGGTGAAAGAATGAAGGATAATTAATAATAAAGAATCCAAGATTCCATCAAATTTAATTAGTACTTCCGCAAAAACATCTCCAAATTTCCGTTTTTGCTATACAAACGTGTTAAACAAAAGACTAATCATGACCATTACTCAGTTAATCGAGCTTAAATTATTTATGGTGAACGAACCTAAACAACTGCGGATGCAGACGAATAATTACTTTGATTATTTAGGGTAATGGAAATGGATGAAAATCGATGTGTAATTTATTTTGTGGTGTTTCCATTAACATGTGCCAAATTATCAAGCCTGGCAAATGGCAAATATCAATTTATTCTGCGTTAATTCAGTGTCATACGCATTATGAATGGTTTAAACTGGAAATTTAGCTGTAGACAGCAAATAGTAGAGATCATATCACATACGCAGTGGGTTTGGTATCAGGACACATTTGAGGGACAGTCTCTCTAATAAATATAGTTTAAAAAACCTAAAAAAACACGCTTTTAAAGCACATCAAACTAAAAAGTGAAAAATAATTATTAATATAAACTGAAAACAATAATGAACGAAAAATACTAGTATTATTGTGAAAAAAGCGTGGGTTGCTCGATATACGAAAAATATGGCACAAAGCGCCCCACGCTTTTTTCACAATAATACTAGTATTTTTCGTTCATTATTGTTTTCAGTTTATATTAATAATTATTTTTCACTTTTTAGTTTGATGTGCTTTAAAAGCGTGTTTTTTAGTTTTTTTAAACTATGTTTATTTTTCAGTTTTTAGTTTGATGTGCTATGAAAGCGTGTTTTGTAGTTTTGTTAAACTATATTTATATTGCTTATTGATGCTGATATTATAACATATTACGATCCAACAGATATTTCTGAAAAAATTTTTTTTTTATTTCAGCCATGGGATTTGAGAACTCACGCCCGAGGAGTCCGTCGTTTCGCGTCGACTAAGACTTGCCCGCTCGGCCAACGACCGAACTGAGAATCACGGAATATACTTACAATATTAAGCCTCTTGCTCTCACGCAGAGGATACGTGAGGAAAGGACTGGCGAACCTGATAAGGATAATGATATAAACTTATCAAATTATTGTATTGGTACCGGTTCTTCGTAAGTGTACAAAGTTTCAATTAAATCTGTCCGTTTAAAGTGGGTCAAAATCGAGTCCAAAGAGTCGGTTACAAACAAACAAACAAACAAACAAACAACAACAAGTGAAGCTAATAAAAGCGTGTTAAAAAAAAATAGGGTACAATAAACATACAACTTAACCGTATGAATCTCGCGATAGACTGAAGTGTATGTCTACTAAAACTTCAACTATCACAGGTAAAAAAGTGAAAGTTAATTCCAAAAATGTTTACAGTGACATAGTATCTATAATAACTATAATTGTGTGTAAAAGAAAGTCATAAACATTCTGAATTTTGCTAAAATATAATTATAAACATTGTTAGTGTATTCCGATATCAGTATCCGATAAAAAAACATGTAGTTTCTTTCACAATATTATTGATAAGAAATAGTTCTACCGAGTCGATTAACATGTCGGCTGATTCCGGGAAATGTAAGGTAAAATTAAAATCAAATGAACTTTATATACCATGTAATGGATTATGTCAAAAGAAATTTCATCCGAAATGTGTTAAACTAAACTCGAAGGAAGTTGAATTTATTACAACCTTTGACCAGTTAAGATGGCATTGCGAAACTTGTATGGTATCTGTTAATTATTTTGAAAATGTTGAAATTGATCCTCTATCGTTTGAAATTAGTATGAAAAAAAATTAATATAGGTTGGTCTCTTTGCAGAGTATTTGAATACGTAAATGTATATACAGTGTGGAAATTAAGTAACGCATAAATTCAGTAATTCCGTTGATATTAATTTTTTGGAAAAAATCTCGAAGGGGTATAGCGATTTTAACTTCAGCAAATATTTTCAGTCTATTTTCAGTTTCCTATATCATTTATTTTTTAAATTATGACGTCTTCGACTTTTTTTTAAATGATAACCTATATTTTTTATTATTGATTTTGGTAGTAGTTTTTATTCCGGTTCCGACCGTATAAAATTTTCAATATGTTATTATTTGAAAAAAAATCGAGAAAAAACAGTTTTAAAGTTCAAATAACAAAAATTCATTAAATTGGGAAAATTTATCTAGTTGCCGGTGTATCACATTAGTTCGACTTTTCAACTATTTGTATAATTTCATAATAAAAACGAATGTGCCGTCGATAACTTTCCGTCAAACTTAGGCAACTAGATAAATTTTCCCAATTTAATGAATTTTTGTTATTTGAAGTTTAAGATTGTTTTTCTCGATTTTTTTTCAAATATAACATATTGAAAATTTTATACGGTCAGAACCGGAATAAAAACTACTACCAAAATCAATAATAAAAAATATAGGTTGTCATTTAAAAAAAAAGTCGATGACGTCATAACTTAAAAAATAAATGACATAGGAAACTGAAAATAGACTGAAAATATTTGCTGAAGTTAAAATCGCTATACCCCTTCGAGATTTTTTTCCAAAAAATTAATATCAACGGAATTACTGAATTTATGCGTTACTTAATTTCCACACTGTAGATGTAATAAGTGTGGTGGTTTCAATCATAACTCAAAAGATTGTAATGTGGAAAAATGTTTAAAGTGTACTGGAAACCATAAAACCGAAGAGTGTCAGAGCGAGTCATTTACTTGCAAAAATTGTGCAAGTGCCAATGATTACTTACATTTAACATTAAATACAAATCACTTGATATTTGATATTGAGTGTCCGGTTTATTTGAAAAAAGTAACTCTAAAAAAGCGTAATATAAGAAAAGGTAATATTTAGCAATTAGATAAAGACTACAATGTAAAAAATAAATGTAACATCGTTGTAATGCATCAAAATATACAATGTTTAACAAATAAGATTGACATCTTAGATGTTTTTCTTCAAACAACACAAGTTGATGTATTCCGTGTGATAGAACACTGGTTGGCTAGTCATGAAATTACTACCCTGCATCTAACGGGATATCAGCTAATAAGCTTTTATTGCAGAGGAAAGAATATTCACAGTGGGGTTGCCATTTTTGCAAAAAAAGATAATATACTTGATATATAAGAAACAAAAAATTTAACTCGGTTTTGTGCAGATAAAGAATTCGAAGTATGTGGTGCAGAAACTACAATAAATAATCAAAAAATACACATTCTTTCAATATACCAGGTGTAACAGGATCATGGTACACTCCCCTTTAGTTTTGAGATAATGGGGATATCTTATATACATAATAAGCAGCACTTTTTGACATACAAGTGCTTTTTTGTCACTTCCGGTTTAGCCGGAAATTTTATAAAGCAGAGATGTATGTATGTAATCCATCCGTGATAAACCAAATTTTAAAGCTGTTCATCTTTGTTTTATGCTTGTATTCTGAAATTAAATAGTTGCTTATATGCTTGAATCCAAACGGCATAGTTTCAAAATTTGAATTTCTTGCAAATTTTTGTTTGTAGAAAAAATGGAATAAATATACACTCAGTGAACAGGATTTCTTAACCATAGTATTTTATATAATCTTACAAAAATTTTACTCCAAAATAATTACAATAACAAACTACGCGGGCTCCTCTAATTAAGGAATATTTTATCGATCTTAATACAAAGTTATTGTTTCTTATTTATTTAGGAATTCCTTTGTTTTACAACATTAAAGCAAAGCTCCCATTATACTGAAACAGAAAACGAATCTCTAATTGTTCCTGTACATCTTATACAAACAGGAGATACCCAAATCCTTTGAGGCATAGTTTTTACGTTCTTTTATCACATTTCATTTCACTGGGTTCTGAGGTATAGGTAAATTGCTTCTGTTCTCAGAGTAGTATTACTTTCAGAGGCGTCTATTACTTTCTAGCTTTTATTAGTGTTTGCATAAGACTATTGAGTTTACTGGATAAAATAATAGGTCTCAAAATTGTTATAAACGAGTTTTTAATTGCATTTTGCAAAACATCGCTAGAGAATATAAAGTCATTAATGATGAAGCTAAAACTGATAAATAATGGAAATCAGGTGTATATAAATTAACATCTCCGTTTACTTAGGTCAAACTAGTTGTACAGTCGTAATTAGATACAAAAAACACTTACGTGCTTTATTAGGCTCGGCAATAGAACCGAACATTTTCAAATAATATAAGTTAATTTCGACTTAACTAAATTAAATAGCCTCAAGTTACAAATAACCCTTGATTTCTTGAAAGCAAGCGCCTGAAAACTAAAAGTTTCACTAGTTTCTTGGTAGATACGTCAATGCTAAAAGTAAACATTATTTCATTCATGCTCGCCTCGGGATAATTTGACATTCAGTTAAAATTCTACAGGCGAAGAAATTTCCTCTGCTATCTGACATTCTCTAAGAATTTAATATAAAAGACGTCATGGAAATTACATACCAAAATACCTGCCAGAATCCTTCGTCGAGGGCTTATTTTAGTAGAAACATCAATGATATTCAACTGAATTGAAAATATACGTACTAGAGAGACAGAAGTTGGATATTCTACAACGGGTGGGGGGGGGGGGTGGCAATTATTGGCATTGGATTTAATTTTAAAATGTTGATAGGTAATGCAAAATTACATAAATACTCTTGAAACGGTAATTTTGATTTAAAATAAATATAGTTTAAAAAAACTAAAAAACACGTTTTTAAAGCACATCAAACTAAAAAGTGAAAAATAATTATTAATATAAACTGAAAACAATAATGAACGAAAAATACTAGTATTATTGTGAAAAAAGCGTGGGTTGCTCGATATACGAAAAAATATGGCACAAAAGCGCCCCACGCTTTTTTCACAATAATACTAGTATTTTTCGTTCATTATTGTTTTCAGTTTATATTAATAATTATTTTTCACTTTTTAGTTTGATGTGCTTTAAAAGCGTGTTTTTTAGTTTTTTTAAACTATATTTATTTTTCACTTTTTTAGTTTGATGTGCTATGAAAGCGTGTTTTTTAGTTTTTTTAAACTATATTTATATTGCTTATTGATGCTGATATTATAACATATTACGATCCAACAGATACTTCTGAAAAAAAATATGTATTTTTTTTTAGCCATGGGATTTGAACTCACGCCCGAAGAGTCCGTCGCTTCGCATCGACTAAGACTTGCCCGCTCGACCAACGACCGAACTGAGAATTACGGAATATTCTTACAATATTAAGCCTCTTGCTCTCACGCAGAGGATACGTGGGGAAAGGACTGGCGATCCTGATCAGGATAATGATATAAACTTATCAAATTATTGTATTGTTACCGGTTCTTCGTAAGTGTACAAAGTTTGAATTAAATCTATCCGTTTAAAGTGGGTCAAAATCGAGTCCAAAGAGTTGGTTACAAACAAACAAACAAACAAACAAACAAACAGACAAACATACAAGTGAAGCTAATGAAAGCGTGTTAAAAATTAACAGTAACTTTAATGGAAGTATTTAAATGTGTTAATTACTGTTCGTACTTTTTTTTGGAAATAAAAAGAGTTTTGTGACAGACAATTTACAAACATGGAAGAAGAATAAACTACAACATATACAACAGCATGTGTACTCAATTACAACAATAATTCCACATACTCGGGATTTAACCGACAAATAATGTGGAATCGGAAATAAGTTTTCTGTGCGGACGGTTTTCCGATCAGTAACACTTTGTGTCTTATTGAGACTAAAACTAGTTTTTTGTGAGTATGGCAAATATTACGTCAGTGAGGCACGTCTTTTCAATTTTTGAATGCCTTTCAAAGAGTTATGCCAGGAATGTGCCCTTTTGTATAATTTGTTTTTCTCAATTTATTTCAAAAACTAAAAATCGGTTTATATTAGAAGAATCAAAGAAATTTTTTACATGAAATGTAACAGAAGCTTCAAGAGGAGAAAATTGGAAATCAGGGGCTTTCTGGTTATGGATCCCTTTGTAAAATTGCGTTTTTTCCATTTTGTCAAAGACGAAATGCCTAAAGTGGATCAATTAAAAGCGCATCTATTAAAAGAAAAATGCTGATTATTTCTTAGAAATGTGCATATGTTTATGACATACAGTCTGGTTTACTCTGTTAAAATATACAAGTCGAATAAATACTTTTTAACTCATTTGCAACTTGTAAAGAACCTGTTACGTTATATGAAAATAGACCATTGTTCTCTATTCCGAATATATTCGCCTATGCCATTCTTCACTCCTTCAGATTGTTATTTATTTACGAGGTGCTACATCCCACTAACATTGCGATATATGTTCTGTTTATTACCTTATTTCTCTTTCTTTTACGCTCAGTTATTATTCATAATACAATTTATTTTAGATTGTGCTGTGAATGATAGGCACAAATGTAGACTAATATACGGTAGTTTTAGGAGGCGGAGGCGTCCTAATGTATTTAAGGACACAGAGATAGTTTGTGTTATACGACATTATTATCTTTTAATTATTTCATTGTACTCTGTAGTGTAAAGTAATATTCAAAATATAAGTCACAATTTGCTAAAGACTTGCCGAATCAACTGTTATTGACGGTAGGAACTTCGATAAAATTTAACAAGATATTGCACACGTGAACGCAATGCTTCTCATTCGTAGCACATAATCGATAATTGGTGAGTGCTTTAGCAAGAAGTTAACGCTGACCCACCTTTCATTGATGCGGTCCTCAGCTTTCAGTTTATTGTAATGGGCCAGCCAAAGTCAATTTTTTATAGTTGGCAGTGCTCTTAGATAAAAAAATCAAAGGTATCAATTTGCGCTATTAAATGACAGTTGTCAGTCTAACCCAGTGTGTAGTCGTAAATTAATGTTTTCAACTATTGACAGTTCATTCAATATTCATTACATTTAACAATATTACATCAAATATGTATTAGTCTAAGAGCCAGTGACATTTTTCGGTGATGATTTAGTTAAGGCCTATATTTTGAGAGGATCTTGAGAGGGGCATAACTAAGTGTCATCCGCGAGGATTAACCCGGATTCCAGTCATAAGGGGGTGGCAGAACACCCCCAACGTGTAAAAAAAACTGCATCTTTTTTATTATTTAGTTAAGGCTGAAATTTTCTCCAGTAGTCCTCTGATAGCCCACAATCATCGATATAATATTTGCAGAACGATTGGCCAGTCATAAGGGGGTGGCAGATCACCCCCAACATGTCGTGTGAACGATGAACTTTTTACTATTTAGTTAAGCTTCATCTTTTAGTACGTTGTTGTGACAACTATTTCAAGTGTAAATGCCAATTTGCAGAACAAAATGGCGGCATTAACACCCTGGCAGAACGATTTGAAATTGTAAAAATTTTTTACTTTCAGCCGCATATATCTTTGGAACTATGCAACATGCGAGAAAGTTGTTTATTGTCTTTTGTGGAAAATTTAATTCTCTACAGAAAAGGTCTTTTGACATTTTCATGTATCTCCTTTAGTTTCTGAGATATACTGAAAATAAAAAAATTTGCAAAAATTTTTTACGTTCAGACGCAAATATCTTTGGTACTATGCTAGATGCGAGAATACGACTTGAAACACTTTTTGTAGAAAATTTAATTCTCTACAAAAATAGTCTCCTGATATTTTTGCGTATCTCCTTTAGTTTCTGAGATATACTGAAAATAAGGAATTTTCCTCATGAATAGAACATTCGTGAGGAAGGACATTCTGGTGCTCAAGATAGTTATTATCGCAGTTATTTCAAGTTTCAAGTGTAAATGCCAATTGACAGAACAAAATGGCGGTTTTAACACCTTGGCAGAACTATTTGAATACCCTGTATGCACGCCTTGATTTCGTTACTCCAGCCAAACTTTTCAAATGTGAAACATCCGTATGATGCACACCATCTCAATACTCTATATCTATACTATAGTATAATACTAAAGATATATGTGAGTTGTAAGTGGACAGGGGGAACTGTGTTCATGGCTGTATCTACGTCATCAACGGCATACAATAGTCAAAGGGACTGTCTGTTGGGGATTATGTATCCCTAAAATTTTGACCTGTGTCATTTGTTTCAATTTTATAGATATGGAGTCCCGTGCATCGAGTGATCTCGATTCAGCAGACGATGAGGAGGGTGATTCCGACTGGCTAGAGAATTGATAATAAATTTTTTTTTACTTACTTTTTTTTACTTTACACTCATACTTTTTGTTTTATATATACTATCATATGTTATTCAAATTAAAAATTAAAAAAAATTAATCACGAATTCGTTATTATTCAAAAACTTTGCTTAGTTGTACAACATTTATTTGAAAAATAATAAAATAAAAATAATTATGCGTTGAAATTACGATGTTTTTTGAGATATTTTTTATTTATTTCGTGTATTTCCTTTTTTGGAACATATTTGATATGATCAAAAAAAAGATATTAATGATTCAACATACATTTACAATGTTTTTTATCTATCGAGATCGTGGAACTTCAATAACTTCGATTTTTTTTCAAAAAATTTTCATAATTTTTTTCATAGCAATCGGGATTTTTTAATTATTATAGTAATACAATTACAATAATATTCATCAAATTTTGGGGTTCTCAATAGGCACTGATTATATTTTTCTGAAATCAGTATCATTATGAAAATCAGATAACACTATTGCAACGAAAAAATTTTTTTCGAGTTCGAGAACGCAACAATAGAAGTATCTGAAAAAAAAATCATTGAACTTTCTTTCAATGGGTACAGAAATATATAAAAAATCGGATGATTCAAAAATAATCGGAAAGAGTTTGGCTAAGGAGACTTGTCCTTAACATTTCATCGCATGACTGCGTTGAAAAATGTATAATGGTATAGGGCTCAATTTGACTATTGCTAAAAATGACATTTTTTGACGTTTCTGAACTTGTAGGAATAAAAAAAACATGGTTTTAGGGAAATATTAATTAGTACGTCTTCAACGGTTGGTCGGCAATGGAAAGATAATTCTTTATTTTCAGTATATCTCAGAAACTAAAGGAGATAGACGAAAATATCAAGAGACTATTTTTATAGAGAATTAAATTTCCTACAAAAAGTATTTCAAGTCGTATTCTCGCATCTAGCATAGTTCCAAAGATATTTGCGTCTGAACGTAAAAAATTTTTGCAAATTTCTTTAATTTTCAGTATATCTCAGAAACTATAGGAAATACACGAAAATGTCAAAAGATCTTTCCTGTAGAGAATTAAATTTCCCATAAAAAACAATAATACAACTTTCTCGTATGTTGCATATTTCCAAAGATATATGTGGTTGAAAGTAAAAAAATTTTACATATTCAAATCGTTCTGCCAGGATGTTAATGCCGCCATTTTGTTCTGCAAATTGGCATTTACACTTGAAATAGTTGTCACAACAACATACTAAAAGATGAAGCTTAACTAAATAATAAAAAGTTCATCGCTCACACGACATGTTGGGGGTGATCTGCCACCCCCTTATGACTGGCCAATCGTTCTGCAAATATTATATCGATGAATGTGGGCTATCAGAGGACTACTGGAGAAAATTTCAGCTTTAACTAAATAATAAAAAGATGCAGTTTTTTTACACGTTGGGGGCGTTCTGCCACCCCCTTATGACTGGAATCCGGGTTAATCCTCGCGGATGACACTTAGTTATGCCCCTCTCAACATCCTCTCAAAGAATAGGCCTTAACTAAATCATCACCGAAAAATGTCACTGGCTCTCCTACTATATGTAAAACTAAATAAAATCGTGTTTAGTTCTACAAACATTCATGTTAGTTAACTGCCTAATATATTTTTATACTCATTAATTAAGTATTTTTTATTGTCCAAACAGTTGTCTATTATTACTTATTCCTTCCTGTAAATCGTAGATAGAGATATATTGTGGTCGTAATAACTGTATTTAATGACAAAATTGAGTTACTGGTGTACGTTTACACGATAGACGATAGAATACGTTAACGCAATTTAATGTACACTATATGTACCTAAAAGCAAGTCTAAAGCAAATAAATTATTTGATTAAATACCTATGTCGAGGATAATATTGATACTTCATGTTCTATATGAGATTATATATAGTTTTTTCAAACTTATTTGCAACATAAAAAACGTTAGCACCTGACGATGCTGGCGGTAAAGAAATCAAAGTCGCCGATGTTTTTTGTTTTGCAAATAAGGTTGAACTGACCTTCATTCTAATATATCACATTTTAATATTGTTGCCATTAATCGAGTCATTGTTGATATCGGGCACCTATAATGGTGCTTTTCATAATAAGCTATAAGTAAACAGGGATTGTCTTAAATTTGTTATTTTAGTGTTAAGTTGAACTAAAAATCTAAATACGTTGTAGAAATAATAGGAACTTAGTAAAAGAATGTATAGTGTTCACCAACCACCACCAACTATATCTTTAATTTGAATGATTGTTAAAATTATGCAAACAAAGGAAGATACCTCGAGTCCGCCCCTGAACATATAGTTGTATTTAGTTTATCAATAATTTGATGGATGGTAAATTCGAATGTTTTCTAAATTTATGCAAACAAAAGGAATATGCCCTGATTCCACCCCTGGTCATGATAGTCCACGTGGACTTGATACTATCTTTTTTGTTACTTACATAACACACCTCACTATATTCAAATATTAAATCAATTTAATTATTAAAAAAATCTGATGTGGCCAGCACATAACTTTCTTATACCAGTATGTATCACCCTGATCTAAAAAAATCATTCTATTTAAATTTTCACTTACCTCAATTAAATTTTAATAGTGGACCTTGAAATGTTTCATTAAAATTTTTAAATAATTAATTGTCAGCGTCATTCGATACTGTCAATAATAATTCGTGTCATATATTTTAATAATTTCTTCTTATTGATATTGACATTTTTGTAAATAAATTAGACATTTCAAATGTCAAACCGTTAAATTTATCCTAACCCCATTTTATGAGGTCAAATGTATAAAACATTTCAGTTTACATCAGCTTTATTTAAGTACTTGGAAAATAAATTTTATTGGCTTGATATAGTTAGGTTAGGTTAGGTTATTGTGAGTGGGTCCTTCTGAACCATCCACTGCGGCCATTAGCAGGCCTATTGTAGCTCACTCCTAATTATATTTCGCCCAATAAGTTCAGTCTCTTAATGAAACTGATAAATTTATTGGGTGAGAATGTGTCCAGATCCTCTGGCAGAAGTTGCCCTTTGCCAAATATTGAAAATCGGATCCTCTCCACAGCGGGACAGGTGCATAAGACGTGGTCTCATCATCCTCCAAGCATAGACGGCACTCGGCGTTTTCCGCTAGGCCGAGTTTATGCAGATGATAGTTTAGTAAGTAGTGCCCGGTATATAGGCCTATTAGAGTTTTCAAGTTTACCCTGTTTAATTCTATAAGTTTCTTAGTTCCTTATTTCAAAAGATATTTTATAAACGCCTTCGAATGAACTAATCCTGGTAACTCTTGCCAATACTGGAGAGTTTTCCCTTCAGCCCAAGTTGAGATAGCCATCTTAGCAGTACTTGAAGATATGCCAAGTATCGGTTTTCGTCCGATGATTCGTGATCATGCTCCTTCTCTGGCCAAGGAGTCGGCTATTTCGTTACCTTCCATACCAAAGTGGCCGGGTATCCAGACCAGAGTCACTTTGTTGTTTTTGCTCAAATGATTTAGAGCCTTCTGACAGTTCCATACTGTCTTGTAGTTACAGCGGTAGGAGCCAAGAGCTTTTATAGCTGCTTGGCTATTTGAAAAAATTTTAATTGATCTGCGTGTAAGATGCATATATTCTAGCCTTCGCACACACAGTTCAATGGCATGAACCTCGGCCTGAAAAATAGTTGCATTAGTACCTAGGCTTGAAGATATCCTCACCTTTGGTCTGTAGCCATGTACTCGGGCTCCCGTTCCCTCAGGAGTTTTGGAGCCTGTAAACCAGCAACTATCTGCCCTCAGTAGGTCGGTTTTATTCCGATCCCACTCATCTCTTTCCGGAAAAAGGATGTTGAAGGTCAGCCCGTAGTTAGTCATGGTAGGCATAGTATTCGAGGGCTTTCCCAGGATGCTGTGACTCTCTATGTCATCCAAGAACCTGTTCCGCTCCATGATACTAGTCTGCGGCATATTAATGGCCGCTTGTTGCAGTCTATATGTTGCCCATCTGCCGCTGTCTCCAAATATATATGAAGAGGGGTAAGTCCAGGAGGATTTCCATTGTAGCTGACGGTGTGTGCTAATTGCCCCCCATTACGGTCGAGCATGCTAATCTCTGTAATCCAGAGAGTTTGGTTTTCCATGAAGTTATGTGTATTCATTATAATTCGCCGAGATTCGTCCACAATGCAATAAAATTTTTTAATTTTTTTCCGCGAAATTGTACATTTTTCTTCTTTCATTCATTATGTCACTTTTATACCACATTCACCAAATTTAATGTGTCACCTAAAATGTTGTTGAAAATCATAACTGCCAAATTTGTTAAGTCTCCCATTAGTATTTTTTGTTATCGTGTGCCCGCGCGCCCATTACACACACACGCACCCAACGCACATGCATGCACACGCATACACACAATCACACACACATACACGCACACACGCACACGAACCGACAGACATCATTCGGAAAATAGTCAGAATGGATTCAGCAGGATTCAAAACGTATGTATCAATCAAAATCACGATTACTATACTTCCTTATATTAGGTTTAAGAAAGTAAAAGTGGTTCAACAGTGTTTGATACATAAACTATTTGCTGTTACACTGTATATTTATTACCTATTTCTTTCTAAGTTTGTGTATCAACACATTGAATTGACAAATATGGTGTATTCTAAAATGCATTGCTCCCACAGATCATAAATGTTGTTAAATATTCTAGAAAATTCTCATATAATAAAGTTTTATCCAGACACTAGCAAGTTGATTCTTTCTTATTTCAACCCTTGTTCCACATCCCTACTCCTCAGAAGTATATTAGTAATTTCTGAATAGCCCAAATACAATAACTACAAACAAATTTCAGCGTTTTATCCAAATGTGAAATGAGGATGAGTTAGTAAAAAATTGTCACGTGTGTATAGAGAAGATATAATAGTAGACCTAAAACTGACCCCTGTGGTACCCAGGTAATAATCCAGCGGTGGTGGCATGCAGTGAGTTTAGAAACAATTGGACGACATGTGTTTAAAGTAGACTGAGAAATATACTTATTTCGTTTCTTAGAAAAAGAAAGAAATATAAATGAATCAGATTTCATTGTTATATTTAAAAACTAGTAAACACTATCAAATTGGTTGTCAAATTGTTAAGCTTTATTGATTTTATTTGAATCAAAAAAATAACAATTATTCTATTTATAAGCAATATGTGAATGCCACTCTAATGAAGTGGATGAAAAAGATAATTAACCAAAATCATATAAACTGATATAAATGATATTTTACAACTATAACTTATAAATTACCGGTTAGTGATAAATATTAATAGTACTAATGACATTAGTACGCCAAGGCTATTTTAGTGTTTGCGATCAAACTTTGTCCCTTGGGATACATTAGAATAAAACTTAATTTAAAATATATGACATGAATTACGAGAAAAACTAACTAGATAGTGCCCGATTTAAAATTATTATTAGTTGATGCAAAAGCATTTTTAATGAAGCATTTAAGTGAGTACGTTATTGAAATTTAATTATGTGAAAGATGATAATTAAATGGACCAAGATTTTTTTAGAACATGTGATTATAATGGTATAAGAAGCCCCACTGGTTAGATTACAGATTATTTTTTTCTAGAAACTTAGATGTTGTAAATTATTTGAATACATAAATTTTTTTCTCAGTTGATACTTTTGTTAAAAAAAAAAAAAATTTTCCCGAAATCCGCTGTAAACATAAATTCGGTTTCATCTTGAATTCAAACCGTTTAATTTTTAACACTCACCCGATGTAATTCGACGAATTTTCGTTGTTATCAAAAGGCGTTCTTTTCGTTACATATTTTATGTCTTTCATTTGTTTTTGACTTGGTTAAATTCCTAGTTCATATAGTTCATAGGTGTACATATACACCCTTTTAAATGAAGATGTGAGCATTGTCCGAGATGTTCAAAAACATGTATTACCCTGTATAAGAGAAGGACTTGTCCTAAGTTTGGAACACTTTTTATTTTTTGAATATCTGTAATACCGATTCAGGAAAAAATATGTTCTAATGTCATGCAGTTTTATAACTTGATTCAATTACCATCTACGAAAAATTAGGTATAAGTAAAGTCATAAAACTTTGGTTTAAGTCGATTAAAGTTAACGACTACATCAAACGAGTACAACAACAACAAATACAGCTAGAAATTTTAATTATAAATTGTTTACAAGTCTTGTGCATACTAAATTAAACAACTAAATTGACAAATATGGTGTGTGCCCGCTCTAGCCTGCATGACTGTTTGACGACGTCTTGGCATACTGTCTATAATGTTGTAAATATGTTTTGTAGAATTCTCCTGTTCCAGTTTTATCCTGACAATAGGTGGATTCTTTCTATTTGAACCCTTGTAATCCAAATAGTTTTACGTTAGAAGTATATCAAGTAATATTCCCCGGTGGAAATAGTCCCAAAGACAATAATCTACAAACAAATCTTGCAGTGTTCTGAAAAACAATTCCGGAAAGAGGATGAGTAAGGCTAAAAAATTCTGAAACTTCTGAAAAAGTATGAAAAGATATATGTAAAACTTACTAATCATTTTAAAGACTGCAATTTTACAGAGTTGTTGGACTCTGCTAGATGACTTTTTCAGAATTGAATCAGATCTTTCATGAAAATTTAGACTAGAAGTAAAAGTAAGTTTTTTCAGAGTTAATAAGTAAAATTTAAAACATTTCAGATTTTCAGATATATATAACAACTAGTAGGCACTATCAAATTTACTACTTGTCAAAATGTAGAAGCTTGATAGGAGGATTTTATTGAATAAAAAAAATATTAATGTTTATATTCTATACATTTTTAAATGTTATATACGATTCTATTGATAATTATTATTATTAAATATATATAAAACAAAATACTTACAAATAAACTATATAATACAGAATATTTACAAAAACATATAGGAAATACTAAGTTAAATTACATATAATACAAATAATTACAAAAACATTTAAGGAATACGCTTAATAAAATGTTATAAATACAAGTGATTTTAAGAAATATTAACGAATAGTACTTTTAAGATAAATATAATATAAACTATTGCAAGAATATTTAATTAATACTAATAATAAATATATATAGCTGGTACAAAAGTATTTCAAAAACATTTAAGAAATACACGTAATAAAACATACAATATCTAATACACAATTTATGTGTAAGAAATCATAAGTCTATCACGTGTAGCCCAGACTACAAGAGGTTTTACTGTGGCATCTAGTCAGTCATAGTCAGGGGTTCTGATTGGCCATTATAAATCGAATGATGCATTGTTGCAAATTAGCAATCACCGCACATTCAATTTAAGTACTACGTTTTCCACGTATGATGCCAACTTTATCTATGAAAAAAACAGCTAATCTCCAAAATGCCGGTTCGTTTATAAGATAATAGTGTACGGTTCATTTTGAGATTATATCGATATAAGCAAACAGCACGTATGTCAATCGAAAATATTGTAAAGTATAGATAAACGGAGTTATGTGATCATTAATCATATTGCGTGCTTCCATTTGTTTTACCAGCAACGACTGGGTGTAAGATTCTAGATTTTTGGATATGAGATGAATACTGCTACTAATGATAGAAATCAGGAATGCTGTGAGCATTGTCCAAACGATAAAAAATAATTATCGTCTTGTAATTATTTAATAAAAACAGTTTGTATATTTTGGAACCTGTATATATTAATTATCAAAAAAAACCGTTTAAATAAAATTTAATAATGTATAGAATATAAACATTCAATTACCATCTATAAAACCCTGCCTCCTATCAAGTCTTAAATTCGTTAGAAGTGATTAAATATGATAACAACCTACATCAAACAATTGTACAAAACAACAAATAAGTTAGAAATTTTAATGATAAATCTGACAAAAAACACAAGTACTTTACATACTAGAATTCTGAAAAACTAAGTGTACTAAAAACGTGTAAAAATGCCGTCTTTAAAATGATGAGTAAGTTTTACATAGATCTTGGCATACTGTCTAGAATATTTTAAGAATTTTGTGGAACCTTACCATTCTTCTGAGAATGGTGGTTTTTCAGAACACTGCAAGACTAAATCTAGATTAGTTCGACAGATACGAATTTACACCAAAGAGGTTATGCTTTTATTTATGCAGTGTAACCATAAATCTGCACCTAATATATTCTAATTCAACAAGACTATTGATGGTTCTACGCGACTATTTGTCTTTTTAGTTCGCCCCAAACACGTTCTGTTGGATTGGCATCTGATCAGGTAGCAGATCATTCCATGTGATTTAGGTTTTCTTCTTGAAAAAAAATGAATAACAGGTCACGTTCTATGAGGCCCCACATTATCATCAACGTCCTGACATGGTCTCGAAAAATTTGTAAGTATTGTTCATCATTTATATTCCATGAGTTATAAAAATTGGACTTCTACCTCCTCTATTAATCGCAGCCCATAACATAAGAAAGCCTCCGCCAAAAGAAACTGTGAAATGACGTGGTGTTCCAAAAACTTTCACCTTTAGTTCTCCATACATGGATCCTGTTATTATTTGGAATCAAATACATCCTGGATTCATCCGCAAAAACATCTACGAACCTTTAAACCATCCTCATAAAACCTTCTTTTGATGGTTGACCTAGAGATGGCAACGTTAATCATTCGTTATGTAGGGTAAAGAACAACAATTAAAAATAAACCATCGAATTACATTGAGTACCTAGTTTAAAAGTTACAACAGTTTGATTTTGCTGATAATTTAGAGTTATCCGCTTCAAGTGAACCCAAGTGTATATTCGTTTGACTAAAATTATTAGGTGAAATGAAAGGAAGGAGAACAAGTGCTAGAATAAATGATTTGTGATTTGAGACATATCAATCAGATCATAGATAATGATAAAATTGCCAAATCAAAACAATGCTAATGAAAGAATACATTATGACATCACTAGAAATGTAAACCGTATATTTAAAAAGCATAAAAAATAGAAAACCATTGAAATGAAGTTTAAAGATGTTAATGTCATTTTACGCACCATATTCTGTAACTGGATGAAGAGGTTAATATAACAAAGAACATTTCATATTGTTAATGAAATATATGGTTTTCAGATTGGAACAATGTTAGCTGAAGTATAAAATAATTTGAAAATTGAATAACAAATTAGAATATCGCACACACAACGTAACAATTTTATTTATATTTAGATAGCAATCACTCATCGGACCAATAAAGATTCATCGACTTAGGACCATTAAGATGTACACACATTTGGAAACAAATAAACAAAACGTCCTATTTAACATTTAAATTTCTATAGGTACCTACAATACACACATAACACTATTCTGACTAGATTTATTAGAGTAAACACGGGCCGAATTTGTTATAAATTCCCTGTACTCCTTAATTGATACAATAGAATTTTTTTCTATATTTCTACTAGAAAATTATTAATATAATCTCAATTTAGAAACCTTGATATTAGTGATAATCATCAGATCAATTATCAAATGATGTTATGAGATTATTTTAGAAAAAGGATTATTTTTATAATAAATTATATAAATAAATTCTACAGCATCAAATTTTGTTAAGCACTTTATACTTTGTTGGACATTAGAACCCATTTTAGGCTTGGTTTAATCTAATGCAAACATTGTTAATTGTCATTTTTTTTGTCACTGAAAGATATTTTAATCTTGAACAATAATATCTAACGAGCGTCCTAATCAAGGCGGGGATCAAGGAAGTGAACCAAAAAATGGTATGGGGAAACAGTGGAAAATGCCCAAAAATAAATGATTTCAGGAAATGTTAGATAACAGTTATTGTTTCAATGTATAACTAAGCTAAAAATTAAGAGTTATTTAAATTCTACATTTCCTTTTAGTAGACACCAGAACTTCAACTTAAATCTATAAGCCTTTGTTAAAATTGTTCTTTTAGTAATACCGAAAGATGAAAATAAATAATTTCTTTTTTTTTTCATTAAAATTTAACATATTATGCAATTACAGACAATACTGGTGCGTATTGTTTTTTGTTAATAAGAAATACGATTAGTAGTTTCATAAAATGACAGCAAATAAAATAATCATATTTCTTATTAACGAACAAAAATAGGCATTAATATTGTTTGTAATTTTGTATATTAAATCTGTATGGCATTTAAAATGAATCATTTGTTTTCATCTTTCGTTCTCATCAATAGAAAAATTATAAGAGCGATTTAAAGGTTTATGTTGGTAATCCTGATGATAAGAGCATGCTAACACTGCCTTACAACAAGCATCACACCACCGTGAAGCTAGTTAATAATAGCCAACAACATTTGCATTGGCTTGAATTCGGCTTTATAGTAGCTTTAAACATTATAACAGGTTACAATTATTACATATTGAATTAACATATCAGCCTATAACTAATTATAAACTGTACAGAACAATTATTTTATATTAATTACAATTTAATTTACATATGTTTAACTTAGGATCATAATTGGTTATTATTTACTGATAATATTTTGATACAATGGTCTTGTTTATTTGATAATATACATGAAGAAGGATTTCTTTATAAAATAAATCAACTAATAGCAGGTGGAAAAAGTTTAAATGCAAATATGTATAGTCTAATATACAAACAATTTGGTATTTATCACAATTACAATAACAATAAAGAAAGGTCGACTGCTTTCATTCATTATACAGCAACTTGATTTGTTTGTGAAGTGATAAACTCTCACAGTTTATTTTTGGTTTCTAAAATAATTTTAAATATAAGCATAGTATATTTCTCTTGTGATTGCTGTTATTTACAAAATTATGTTGCGGTTAAGTGCTTGTAAATACTAAATGTGTATATATTAATAACATTTAATACAGATAGATAAGGATGACAATTAATTATTACTGCAATCTTTATAAGAATTCATGAGACGGTCGTGAATTTAGGTACTGATGGTGTCAATACCAGAATGGGCTGTAGGTTATGTGTCAGCGCGTAAATACTCATGCATGTATGACACAATATATCATCATGTAATTTTTTAGCGAATTCCGTAATATCCCAAGTTGAAAAGTCAATATCTTCTAAACACTCACTCGAAGAGGACTGGACATTCAATCTATAAACAAAAATGTAGGAAGCAGAATATCATTAGGTACGAGGTTGACACACCAACCTCTGTGTAGCCCTTAACAAGGAACCAATTAAATATCTTTACAGCAGAGGCATAACTAGTAATTAAGGCAAAGCGCCTGTGGTCAGTCAAAGAAATATTTATTCTTGTGGTCGCTAGTTAAAAATGCATGTGTGGTAGTGTTACATTCACCAATACATTAAAATGTTTTTACAGAATTTAGATATCTCCAGTCGTTCACGAGTTATAAGGAAAACATAGTGTGAGGTCACCCCCAAAGGCTAGTGTAAAAATATAATTTGTTTGTTTTTTGTTATAAGTTTTCCGATAAAACTAGTGTACGTATTAATATTCTAAAATGAAATGAAATTCTCTTTATCATAGTCTGTATAAAAGCCGTCACTGGAAACCGATACCTCCGTCCGAGCTCTAGTCATCATTTAATTACACGATTTAAAATGGTAAAATTTTGTCAGCTTAAAAAGTTTATAGAACTGTTACAGTCGGTCACATTCACAAAAGATATTTGTCAATTGTTATTAATTTATTGTGATATTTTTTTGTTCATACTTACCCAAATATCATGATATTTCAGTGGATTCTTGTGCAGCATATTCTGAGAATAAATGTGAAACACGAAATAAAAAAATTGGTTGTGAATGAATTCAAAAATTTCCGGAATATATTACCAATGGTATAGGTTCAAAAGTAAATCATAAATGAGAGATTAATTAATTCAGACTAATTTTAAATATAATTTGACATATTTCTGTAAATAAAAATCTTTGACAGTATGATATGTTCAAGAAAGTATGATTTATTTCGAGTTTAACATAACATGAGAATAAGCTACTCCCTGTGGGTATTTTAGAAACTAAACTGTATTACTTATATTTACTACCTCAATGGTTAATGCAGTATCATTATTCTCAAAGAAACCCTTCTTTCAGTAAATTTTAAACTAGTGTTGATTAAATATTGACTCGGTTTTTCACTTAGGAGTAAATGATGTCGTAGACTGACCTAGGCAAGTGGTCGGCGATGAAAGCTTGAATTTTTTCTTTACGTGAGACGGGAGTGTATTTTCTCAATGGGAAAGTACGAATTACCGCATCGTTGAGAGCTCGTAGCACTGGAGATAAGTCGCATTCCTGAAAAAAAATAAAAAGAAGCTATTAATAACACCTAGTGTGTGTTAGATATTATACACTGTGTCCCAAATTGGGGATGCATGTATTGCTATTTCGGTTATTATTAGAGATAGAGAAACGGTTAAATGGGGACTTTTTTGAATAATCTTATGACCGTTTCGATGCCGTTTTTAAATTTGGCCTAGCTCTGTCCGTTTCCCAGATATTTTCAGAAAACTCTAAAGGTGAATTTTAAAAAACTTCCTGTATCTGCCTGATTTGATAACTGGTGATATTTCAATAAGTACATTGTTAGAAAACTTTTTAAGCTGCTTTCGTTGACGTTACCAAAAAATTTCTATCGGCATTTGTTTTTGAGTTAATGCCATTAACTTTGTTTTTTCTTATAGGCGCCATATTGGATTTTTTGATAATTCAATAGTGCTCTTAATATCCTTTTCAACGATGTATCACAATATCAGGAAAAAATTAGTTACTGGTGTAAAATATAAAAAACTTCCGTTTTCTAAGTAGGCCATGAAGAAAATTTATTTTAAAATAATCCGATTTTATTAGCTTCAACTTAAAATTAAAACAAAAAATTAAAAAACATTTAAATGAGTTGCTGAATTGATTTGCACCGTCAAAATAAAATATAATAATCGTATAATTTTTCTAATAGTAGGTGCCATGGATCTTGTTAACATGACAATAGACAATACAATGTTTAATTGACAGTTCAAATTAAGAGCACTATTGACCTATCAAAAAATCCAATATGGCGCCCATAAGAAAAAACAAAGTTAGTGGCATTAACTCAAAAACAAATGACGATAGAATGCACCTTTACAGTTTTTTGAAAATATCTGGAAAACGGACAGAGCTAGGCCAAATTTAAAAACGGCATCGAAACGGTCATAAAATTCTTCAAAAAAGTAGTCCTATTTAACCGTTTGTCTATCTCTAATGATAACCGAGGTAGCAATGCATACACCCCCAATTTGGGACACAGTGAATAGCTGCACTTAAAAGTTGCCAGTATCATAGAGTAAAAGCTTTCAGGCTGGAATTTTATATCATCCATCGCTTTAGAAACTTTGTGAGTAAACGATATGGAGTGTGTGAGCGCTTTCGAAATATTGCTAGTTAGCTTCGTATTTACTTTCATATTAGAGTATTTTTTAATAGCTTTCAGATTGAATGTATGTTTTACTGTATTTTCTGTATAAACTATAAATATCGTTAAATTGGTCTGGATTAATATTTATTTCTGTCCTTAGTGCTTAACTTCATTTCATTGATGCCGAAAAGTCGCATAAAACTAACACAAAGTAAGTAGATAAAGGCGCATGTGCCGGATAAATGACGTTACAGATTGGCGGGTATTTTAAATGAGATGATAAATGAGGTGCTTATTAATCCTTGCGATTTTCATTCATTGTAAAATAAAATTTCCTTTCTAAAAGAAAATTTCATAGATAACTTTATTGACAGGTTAAAGAGGGATTTTCTGATACGAATTTATTCCGCCCTTAAAATAAAAATAACCTCTCTCAGCATATGATCCTAGAGTCACATGAACGTATAAAATCTGGGACGTGCCTCAAGAGGATAATGTCTGAACAATTTGTCAAACTTGGATGATTTGGATCTCGTTGTTCTCTACCTTGGATTCATGTATGTTTCTTGACATATTTTCATATCTTACTATGACAGTGCTTGAAAGATTATGTATCCGAGTTTCAGAATGTAGACATAACAATGCAGAAAAGAACTGGTTTGTTACAAGTTTTATAATAAATGTATAAACATGATACATGACTACATTTTTAAATTATTGTGTTTATCGAGGGCAATATTCAGTGGTATGGTGTTTATGGAACCTATTTCAATACTATGCCGCTGTATTTAAGTAATAATATTTAAGCATTTTATAATACGCTGGTGTCGCCAGTGTGATTATATGAAAAGGCAAAAAAAGATACTTGAAAAATAAGTAACAAAGATAGACCCTTAAATATGAAATGAAATTTAAGTAATATTACGTGAATACTTTTTTTAGTTATAGTAATAATAGTAATACATTTATTTATCTCCAACAGTAAAAATACCCAACTAATAGAATAATAAAGCAATGTGAATTACAGTAATACAAACATAAAAACAACAAGAAAAAATTAAATAGATACAAAAAATAGGTTATTATAACAGTATATTTACTTACTGTTTTACATACAAGGAAATATCATGATTTTGTGATTAGAAGTATTTAGTTTAAGAAGTTGTTGGTGCACTAAATAAAAACGTTATAATTTCTGCTTATAGCTGCGATTACTATACTAACACTCATGTAACTTTTAAGATCATCTGCAAAAAATAACTAATTATTGACATCACATCATTTACGAAAATCAAAAACGGTAGGAGTCCTAAGTTGGACCCCTGTGGAACACATGGTTTTGCAATGTAACTTTGAGAACTCTACTCACAGTATTCTATAAATTGATCTCTATAAAACAAGCAGGATGATAGCTGGCAAAATCAATATATTATTTAAAAAGCCAAAAGTATATAGTTGAGACATTCCGATGGATGCATGTTTAGACATATTCCGATGGATGTTTAGAGATATGAACACAACCACTATCATTGGAAACAGTCAAAGTGGTTGCAGGGTTTCAAATTGTACTAGTTAAAATTCTGTAATTGAAAATTAATAACTTTATATGTTTTTACATCATAAGCAGAAAAAAAAGTTTTTAAAATTGTACATTTCCATGACGAACGTTATTCACATCTTTTTTATATGGTAAAGAGGTAAAACAAAGAAATGGAATTTACATTTGAAAAACCCTTTAGGCGAATGTTATAAAAGGGTCGGGTGGTATAAAAATGCGAATATTTTATAAAATCATGTGTCGTTCATAATGCTATGCGAGGGCTTCGTCATGCATAGATGTACATAATATTTGCGTTACATTTAAAAAAACCCTGTAGATGAAATATGTTCCATACGGCGCGCCGGCGGCATTTGGTGAAAAGTTTATGTTAAGTATTTCTTTTATTGAAGTTTTGCAAAATTCGATTAAGAACGGCAAAACATACATTTTCATTTATTAATGTTTAATGTAAAGATATGTAGAACTAAAAATGTAAATCGTAAAATAGGTTTTGATTAAACTAAAACCAAAGGTGAAATTGTGTTCGTTTATGATTTTTTTTTGATTTACTAAAATAAACAAAATTTTTTGCAAATTGTCCGGTGACTAGTTATATCACAAGAGGTGAAGATTTGTTTTTAAAAATATTTAATGACAAATTGCTTTAAATACTTTTCTGTAGGTCCTCTGGAACTATTTAGTCTTGACTGTATTTATGGCAAATGTTTTTCAACAGTTTTATTAATTTTTATGCCAGAGCTGACCCAAATCTATCCGAATGCATAGATTTTTTCAGTACAAAACTGAACAGACAAAATTTTCGAAAAAAATTAAAATTTTCAGTAAAATTTAAGTGCATTAAAAATTATCGAAAATTCAGCGCATGAAAACATACTGCTTAGAAACTGCTTGAATTAATTTTGATGTGTTTTGACAAAAAAATACTTTTTCAGTCAAATCACATAAAAATTAACGAATGCGGTTTCTTAACGACACGCTTAATGCTGAATTTTCAGATTATTTTTAATGTACGAAATATATTTATTAGACTATTTCCAGAACAAAACATAGAACACGAAATATGATGCAACTGGCGTTTTGAGCTGTCAAGCTCCAATTTCCGCTGAAAGTTTGTTCTTATTGGTCCAAATTTTCAAAATCTTGTTATTTCATTGGTTCTTATAATGCGAGGGAAATAGTCTTCAATATTTTATTCGAAGAAATTAATTCCATGTATGTATTTTTTACATACTTATTTTCTTTGTCGATTAGGCTATTCTATAATCTTTGCTATTCTGTATTTCTGTATTTTAGAGGTATCTATATAGAAAAGACATAATGGAAAATTCTAACAACGGTTGGCTTCAAAATTCTCAAGTTAATACAACTGTAATCTTAATCTAAGAAGTTATTTATAAATTTTGTCTTTATGTAATTAAAACAAAACAGTACAAAATCTCTGGATGGTAGTGTTCCAGCTGAATTTATAAAATTAATCCTGCTTTCACCCTTTAAATAATTAAAATGTCAAGGTTCAGGTGTTCTTAATGCTAATTTGATATCGCGTTCGTTTATTAATATTTTGGGAGAAATCCGTGGATGAAAATTTAACGTCTAGTTTCATTACAGGAATATGAATATAAAAAAAAATATTTAGACAACAAATATCTGACACATTAAAAACTTTATCATTATACTTTTTTTAGCTTGGATATTATACACTGACTTAATATCGGATCAAAATCAAACAAAGGTGAACAAAAATACGTAGTAAATGAAAATAACATTGGTAAATATATTTAGTATAACGTATAAATTCCGTGTGAATCTAAAAACTTCCCGAATTTTGATCAGTATGATCAAAACTAGATTATCAAGTTGATCTTGAGAATGATTTTCTCATAGATGGGGTAACATATCAATAAAAATTTTGGTTATATAGGGGTTGCTTGGTAGTAATTTACAACTATTTACAACTATCTCTAGAAAATTCCACGCTTGTTATATCAGACCGAGATCCCGAAAAAGCAGTGGTATGTAGGCAATTCTATCTCTTACAGTGTCCTAGGGGAAGCGGCTGGATGCGTTATCATATAAAATTACGAGGTTTATAGGGGCCCTAGTATTAGAAAACTTTTTCTATGACTTTAGACACGGTTTGACTGAATGACACTAGGTTCGTAACAGTAGATCTGTTAGACATGAATCCGTGCTGACATGGCGATAATATATTCTTTGTGGACAAATATAATCGATTGTATAAAATAATGTCCAGCACCTTTGCAAAATTGCAGAGAAGAGGAATTTGTCTATAATTGTTTACACAGGCCATATCGCCTGCTTTAAAAATTGGAAAGCTTTTGCTACTATCCATTGGTTGGGGAAGACTGACGTTTTAATGGAAAGGTTAAACAGGATGAATAATGGTATGGAGATTGCATCAGCGCAGTCTTTCACCAGAAATGATGGTATAAGATCCGGACCGGATGTCATTTTATTCCTTAATTTGTTTATAGCATCCTTTATTTCTGACGTAGAAATATTTACATACTGATAGTTTCGAAATTGTTGTTGTTTCGGGTCACATCGTTATTTTGTGTGCGGCTACTTGGAGTACTATACACTAAACAAAAGGATTCGGCAAATACGTTTATAATTTCTTGTGGATTTTCATATTCTTTGTCCTTATGACATTTTTCCAGGTATACTTGTTTGTGGTCTTTTCGATTGTATGAAGGACCAGAAGTGTTTTGGATCAGAGGATATTGAGGTTTGTATACTAGAGATATATTGTTGATAAGCTAAATCGATCTGTTATTTTATTGAGGCTCTAAGATATTTATATTGTTCGAGATATTAGTTGAATTTAGTTTTTTTGAGTTTGCTGAAGTATTTGTCTTTCTGTTTGATGGTATTGATTATTTCACTAGTAAGTATACCATTTTTGGATAAATCCTTTTATATATCCTGTATTGAGGAACTTGTTGATCTATGATGTAATGAAGCCTGTTGTAGAATTCTTCAAGAGCTAAATTGATATCTGAAAAGTTCTGTAAATTATACCAATCGGTTTCAGAGATAGCTTTATATAGAGCTGGGTATTGGCTTTCCTAAAATTGTAGGCTTTCTGATTATTAGCGATGTAAAGTTTGTGCATTTTAAGAAAAGCTTTGTTTCGACGAGAAGAGCCTGGTGAAAAATATCCTCTTTTACAAGTGGCGCATTATCGTATTGAAAATCACACATTAGATTCGAGAAAACAAGATCAAGCAGACGGCCTGAATTATTGAGTATTTTGTTATGTTGTTGAATATCGAAAAAGGTTGCAAAGTTAGTAATTACATTGGTCTTCCTATCATTATTTTCATTGTTAACATAGAGTGGTACATTAAAGTTTCAAAAAGCAAGTATTCTTTTATCTAAGATAAAGCTTAATTGTTCTAACGATTCAAAAAACAGTTCGTATTGTTCTAAGCTAGTACTAGGTGGTATATAAATAACAAAAATGTATTCCACTGTAAATAGATATTGACATTTACAACACAGAACATCAATAGTAGGAAATGAAGCTGAAAAGAATGGAAGTTCAATTTTTTCTGACCTTTGATGTTGTTTACATGTCTGTTGTGTACTCGGTCAGATGTAATTTCCTATCGCTTCTGTGCACTCTATATGTCTCCGGGAATAATTCAACACTCAGTACTTCTTTTTGGAGCCACGTTTCAGTTAAGGCTATTAAGTCGAATTCACATTCTGCAACGGATGGATACAACTGTATGTCTTGAGACTTTCGCAAACATCTACGTGCAAGCAGCATTTAAAAAATTGACAGACACATTCGGCAAGCATACCAAAGACTATTTTTTTTAATGCATAAAACCTCCTCAAGCTGTGTGAACGACGTTGACCGTTTTTACCAATTCGAGAATATTCTGTTGATGTTTAACGATCCTTCCCCCGTGACAAGAATATCTTCACAGAATGACCCAGAAGTTTAATCGTAAAAACAATGGAAAACTTGCTCATGTTACAAATGTATGTGGGAATCCTAAAAACTTCCACGCCTCTCCGAGGAAGTCTCCCTTTTCTATGGTAAGTTTGCATGCACGCTACTGAGTCCACCGAAGCCTGACAATGACTGATAATAATAATAATAACAATAACTGACTTGTCTCAAGTTGTTTATGATAAGTCAATTGTCCTTCAAACTTTTCTTTTTAATATAACATTTTTCACTTCCAGATAGAAGATTTCGTTTGCTCATGTAAAGCACTTTGTTCCGCTTATAAACCAGAAATCAAACAAATCCAATCCTCTTTAAACGACGTCAAATTAAATTTATTCAATATTTTCCCCGATGTAAACCCACTGAGAAAGTTACACAAATACGTAAGTTAAATTAGATTCTATTTTAAGGTTAAAACTCTTTTGTTGAATTTCTCGTTTCACTCGTTTCTACGAATCCCACATCTAAATTTTTAAAATTAAAATTAGCGGCTCATGGCAAATAGATTGAGACCAAAAAAAATATGAGATCGTAAGCTTACACTTCATCAATGAATTGTGTTCTATATGAAAGAATGTTGACTTGAATCTGAGCAATTATTCAATTTTATAAATAAGTTTTTAAAAGCTGAAACGGGATGACAATAAGAGGGTTTTTATTTACGGACGTGAGATTTTAATTTAATTATGAAAATAGTACTGAACAATGGATTGAAATATTGAAACTTCTCATATGGTCCAAATGCTACTATCCGACCGACATCATAGATGTTTCCGTGGCGGATAACGACTTGCAAAGCAAGTACCGAGAGCGGTGACCTTTAGCCCATATGAGAAGTTTCACATACCTCTCACCACTACTCAATTTACCTTAGTCAGTATAATATGATTAGCAGGTTGGCCACTATCATTTGTCTGTTCCATAACCTATGGCATACTGAGGAGAACTAATAAATTCGAAATCGGTCTCTTCTAGTTAGGAATTGACAAATGATATTGGCTACCCATCTATCATGATTTGAAGATATAATCCGATGCAGGTCGGGGTATTTGCCCGCTGAGTAGTTGTTTCATTCAAGTCATATTTAATTAATACATACATATTGTTATATACGAATTAATTTGAACGACCATTATAGTTATTTACTTCGTTGGCTTCTGAATTACAAGAAATTATCCGACGTGGTTCATAGTGAAAACATAATAAAATAAATTTTATCTAAAGAGTTATATGTTTCTGATTTCAAAATCGAAATTGTTTATTTCTTCCTGGGGTTTAAATTATACTGAACTTTTAAAATTAGCACATTTCCTTCTAGAATTTTAAATTGCTTTCAGAGCTGCGATATTACTAACACTGATGATGATTTTAGTAACACCAATTACACATATAGGCGCTTTTCATGTACTGTGATTTTTCGAAAAGCCCGAGTATCTCTATAAACGTTGACGACGTTCTTCATTCCACGCATTCCAACATCTCATCATGTTGTCGCAATTTCCCGATAAGAAATACCTGCAGTTCATAATCCTCGGTAATAATATTTTGTAGTCGTAAAATATTAAATTCAGTATCACAAGTCTCGAATCCACTACACAAAAATAAATAAATAAGTAAATACGCAGAAGCAGGTGAAACAGTGCATAATATTCAACCACAAAACAATCAAAATATGGCTCATGTAAATGTTTTATTACGCAATACATAAAATATTTAGGTTAAAAACAGAGCAAATGTATGGCATGAATTTTCACGAGATACACGTAAATGCACTTGTCAAAATAGAGACAAATAAACTGTTTATTTATTATGTACGTGTTCCAAACTGCTCGTTTAATTCCCAAATGAATTAAGCCAAATGGAAGTATGGATACAAACAATAGATGTGCTGCAATTTGTTAACTGATGTATAAAAATACTTTTGCAATTTCATTAAATTTATTCAGTCAGGCACATTTTTATTGATTTTGTCAGTGGACAAAACGGTTTTTGTTTATTCATTACATTAATTCATTATTAATTAATATTTACACAATTGTGCAGCGTGGCTCATTCGCCCTATCATTAGAATAGTGAAATCAAATATTAAAATATAAAACAGAAGTTATTAGCCAACTACATTTATTCAGAAAAAACAATTTACGACTCTTTTCTCTGGGCGGGGAAGCGAGTAGTTAACTAGATAATCTCAAATAAAACTTAAGACTAAACGAAATAAGAAACACAGACGGCAATCGCCGATTTACCTACAAAGATATCAAATCAACTTAATTAATTGTTACTGGGCGCCACTATATTTTCTAGTCTCTTTCTAACTTAGACCACCTGTTGCCGTTAAAAGATGGAAAAACGGTATTTCATTTCGTTACTCATTAATTACAAGAAAAGGTCAAATATAGTTTATAATTCAAGTTCAGAAATACGGACAGATTTGCAAATCATTAAAGTTTATTTATTTTACATTAGCGAGGACTTCCATCTGACACAAGTTAATGTATCGTCGTTACTAGGTACCTAGTTTCTATAACTTAGGATGGAATGAATTTACGTAATTTCAGTTGTCGTGCACGACTAAAATATAACTGTAACTTATTACTCATTTCCCCTGCAAAACAAGAATGGCCTGGGCCTTCTAACACATACTCGAACTCACAAACTTTAAAACACTTGGGCATCACCCTCCTAATTCAAGGTAACCACACAGCTCAGGCAAGGAAACATACCCAACACCAGACCACGCCACGCATCCTCACTGGACCGGGGCTCCAGCTCGTCTGTCCCCGCTTTACAAACACTTCCCGAAAATCGTCTGTTCGGCGCGCACATGCGATGAGGTTTCTTAGTCAGCAAAATTTACACAGTAGCGCCACACTACAGGGGTAGTACAACAGGATTTAATGAAATTATTTTATTCGAATCTGGAATTTAATCTATAACTCAAACCATTTTATATAATTTATAAGGAATGTGTTCCAAATTATTTGTCTCCCAAAAACGAACCGTTACAATGGTATTCTCATTTAGTACGTACTAATATGATACTTTTTAATTTTTACGTTCACTACTTTTTACGCTGTGATAATTTGTTCAAGTTTGCCTCCTGTGTGTGTGACAATTTTGCTTTGACATTTTTATTCAATATATCCTCTCGTTTTGTTTCTAATTCCTACAATTTTACTCTAAATTTATGGCAACATTTATTAAACAAATCGCTTTTATACTAAATAAATACCAAATCATGATCGATTTGAGAGCTGCACACGAAAAGGTTCTTGTGGTAGCTAATTTATTATTGTTATTAAACCTAGCCAAAATTGTGTTTCTAAATCGCTGTCCATTTTTTTGTAACGACGTATGTGTGGTTTACAAAATGGACAATAGTTTTTCTGTCGTTGGAGAACCAATGGCCTATTGTAATCGGTGTAACTACATTAGAGAAATAATTACTCCAGGGTTCATTATAAAACTAATGATCGTAAACTTCAACTGAATATGGTTATTCAGAAATATTTCATTTGCAGGATCAACAATAAGTACAAAAGAAGAGTAAATTTATTTAACTAATACTGACGTAATTGGAGTAGGTAATTTTGGGGTAACAGGATTGAATTGATAAAGTGGGAATGTAGTCGCTTTTAATGCTGATTAAGAAAATTAATTTCGGCTGTCAAAATAACAAACTATACTTGATGTCTTTCACTGTCAAAGTGGCAATTGTTTAAAATTACTACAGTTGAGTTCAAATGATACTTGACATCTGTCACTGCAAAGTGATAGTTAATAAAAATTATTAAGGTTAGCTTCAAATTATACTTGCATCTGTCACTGTCGATGTGACAGTTAGGCAAAATCACTATTACTGGAAGCCGTTCGAAATCATCCTAAGCAATATACAGAATGCATATTAGCCGTTCGAAAAGTGGTATAATTTTGAACTGGGTAAATATTAAGTCGTTCGTAAATTGTCGGTGTAACACTCCGTGTGCACACAACTTTAACCACCTCGATGAGTACGTTAAAGTTTACTCGTCATGCGCAGACGAGCTCTCAGCTGAGATATTTGAAAATATATATATATATATATATATATATATATATATATATATATATATATATATATATATATTTTTGTAATGGGCATTATTTTTAAATATTTCAGTCTCAACCAAAATATTACAGCCTCTAGACACTCTGTTGTAAAAGATTCAAATTGAAAAATAGTGTCGTATAATAAGCTTATCGAATCGCAAGTATTAAGTTTGTGATTTTACTCAAAGATCATTAGCTGGATTGATAAAAATAGGGATGACTGTAGTAATAGGCAATTGATCTTATCTTCAGAAAGACGCCTTTTCAAGGTTTTATCTTAAAAATATATAATCAGACAGAATAATCGATATTTAGACAATAACTAACCTTTCAAAAAACGTGGAAAAATATCAAGAAATGCATGTTAGCCACATGACAAATAGAAACAGTAAAAAAAAGTAATTAACTTTACCAAATTTTACACCTTTTGCGTTCATAGAACGGAGCAGTTGAAAGATCACGTGACATTATACCTATATCTAAACTTATATAAAAGCTCTAGGCCAATTTCGAACGCACTTCTGAATTCAAATGATACTTGACATCTGTCACTGTCAAAGTGACAGCTAGGTAAAATTCTGTTGACTGAGTTCAACTTATAATTGACGTCTGTCACTGTCAAAGTGACGCAACGCTCTCGGACTAATGACTGAAGATAAATTCCAGTATAAAATAATAATTGTGTCTTTCAATTTACGATTACACAGATAAGGACAAACTCAATTTGTTAAGAAACTAGTATTCAGACAGACTCAAATACTTAGTACGCTGTTCAAGCGTTCTTTGTTTACAAAATAATAAAACGAGAGAGACAGCCGCAAGGCAGTCCATTATATGTGACTGTTAATATCTCAGACTGACGATATTGATGCGTTATACAAAACCTAACTTCCCTGACGATGAAGAAAAATAAAAAAAGATAAAAATCGATTTTTTTGTATCCAATTATTACGACTCCAAGTTGACTGACGAGCTATACCGCATCTTGCAACTGCCTTCATCAAATGACAAAACAGAGCATCCAGTTTTTGCCAGTTTGTGTAGAAAATAGTGGATTATATCTTTATAGACTATCTATTAAGTTAGGTATCGTTAAAACCATGTTAAGGTCGCAGATGTGTAATCAATAAGTACTTTGCGCTTCCTCGTAACTTATCAATGACCGTAATGGACCAGTGCCAACGGGTCGTAAAATTCTAATCAAATTTTAAAAACGAATTTTATTAACCTATATCTTTTTTATTGCAGCTGTCTCACATAAATATTGATATAGCGATTATTAGGGGAACCGACCAGTTATGGTGTCTCATATAGATTATTACAATATGTAGGAAGTAAATGATCTATTAGAAGAAAAAAGAATTGCTTTAACATTGTCTAAAAATCATAAGACTGTGTTCCAATGATGCGTAGGTGGACTACTCCCTTTTAATTATAGAGAGGGTTTATAAATTGTTATAATACTTTTTTTTTTATTTCTACGTTTTGGTAACGTTTTTTTATAATGGGGGAAATTTTTTTTGTAAAATATTTTCATAAATTAATTTTTATAAATCATTACATAAAAACTTTTTCGTCCCAAACCAAACAATTGATATTTCTGTTAATAAATGGATTTATATTTTATGGTTTACAAAAAAATTCATAAACCTGAAGTTCCTCTAAGATCAATTGTTAGCTCTATTAATTATTCTCATGTAGTCATCTTTCAAAATGTTTGTTAAACATTTTAAATCCATTGTCGGGTTACTCGAGTCTTATATTGAAAATGGGAAATATTTTCTAGAAAAACTTTCAGAAGACAATTTTGGAAGTTATCATTTCGTGGTGAGTTTTCACGTAGTAAATTTTTTACAAATGTTCTGGTGGATAAAACTTTAACTATAATTAAAAATAAATTACAAAATGATAGGAACTTGGGCGAATAGAATAAAACCAAGCATAAGAACTATAATTGAACTGACACAGACGTAGTTTTCCATGAAACACCAAAACACTATATACTAAATCAGAAAATAGTGAATTAAGTTATTTAAGATATAAAACTCTTACTTACATAGGCCAACCTACAGAAAAAAATATCAGTTGAACTGAAGAAAAAACAATATAAAATTAGCATTTAAAACAAATAACACGCTAGGAAAATTCATTAAAAACAATAAAGATAAAATTAAAACAGAACAAAAAACTAAAGTCTATAAGATAACATGTGATACATGCCCTAAAGTATACATCGGACAAACAGAAAGAAATGTTGGGAAAAGATTGTCCGAACATAAATGTAGTTTTAATAACTATAAATTAGATTCGACGTATGCCAACCATTTGTTAGAGGACGATCATTCTTTTAATAATAATTTTGATATTTTACATACAGAAAATAAAGGATTAAAATTGTCACTGCTAGAAACATTAGAAATCAATAAACTAAAGTAATATTATTTTAAATGACCAACTAGATTTAAACTGTTCACCACTGTTAGGTATTTGCTAAATTATTATGTACTATAGTTAAGTTTATTATTTGTCTATTTTGTTAACCTAGATTAGTCTATTGATATGCATATATACCCTCGCTTTGTAATAAAGAATTTAATCTTGTACTCACCATCTGATGAAGCCACTGTGTGACGAAACAATTGTAATGAGATTATTAAATTATGAAAGTCAAACATAAGTTTATTTTATGTTTATTTGTAAAATGGATTTTAGTCAAGTAACGGTCGAATCAATTAACTAAATGAAAAGCAATTTATTAAAATTGCTTTAATGAATAACCAACATCCTGAGTGTTTTGTTGATGGGGGAATTTTTATATATTGAAATTAGAACAAATATACCACAAATACAACGACCTGAGTTTCATTCTATAGCAATAATTCCGTATATAGGAATTTTATCTCAGATATTACGTAAAATTGGACATAAGATTTTTGTGCGAACGGTGCAACAGGCTGAGATCTATATTATCGAAGACTATATAGTTATAAAAACCTTTCTTGTCCTACCTTGTAACTTTTGTTTTTTTATTATAATAGCGATTTTGATAAAATGAACCATTTGTAATTGCGCAAACCGATTTCCCGATGACATATATTTATAATATGGCGGCCAACTAACAAAGCTTGGCACTTTATCCTATTACTTTCGTAGCGAAAAACCATACTCGCTTATGTTAGTATTTCAAAGTGAACTACTGCTTCTTAGCAATTTCACTAAAATAAACTTAAATTAACTTGATCCATCTTTTAACCTTAACACGTCTCAAACTCGTTAAAGTTTTCTCCCTAATGTAAAGAAAATATAAGTGTGTATTCTCCCATAATGAAAGTTTAAAGGTTAAAGATCATTTATGAGAATAAGTAAGTAGAAAACTCAGGAAAGTGACAGAAGAAAAGTACGTTATTTTAACTTTTCTAAATCATCTCGCATTATAGGAAAAACAATAAATATGAAACATATTTTATCGAAATATATTTAATATATGTGCCTAGTAATTTTAAAATTCTTTAGCAAAGAATATAATCTAATCAAGTTTGCGACAAAACCCGGTGAAACAGTTGTTTTGTTTGCAAACGGCTTGCGTGGTAATAGAAAAGGTACGTTCGAGATAATGGTGAATGCGCTAGGGATAAAAATATTGTGTACACACATAAAATATATTTAAACGTGAATTCGTGTTGATAAACAAAAGTTATATTCAAACGCATATATGCAGCACTATATCTGTTTGTTGTACTGTAGCCTTATTTAGTCTGACTTAGGTTTCACCTCTAAAAGCTTTATGAAAGCTGATTTTGAATTAAATTGATTACAATTAATTTAAGATTGTTAGGTAACTATTTTCACAATCAAATAACTATTTAGCCTAAATTTTTAAATAACTTTCAACTAGCATCAGTCGACATTTTAAACATCTAACTAATCTGGTTATTTAAAAAATCATTGAGGCAAGTCTCTTTGAATGGCTAAGTTTAATTCAATTTAACCTTTGTGGATATGAGTACGTTTATCGACATTAATGCAATTTTGAGTTTAACTTTGAACTGCAGTTAATTTTATGTCAAACTAAGTTATAACTTGTATTATCCTTAACACTAATAATTTGGTAGATAGAGAACTTTTTATTACACACTGTGTATTTTTGAAACATTCCCACACTAGATATCGAAACTTTAATTCATTACTAGCCTCGTATTGTTAACATATTATTACATAAGTAGGAAATACAGAAACTGCTGCAGATATTATTATAGAGTGATTAATAATATTTAAAAGCCTTTGAGAAATCTCTATATACCACAATTATCATTATTTGTTGATCAATGGTTTTCAATAGACTTAATTAAAGCTAATATTAATTGTTATACGAAACACTAATGGTAAGTTAAAAGCGATTTTTTACAGACGGATAGATTTAGTAGTACATGCAGAAATCGGAAAAATCTTTGCAGAAATACATAAAGTCGTACGGAATCTGAAATTTGCTGACCATTTATGCTGGAGAAACTCTGGCTAATTTTCAATAATTTTAAAATTGTGATATGCATAATAATTGATTAAATGTTATATATAATCAAACTATATGAAAGCATGGTCGTCTCTTATTCTTATTTTTAATTTATTTAGTAACGTAAGTACTTACTCCTCAGTAATTTAAAGTTAATCACTGTAACGAAATTGCAAACCATTATATTCCAGTTTGTTGTGTTCCGCGAAAAATTAAGTTTCTGCCAGTCTAGTCCAGATGGGACCACTGATTTCTACTGGAACAGTTGGTTTTGCAGATTTTTGCACTAAATATCTATCTATCTTTATTGCTCATACTCTACTCTCAAATGTTTGTCTCTTTCCAAACTATAACCGAGTTTAGGTAGCAGAACAAGACGGTGCTACTTCCTTCTTACTAGTGTAGCGTTCTGAAGACAACATCTCTAGTTCAGCGGTCTGGTAAAATTTATATATTTTCTGGTATTATCGTGTAATTTTATGATCAGCATTATTTAAAAAGTTGCTATATTGATTTAAAGAACCTTTGAGGTAATTTTCATAATAATATCGTACCGTATTTATCTTAATTTACGCATTGGGCGAATTTGCTTTTCGGTGATCAGTTCACCTTGGTTGTTCTTTGGAACAGCCATCATTAATATTGGTTAGTATCGATATATCGTGCCTTGTTGGTAATTTATCTAATATCCCTTTGATATTGTTATAATTTCGTGTGCTAATTTAAACTAACTTTGGGTTATTGTAAATTTTAGGTTTACCTGGCAACGAATGTCGCAATTTTGTATCGTAGTTAGTTGTTTTCTGTCTTTTTCTGTTAATGTTTTATGTCACTTGGCTATGTTGTTAGCTCTGTGAAAAGTGGTGACTGGTGAAATTTGGAGATTGGTACACCATTTTGGACTAACTCATTTGAAGTTACGTAAGATCTTCGTCCCCAGTGAACGTTTATATTTGGTTAGAAGAAATTTTTTTCAATAACGTCATATCATTTTTTTGTGTGGTTAGTTTGTTGGTCTTTAACCACACCTAGATTTTTTTACTAAAAGAGGCGATCTGAGCCAATGTAAATATTGTACATATGCCAGTCTTTATTATACTTTTTATTAAATAATATTCGACTTCCTTCCCAACAGAATTCAAGTTTTAACGTTATCTTTACCTTTTAAAGTAAACTTTTAATTATTTGGTACTTGCAAAAGTCCTAGCGCCCATCCTAGATTTTGATGAGAACTCAAATCAATCTAAGCCCTTATTCACGACCTGCTAACTGAGCTACCGGTCAATAAGTACAACCCCCACCCCCAGCTAATTATGTTATGCCAGCAATTGGACGGGGGGTGTTGCATCACATACATATATGTAGACTTATATCTAAGAATAGATAGAATTATCATTAAGGATGTTCGTAATTGGTTTTTTGTGCAACTCCCTTTTTTTACATTTTATTAAAATACAAGTTCTTTTATCGTGACTGTTTTACGTAACATTAAAACTGTATAGAATTATTGTCTTATAGCGAGCGAAATAATACTAACATAACATTTTTTTAATAAAAAAATTGACGTTGGAATTTTAATGGAAAAATGTATCCATCTTCTCTCATAATGCCATATTGTCTTATATAATTTGAAACCATTAGCTTTTGTGCGCAATTTTATGACGCTTCATTGTTCGACTTTAGTTTTTAATAATCAAGTTTCACGAAACGAATCATTTATCAATATAGCCTTTTGACATTTGTCACACTCTGACGTCAAAAGCTTGTGGGTTCATAAATCAGTATTTTTTCATCTTTATTAAATTCACGTAAATACGAGGAAAATGTTTTGTATTATTTTTCAGTCCTATTTGCTTTTAAAACCTGCAGCAATATATAGGGTGATTGCGGAGGACCCCCCAATATTTAGTAAATAGGTTCAGATGATTAAAATAAACAAAAAAATTCTGTAAACATAGGTCCGATTCGCAGCCGTTACAGAGATATTGTTATTTTGTGTTGTTCATGTAATTATAGTATTAAACCGTTTAACCGTTTGGCTAAAATTGCTTGCAAATAGAAATCATCTAAATAATCGCTTTCCTCACCGTTGAATTGGCCATTTTTTTTTGTTAAGATGATTTCCCTCAGTGTAGAGACCAAAACATGACGTTTTGAGCCCAACATACCTTATACAAATGTTGGTGGTTTAAGAGATGCAGGGTGGTCAAAGTTAGAATTTTATTTGGATTTTTCTCAATAATTTTGAAAGTGCTCGTAGTATCAACTTGAAAATTGGCTGCTTTACGTTTTTTGGCATGATAAATAAGAATTTGCAACTAATTTCAACATTGCTCATAGTGGGCACTAGTTATACTCTACTACTTTAATAAATCGAGGCATATTTCTTTTGCCTGGAGAATTAGAGGCAAATCGAAAATAAGAAGAAGCGTCCTTCCTTATATAAAAAGTGACTCTTCGTTCATTTCGATATCTCTATCAATTTTCGCGATATTTGCTCTTAAAAGAATCAATGCATTTCGTTTTTATGCCATTTTTAATCCTTAAAATACAAAATTTGTTTGTTCACTTGACTGCAGTCATTATTTTTGATATTAAATTATCATTCTTTGTGTCTGTGCTGTTTCTATTAATTAATTATATTTACCCCGCACACTTTTTATTTTAAGGATTAAGAATTGCATAAAATTGAATACAGTGGTTTCCGCTTGTGTCTTCTTTCCAAGTTGTGCTTATCTTTTCAACTTAGCTACACCGTGCTGATGAGAACTAACAAGTTCGAAACACGTGTTCACGATTGTATTCTTCATACCCGTGATTTAAAAGGTTTTCACCTCTCATCCCTCTAGGGATCTATTTGACACACGGCGGGACTACATCCACAAATTTAACACATCATTTAACACTCTGGGAAATCTAAAAAAATGTTTCTGTCTTAAGCTTTGATACGTGTTGCAGCTCCGTAATGTTCCTCACGTGTACACCAATGGTAAGGGAAACCACAACCCGTATATATTTTTTCAAGAGTAAAATACCTACATCCCATTTTGGAGAGGCCTATTGTTCCTGACATTTCTCCGGGCAATATCCATCTAAATAATTAAACATTAGAGAGATTAGTAATTTCATCTCAATAATTTAGAATCACAGTTGGGGCATTAATAAGCTTGTTAATTAACTAATAACAATACTTCGTACTGGCAGACTAAAGTTTACGATAATTGATGCTTTAATGGCGATGTATGGTGTATGACATATATTCATTATAAACTTAATGGAATTGGTGCAGAACTTTACATGTACGTGGAACGTGAATACAAAGAGCAAAATATGCAAAATTATTGCAGTCGACAACACAGTTATGTTTTGTAAAAGGTAATAACTGACGAAAACATAAACTTGAATAATTACTTTTGTTACGTGTCGCACTTAACGAACTGCAAAGCATAATGGAATTTTGACAATCCTTAAGAATTTCGCCAACATAGGTGCCATCATTTGGATAAAATAAAAGCTATGCTGAACGTAAGAATGATGTCGCCAATTTACACCTAACCTATGGTCACGGTTTCATATTTCTCAATTTTATTATCGCTGAGTATCCAAGTGTATTTCATGGTCCATTATTGATTATATTATATTCCTAATCCTGGGCAACGCTAGGCATTTGCGCTTCCCTATTTGAGATGCGTATATTATGTTCTTTGGACCTAGTTTGAATTTATTGTCTCGTTTGTCCAACATACATTTAAAAACTCTCAATCAATCTGGTATTAAAATATTTAAGCTTCAAATCATGCAGTTAGAAAATTATTTTTCTTAATATATTTTCAGATTACCAGCACTCAATTCTTGCATATAAATCCGCCCTCGGCTTGTAGTACATAAGTTCAACTTTGGTGTCTAATAATGCCACTTTAGCGGACTAATATACACTTCCACTTAACATGCACTGAATATACTTGCCATTGCATCGAATTTTATCTTTAGAAAGAACTTTTCAGGGTAATTTTATTTCAAGTCAAGTTCCATTTCACAATGTACTCGTACTTACCAGTTATATCCCCTTGACAATAAGGTTCAGATAAAAGTATTAAATCAGCACTTTTGCTTTAATTGTCTCTATGGAGCGTTATAAATTATAACGAGAATTTCAGATAGTTGCTTACATGCAATAACCGCAGAATTATATGTCATACATATTTATGATTTCGTTATACTGAAACTAATTGTGGTAATTGCATATACCGACTCGACATTTAATGAAATAGTTTTTGATAGGTTGGAATTTTTGAGCGTGTACAAAAAATATTTTATTTTACGTTTGAATTAGTATTACTATTTTTATTTAAAATAAAAGAGTCAATTAGTTCCCTCCATTATCTCTCAATCACAATTGAGTCCATGTAAATAAACTATCCAAAACATTAGAAGGATCACTATTTTAAATTTTTTATTCTCTGCCATTGAAAAATGAATGCTAGAAGACATCTGAACTCCAATGATGTGACACGAGCAGTTACGCCTTTGTAAGAAGGGCGCTCTCAGTAAGCCAAATGCTGAATGTGTCTCAGTCTGTGGTCTATAGACTCTGAAGACGTCATCAAGAGACAGGAAAAAGAAGGCCTAGTAAAGGTCGCCAATGGGACACAACCGATCTCGATGACAGTTTTCTTAGACTGCAGGCAGGACTTTCTAAACCATTTTTTAACTGCATTCGCTCTAAAAAATGACCTCTCTAGAGCTAGAAGGTTTCTGTTCAAACGGTGTGTAACAGGTGTTCTAAATGGTAACACTGACGTAGTTTTCCACGAAACACCAAAACACTATATACTGCACTCGACGCACGTTTCGCCAACAAAGTTGGCATCACTTAGAGATGATTAAAACTCAGTTTGCGAACTTGGTTGGCGAAACGTGCGTCGAGTGCAGTATATAGTGTTTTGATGTTTCATGGAAAACTACGTCAGTGTTATCTTCACATCAAAGGTTCCAACTCACTCCAGTTCTAAATGGTAGTCTAAACCGCAAATTGATTACTCGCGGTTTAGACTACCACTTAGAACACCTAGCTTGACCAGACATTATAAGCAACATTGTCTGCTCGAGAACATCAACTTTGAATTTACAGAACTGGAGCCATGTTATGTTTTCAGATGAGTCGAGATTTAAATTATGAGTTAATGATGGAGGAGTTCGAGTTCTGAGAAGGCCGATTTCGATCAAAATTCCATAATTTTAGAAAAATCTGTTAAAGGTTTGTCTTATGATTCTTTAATTGTTTTGTGTAGTGTAGATTGTTCATGACTTGCTAAGTTCTCTAATTAAAATCAACCTCAACGATTGAGGGCACAATTGTTCCTTAGAGTTAGAACCATGTTTTTTCTTCTGCCTCCAATCGGCTTGTAAAAATGTTGCTCATATGCTCATAAGAGTCGATCTTGACCAACTGATCATTGACATATTCAAAGAAGTACAAACTGGCAATTTGTGACGCTGAAATACCTTTCCAAACCCTCAATTCTGGATCTTGAGGAGCCTGATTGAATTGAATAGACACCAGTAATACAAAATTTTATTAGTTCATTGTTTCGGACAATACATGAGACTCATGTCATTAGACGTCTATCTATTTAATCTGGACTTCGTTCCAATTCACTTTGTGTATTTCTCTGGCCTGAACCAACTGTGTTCATCCACAATCGTACTATTTTAATAGCTATTAATGCAACGAAATTATGTGATTTATAATAATCGAGGACGTTGTCAAGCGACAAGGCGATAGTTGAGTCGCCTGGCAACGTCCGAGATGGTTTAAATCATATAATAATCAAGTTACATTCAAAGCTTTATCGTATCATTGACAACGATGACGTGAAAAAATCAACAATTTTGATTATCATTTTAGCTTGCCATAAAAATTAAGATAGTCTTAATTACGACAAACTTTGGCGAAATCATGGAAGATATTGATATTCCTGAAATATACTTGCTGCTGCTAACACTGTAAGATTAGATTTGCTTCTGGATAAATCAAAAATCCATTACGAAAAAGAATATCTTCAGTTTTGTGAGTGGCGAGATAGAGAACAGGTTCAAGGTGCTGGAGAAACGGTAATACTGGCTTATTTTGTGAAACTCTCATATCAATACTCCCCGTCATCTTTGTGGCCTAAATATTCTATGTTTCGAGCTTGTTTGGAGATGAAGGAAAAAGTGGAAATCGACAAGTATGGCGCCTTGACACGATTCGTTAAAAAAAATGTGGGATATAGAGCTAAAAAATTGAAAGTATTCACTAAAGTGCAGGTTAGTGAATTTGTTTGTACTGCCCCAGACGAGACATTTTTAATGATGAAAGTAGCTTTTTTAATTGGAATTGGCGAAGCTTGTAGAACCAACGAAAATGTCCATGGAAAATGTTGCAATTCTAGAGAGCAAGCTAGTAATCACAGTTCCTGACTCAAAAACCAACAAGAAAAGGTTTTTTTGCGGTGATATCTGATGGAGACGTTAATCCTGTGGCTTTATTAAAAAAATAGAAGATTGTTCGTATCATATAGAAACGAAAAATGCACTGTTCAGCTTTGTGGTATCCATTTCTTTTCTAAAGTACCTGAGAAAATTGCTATGTATCTCAAACTTGAAAATCCAGCTATGTATACTGGTCATTGTATTAGAAGATCTTCAGCAACTTTTCTTGTTAATGCTGGTGGAGACATATTCGATTTACAAGAACTTGATGGTTGGGAGTCGAGTAATGTTGCAAGAGGGTACTTAGAATATAACTTGAGTAAAAAAGGTTTCCATTGCTCGAAAAATTCAAGTTGGAGACGTTTCTGTAAACATTGTATCATGTACTAAAGAGACCATCGAACTGAAAAAGAATGTTGCTAGGCAAGATTCAGTAGGCATGCCCATTATTTTGGACCATAACGGTGTATCAGGTGTACCTATCAAATTTGAAAACTGTCAAAATATTCACGTCAATGTTCATAAATAATAGCTATAAAATAAAATTCGTATTTAGGGTATTATGATATGGTAACTAACGTATTATATATTGTAACTAACGTATTATGTGCTGCTAAGTTATTGTGAAGTTGCTGTAATGTTATGATATTAATAATTATCAATAAAGTTTTAACTTAAAGTAACCTTAATTTTCAATGATACGATAAAGTAATTTATCTGCTAGGAGTATTACTACAATAGTTAATTTTCGCCAAAATCTTAGATACCCTTTTCAATTGTCGATTTATTTTACAAAGTTTTGGAAAATCGTTGAAATATTTCCCAGTAAAGACCTGAACATTTGTCATTACTTTCGGTTGGGACTTTCTAACAAATGCGGTTGATGAAATCAATGTAAATACTTGAATTTCGAATGAACCATTGAAAGAGCTTTGGAAAAAAAATCATTTAGAATGGGAATGTGACTTGAATGTAAACATTATTTCAGAAGTAGGTTGAAACTTTTAATGTGATGACGCTTAATAATCTTCAGATGGTGCCAACTTGATTGGCGAAACGCGTATCAAGTATAGTACTGAATATCCTGGTGTTTACAGAAACAACTTCTGCGTTGGATGCTTTATTTGTACTCAGAAAAAATATGTTTTGAACAAATATAAAAGAATATTAAAATTTTTCAAAGGTACTTCGTATCCTTTTGCATGTATACTAGATTACAGTGTTTATGTTGATTCTGTAAAATCTTCTATGCGAACTCTAATATCTCCGTGTTAAGAATTACTAATAGAATATCGATTACGTCGGTTTGGCAATTTATCTCAAGTTTAATGGCTTAAGTTGAAATGCAGTGATGCGAAGATTTTGCAGCTGTTTGCTGTAGACAGTATGACACAAATTGCTGATATGAGAATATTTAATGCGCCATACATTGTAATATTTCAAATAAACGAGAAGACCGATTACACACATCCAACGCGTCTGCAAAATGGTTAAGTGGTTAACGCGTATTTTTCAATCAGAAATCATTTATTGGATATAATCTATATTTAGAGGAAGAATCCAAGACGCTTGTATATTTGGAAAACAAAATAAATTTGAAAAACTCGTTAGTAAAGTTGGCAACTCGTGCGACTATTCAGTGGTGCAACAACAGGTAGATAGATATCTAGTGCGGCAATGACCGGCTGGCGGACAAATCGAAGCGAGCCGTGAGACTTGTCCATTATTGTATATCGTAGTGTTTACACTCTAATTTATTCCTCTCCGGTGTATTTTATGTTGTTGTATCGTTGATAATTTTATTTGTTGTATTTTATTGTTGATATTAATTTAATAGTAAAAGATGTCAAACGTGTGCAAGGGTAAAAAACGGCCACACGCTGACAAAGCGAATAAATTTATCAGTGAATACCGGATTTTTTCTACAATGGTGCTACAATAATTTGTAAGGTGTGCGAGACAGACCTGATGTGCTGGGATAAATATGATTGTAGACGTCACGTAAATACTGTGCAGCATAAAACTAAAAAAATTTCGTTCCTTCGAAATCGTAGTTTATGTTCGATTTTCTGTTAATGCTGTTTGCCAGTGATGTTCCGCTGCGCATACTCGATAAACAACCATTTCGGGAGTTCTGGAATAAATACAATCCCAAGGTGACGTTACCAAGTCGCGCAACGTTGCGTATCTATGTACCAACTGTACGGGAAGTCATTGTAAATAAGATCAAATGTGTATTAAAAAATACACGGTTGTGGTTATGCGTTGATGAGACGACAGATCGTAAAAGAAATTCTATTGCAAATGTTATAGTACGTGTACTGGACCCTCTTAAACCAACATTTCCACTATTACTAGCTAGCAAAAGACTAACTGAGTGTACTGGCAAAATAATTATGTGGGTGGTGCTGCAGATTTGATCTGTCAACAAGTCAAGTGTTAATGTTGGGTGTTGGTGCCGCGACAATACGTTTGGTAGGCCGTTCTCTTCAAGAACACGATTATAGGTTGGTACAGGTTACGTGTAAAGTGCACGCTTTACATCTTGTGGCAGAAACTATTCGACAAGGTTTTGCAGATGTACAAAAAAAGTGTTTCTTAAATCTTCTAAATGTCTTCGCGCAATTTACAGCAAGTGTCCCGGTATTCCCGAACCACCACAGCCAATTCTTACATGTTGGGGAACATGGTTGAAGGCAGCTTTTTATTATGCTGAATATTTACAACAAATAAGAACTGTGATATTACAATTTAATCCTGACGAGGCGACTGCTACACACTATAGGTGACGCAAAAAATGAGCGAGTTAGAGAAAAGTTCGCACATGTGTTAAAGAAAGACACCGGTTTTACCAGATTAAGACAAATTTGTGGTGGTACTGATGGTGCATCCCATCCAGATCCGTTAAGTGCGTTCAAAGACTATTTTAAGTATGAATGTATTACATCAGTAGATGTCGAACGGTCCTTCTCAAAATGTAAGCATATTTTTCACCACAGTGAACATCACTCACGGAGACAACCATAGAAATATACCTGAGGCTGCAAAGTTTTTACAGATCTTCTCCAGTTTGTGATAACCAAGATAGTTCATTAAGCTAGTTAAGAGGGTACGTTGTACATTGTTATTTTTAATTTCTTTTATTACGCTTATACTGATTTCGTACGCCTATGTCTTGCCGCACACTTCTGCCAACTTTACTCATTAGCGTGTTGTCTATTGAATCATAAATAAGGACAACCATATATTTTTTAATCAAATTGGTTATAGAAGATAACTAGTTGATTAATTTTGTGAATTGTTTTTGGTTTCAAAATAATTTAATTAATTTATCGTTATGACGGATGACCTATGAGCTTCATTTAAGAAATTCTAAAATAATATGCCATGTGATAACTGTCCAATGGAATAATCTCCAAACAAATTTGTTTTTGAGAAATTTACAGAACAGAATCCTAACATACGTTGCCAATTCACTTATTCGCAAACAAATTTAATAATTAATTTCACATATCTTGCATAAATTGAAGTGGGATTTTTGATTCGTTCCAACAATGTTTTTTCTGTCAATATTTGTATTACAGCGGGAAAATACATTGCGGGAATGTCAATGATCGGCAGTTACGAATAATGTTTTATTAGTATTTGATTAACATGAATTGAAAATACAAGAACTTTTTAATTAGAATGTTTCAAAGCTTGCATTTTTTTTTTGTATAAAAAAAATAGAGGTTTTATAAAATTCTGTAGTTGGTTTTTTATGACAGTGCCCCAACGAAGTGGTATATAAATTTTCAAAAAAAAAATATTTGAGCAACGACTCGCAAAGTTTTTAAAATTATTCGAAGTGCTATAATTTTGATTGTTAACCCATTAACCCATGAACCAGCGAGAATTCCTATCCCCTCCCCTTTTCTCCGTTATATTTCGAATTAGAAAGTCGTTTCAAAGAACAGATTGTAGGGAATTTTATGAATTTTTTTTCGATGACCTCATTGAATATATATAGTGTTTCATAAAAGTGTGACCAACTCAACTTATATTTTTTTTAAATAGAACACCCTATAGATTTTTAGTTTAAATCTACGTTTTATTACGATTCCAGTGATATATGCATGTTACATATTTGCATTATTCGTTTGGAAGATATAAGCTGTTAAAATATTGTTACGCCACTGGACTGTTTATACTGGTTAGAGGAGACTGGAATTGTACGAGAACGACCGGGAATATTCTGGAATGTTCTAGACCGTGTAATTGGATGTATAAATAAGACGCACGGTGGGCCGAGACTCAGTCTTAAGTTGAACGTGAACGAGTAAAGAAGAAATAAGAAAGAGACTTATAAGTGTTCAAGTGTGATTATTAGGGCTGTCAAAAATGTTCCGTGGGACAATGGTGTACGCGAAATTAACTAATACCAGAAACAATAAACTGTTACAATTTATAACAATGTATGTAAAACTTACCCTCTTAACTAGCTTGATGAACTGGCTTGCTTATCACAAACTGGAGAAGATGTGTAGCTATTTTGCAGCATCAGGTATGTTTCTATGGTTGTCTCCATGAGTGATGTTCACTTTGGTGAAAATATATTCTTATATTTTGAAAACGACCGTTCGACACCTACTGATGTAATACACGCATACGTAAAATAGTCTTTGAACGCACTTAACGGATCTGGGGCTGCACCATCACATATTTGTCTTAATTTGGTAAAACCAGTGTCTTTATTTAATACACTTGCTAACTTTTCTTTAACGCACTCATTTGTTGCGTCACCTATAGCGTGTAGCAGTAGATTTACTTCGTCCACTATTTGCAGTGACCCCTAACGACAACGTACTGTTTTCTAATTTTTTTATGCTTTCTGTAATAGTTTATAGTTCTTCGCAATATTTTTTAAAGCTGTTTCAACGGAAATATCTTCGAATGGATTTGGATTGAATTGTAGTATCACAGCTATTATTTGCTGGAAATATTTAGCATAATAAAAAGCTGCCCGCAAACATGTTCCTCAACGTGTAGGAATCGGCTGTGGTGGTTCAGGAATACCGGGACACTTGCTATGAAATGCACGGAAAAGTTTAGGAGATTTAAGAAACACTTTTTTTTGTACGTGCTATTAATGCATCCACCTCTGGAAAGTCTTTTCGAATAGTTTCTGCCACAAGATGTAAAGCATGCACTTTACAAGTAACATGTACAAACGTACAACCTTGTTCTTGTAAATAACGGCCTACCGAACTCATTGTCCCGTAGCCATCAGTCACAAACATCAACACTTGACTTTTTGACAGTTCAAATTTTTCTAACGTCTTCAGCACCACCCTGGTAATTGTTTCGCTAGTACACTGACTTAGTCTCTTGCTAGCTAGTAACAGTGGAACTGTCGATTTAAGAGGGTCCGTACCATAACATTTAAAATAGAATTCTTTTTACAATCTATTATCTCATCAACAGATAACCACAGCCGTGTATTTTTTAATTCACATTTCATCTTATTTACCATGTCTACGTGTACAGTTGGTAGATAGTTACATTACGTTGTGTGACTTGGTAACTTCACCTGGGCATTGTATTTATTCCAGAACTCTCGAAATGGTTGTTTATCGAGTATGTGCAGCGGAACATCACAAGCAATCAGCATTAATAGTAAATCAAACATAAACTGTGTTGTCGAAGGCACGCCATTTTTTTATATTTTTATGGTGTATACTATTTACGTGAAGTCCACAGTCACGCTTATCCCAGCACATCAAATCTTTCTCGCACACTTTACAAATTATTTTATCACCATCATAGAATAAATCCGGGAATTCACCTATGAATTTATTCACTTTGTCAGCAAATGGCCGTTTTCTACCCCTGCGTACGTCTGCCCTGCTTTATTATTAAATTAATATCAACAATATAGTACAACAAATAAAACAGAAACACAGAAACAATATGCAATACGCCCAAGTGACTTAACGTGTACACAACTCGAATGCTAATAATAGACTGGACTGGAGAAAGAGTCTCGCGGTCAAGGTGAATGCCGGCGACAGTAAGTACATCTGTACTCTACGACCATGATACACAGAAACGATTTGTAGCTTTAGTAATTAATCTATTATTGTTAATTGTTAATTAGTAAATAAAGTAGTGAGTAAGTGTTACCTGGACTTTCAATCAACGAATCTACAAGTAGAGGTGTTTGTGTGTTCTAGAAATATGACATTTTATAGTTTCTACTTCATCTTAATTGGATATTTTAATAGCTTCTATCTTGCAAACAAATAATGCAAATGCATATATCACTGGAATCGTTATAAAACGTAGACTTCATAAAACGATATAGGGTGTTCTATTTTAAAAAATATGTTAGTTTGATCACACCTTTACGCAACAAGATGTATATTCACAAAGGTCATCATAAAAAATTTCATAAAATTTCCTACGAGATATTTTTTGAAACGTCTTTCTAACTTCAAAAATAACGGCGAAAAGAGGGGCTGGAATTCTAGCGGGTTCACCCTGTATGTTGTGATATGTGTTTGTGCGATTCGTATGAATTAAATCGGGAGCCTTTATTGGCCAATCCTCCCTGGTAATATTACTTCTATTGTTATAGTTTAAGCTTTGTCATTTGTAAGTCACCAGAAATGCCCTTCATCATAATAAGTTAATTATGCCTCTCAGATCAGGTGATCTCAGTAGCTTGTTGGATATGCCATTTACGGAAATAATTTTGATTAAGATACATTGCTATTTGCTGAATAAAACAAGAACTAAACGATGTATTTGTGTTCAATAATGAAATGAGGCCATGTTTATAAATACTTTCTACGGAAAATTACCTTCCTAAAAATTATAGTTATAAAATTCTTTGTAAATTTACATTTATAAAAGGCCATTTTGTGTATCATATGATAACATGATGGCAGAGATTCATTATTTGTAGCACATATAAAATGCATACTTACTTTAATAAGATATTTTTTATTATAGAAAAAATAAACAATTATTTTCGTATTTGCAATCGAATTGCGTATATGCATGTGTGGTCCAGATAAGAAATACGTAATTATTGCAGTTGCAGCACACATGTTACGAGCCAATTGCCAACTTTTTTAATATTGGATTATTGCATTTGAAAAAATAAAATAGTTTATATAAGACCTGGGCATACTAGTCAAGATGAAAATTTGTGATTATTTAAGACAGTTGTTGTTGAATAAGCTATTTATATAGCATCAAAAATATTGGCATTGGTATTTATTACGAAAAAAGTGCTTTTGATCTGGTAGGAATTTTTCCAAGTACAGAGTGTATGGCAGTAGGTAAATAAAAAATGTGTTGATCTCTTGAATTAAACGATGGTATTCTAAGGACTCTATTTATATCAACTGCAATTAGCAAACTGAAATCATACTGTCAGAATCAGAACAGTTTTACCCGAAGAACTTAAATTCTAATAATATAATAATAATATCTTTATTTAGCATAGTTATTCATTACAAATTTTTTTTTTTCAATATTTCATTTACTTGTACTAACACTATTTAATAAACTTAATTTCTAAGTTCTAAATGAACTAAAATTCTTTTACTACGTGCTTGTCTAGAATGCTCTTAAAGTTATTTAAATTTTGGCAGTCTCTAATAGTGGCAGGTAAGTTATTATATTTTTAAACCTTTTGACAACACAAACTTTTCAGTATTAGTCTTGTTAAAAGTACATATAAAAAAATTATTTGCATTTCTGGTTGGATAATTATGAACATCATTGACGTACCTTACTTCATTATATGAGTACGGTGGTAACATTTTGTTTCCTATTTTATAAATGACTATTAATGTTCTGTATACAATTCATTGTTTTGTATTCATTAAATTTAACACATATAGCATCATTCTGATTGGTGTGTATCTATTGCATTTGAGAATAATTCTCATTGCTCTATTTTGGATCTTTTGGATCTTTTGAAGTTGTTGAGTTTGATTTTGATTTAAGTTAAATAATATTGAAGAACAAAAGTCGATATGCGATGCAATAGTTGATTTATATATTAATATTTTAGTAAACATAGAGAGCGAGTTTCCAACTCTATTTAAGAAAGATACTTTTTTTGACATTTTGTTCATTATATAGTTTGCATGTTTTTTCAAGTTTAAGTTCTCATCAATTACAACTCCTAGATATTGCATGTCGTTAACTCTGTCTAAATTGATATCATTAATTTTTATATTATAATTGTCTTCAATATTATCTAATTTATAAGTACTTCCTATAATCATATATTTACATTTTTTCACATTTATGCAGAGACTATTATCACACAACCATTCATATGTTACATTAAGTTTCTGATTTATTATGCGTATTAAATCTACAACATTTTTTCCTATGATGTACAACATTGTGTCGTCTGCAAACATTTTAACATTACATTTTTCTACATATTTTATCATATCGTTAACGTACAGAATGAACAAAATTAGTCCTAGGACTGTACCTTGAGGTACTCCATATTTGGTTATCATTGTTGGAGACGTACAATTTTTGTATTTAGCTTTTTGTGATCTATGATCTAAATAATCCTGAAACCACTTTAACACATTATCACATATTATCCCCATTTTCTCCAATTTTCTTAACAACAACTCACGATCAACAGTTTCAAACGCCCTACGAAAATCCAAAAATACTGCTATAACTGTTACTATTGTCAATAGCTTTAATCCATGTATCATATATATTTAGAATTACTGTTTCACAAGAGTGACCCTTACGAAAACCAGATTAGTTCGGCACTATTATTGAATTTTTATCACAATAATCTAATAGTTGTTCTTTCACTACTATTTCTAATGCCTTTTCGTAAGCTGGAACTGTGTTTATTGGCCTATATTCTTGACACATAGTTGTATTTGTAAATTTGGGTACATGAATAATAACAGACAACTTCCATTCAGTAGGAAATTTACCACTTTGAAGCGAGTTGTTTATAACATCAAGGAAACGATTTCCAATAATTATAAATGCATCTTTCAATATTTTTGTGGATATATCGTCTTCTACACTTACTGTATTCTTTAATGCGCTCACAATTTTTTTCAGATGAGGCAAATCAACCTCAAGCTCTTTCTGCTTTCCATAATAAAACATTTATTGAACACATTTTTTCTTTAGTATAATATACAGTGTGGTGATAATTTACGGAACAAATTTAATAAAACTTTCCAGGAAGGTTTTCGGAGAAAAACTGCAGACAGTTCAATTTTGTTTTTAAAAAGGCATCTTTTCTGATAAACGACATTCTTTGATGTATTTTGTTTTCGAGCTATGACGTCATTGTCATTTTTTTAAATGGCAAACTTTATTTCGTTTATGGATTCGTATACAGGACGCTTCTCTGCATACTCTGGTACAATAAAAGTGACATGTTGAAGAGGAAAGGTTTCGAGATATTTGACTTCAAAGTTTCAGTCGTGGTCAAAATTTTGAACAATTATTATTTTATTTATTTTATTTTATTTTATTTATACACTGTTCTACAGGTAAAAACCCAACTAGAGAACAGGAGTTGGGTTTTGGGAGAAAACTAGTGAAAAGAAAGAATATACATAATTAAAGGGATGTATGCGTCAAAGCAAAAAGAAACAACAAAATAAAATGTTGAATTAAAGTACACAGCGACAAAAAAGAATAAAAAAAATATGTAAACAGGAAAACAAGTCGCTTATTTCAAATAACTAAATCGAATGTCATTAAGGCGACAAATAAATACATCCAATTTATTACCAAGCAAATTACTATTGCACATTGTATACATATATGGGAGAATGGTGAAGTATATTTTTGCGCGCGGTGGAGAGATACGAAGTATTGTTTTCACGTGAAGATGTTCTAGGAATATGAAAACTTTATTGTTCAGTAATATTTTGACAGTCTATTTTATGATTTATTATTTTATACAGAAATACCTATGACTGATACTCACGTCTGTGCTTAAGACTGGACATTGAATGTCTATCAAGCAATTCTTGTTGTGGAAAACCGATAGGCGGGTATACTCTGTCAGATTTGAAGCTAAGTAATTTGAGTAATCTACGCTGAACGGATTCCAGATTTTCAGTATGTACATTATAGTGTGGATATCACACAATCGCAGCGTATTCAAGTTTGGATCTAACGAAACAATTATAAAGTATTTTTACGGTAGTCGTATCCGCAAAGTCACGACTACAACGGACTATGAATCCATAAGTTTTGTATGCCTCAGATACAATGGTTTTAATATGATTTACGAAGAGTTTACTATCAAAAGTTACACCAAGATCACGAAAGATATTAGGTCGTTCTAAAATCGCATTGTTCAGTTTATATTCAAAAGTCAGAGTAACCGATTTTAACGTGTAATGCAATTACATTGCATTTTAGAGGATTAAGGGGTAAGAACACCAGTTCGAAATTTTATTGGATTGGTTCACAGTCGCTCATGCTTCGAACTACACCAAAAATTCATCCTCATCAAGTCATCCGCATAAAGAACACAATTGACATACAACTGATTAACTATGTCATTGATAAATATGTTAAATAACAGTGGCCCAAGTACAGATCCCTACGGAACTCCTGATGTTGCAAGGTACTCGACAGACCTGAACCCATTGAAAACTACGCATTGCTTTCTATTAGATAAATAAGATGTAAGAAGCGTTAGTAGTGCTTCGGAAAGACCAAACATTTTAAGTTTATTAAGTAGTATCCCATGTTCGAGTCTGTCGAATGCCTTGGAGAAATCTGTGTAGATAACGTCAGTTTGAGCCTGCTTATCTATTGATTCAGCAATTAATTGCGTAATACACACTAGGTTGGTTATGGTGGATCGACCTTTCATGAAATCGTGTTGGTAAGGTGTGAGTCTGGTACTAATATTGCGGTAAATATTACTATGCAGTAAAAATTCAAGAGCTTTGCAAAAATTACACAGTGTGGAGATTAGACGAAAATTTGTGATAACGAGTCTCACCTTTTTTATATACGGGACAAATTTTGGAATATTTCCAGATTTCCGGAAAGGTACAAGTTTTCAGACACAGATTAAAGAAGATTTTAAGTGGTGAAGCGAGAATGCAGGCACAGTCCCTTAGGATAAAAACAGGCACTGCATCCGGACCAGTTGTCATTTTGGGTTTAATTTGTTTCAATGCGACAAAAACTTCATTTTCGTCAAATTAACGAATATGGACAAACAACTGTGAACTAGACATAGACTCTCCATTGCTCAAGGATGCATCAGATATAGGAGAAAATGATTTACTAAAGAAATCGGCATAAGAGTTTAAAATATCTTCAGGGTTATCAAGTAATTGATCATTATAAAACATGTTATTCGATATGCTAGTAGATCCTTTTTTATTTTTTATAAAAGCCCAGAATTTATTTGGATTATGCTTAATGCTATTTTCAGCTGAATGAGTGTAGTTCTTGTATGATATATCAATATCCGATTTTATTTTAGCTCTAAGATTTTTGAAGTCGTCGAGGGCAGTTAGGTCGTTATTATTTTTATGTTGACGAAAAAGATTAGCTTTAGTTTTGATATTTTTTATAATTTCATAGGTAAACCATAGGGGGTAACGTTTCTTACAATTTAAAGTAAATTTAGGAACACAAAGATCAAACGTGCTGTATAACTTATCATAGAGATAGGTAATAGCAACCTCAACATTAGTAAATGTTGACAAAAAGCTCCAGTCCATATTAGAAATTGACTCATATAACAGTAAAAAATTTGCTTTTCTAAAGTTGTAATATTGGCTATAATTCATAGGAAAGTTCTGCTTTAAATTAACACTAGGATTAAGTTTAAAAGAAATTTATAATGCTGGGTGATGACTATCTTCGCCGACGAGGGGATCATGGGATTTTTCAACAACATAGTTTTTGTTAAATAGGACTAAGTCAAGTATTCTGTTATTGTCATTTAAGAAGAAGTTATGCTGAGTCATATTAAATAGGTTTAGGAAATTATTTAACAGTAATATTTGTCCATTTGGTTGTGAGTCATTTAAATAAGAACCATATTTGAAAACATTAAAGTCACCAATAATGATTAAGTCATTATTATGTAAATAATTCAGAGATTCAATTGTTTCAAATAGACATTCAAAATCCGCTTTCAGAACATTTGGAGGAACATAAATGTTAATAATAAATAGGGAGTGTGAATTGGCGACAATTTTTACGCCCACTATGTCAATTTGAGGCAGTTTATCGAATTGTGGAGTATTTAAGTCTAAAGCCGAAGACGTCACTAACAGCTAGTAGAACACCTCCACCCTTTGTCCATGTATTAACTGAAAAGTTTCTGTCAGAGCGGTACACACCGGAATAACGAGAAGTGAACAATTCGCTGCTATCAATAGACGGATTATAAGGTTTTAGGTCCATTTTAAGTTCTTCTTCAGTGTATTACCTAATTAATTTAATGTTTTAATAGATTATTTAGTAATTTTTTACTTTCATGACAAATTTATTTTATTTTAGAATGAATTTAAAAAATTGTTTTTTGAATGGAAATATTTTTATTTCAAATTTTTGTTGTGAAGTCGCTGTCACTTTCTTAACTACCAGCTCAAATTTTTTTGGTGGATTTGACTAGAGGTTTAAATTCTAGATACGGCGATATGAATATCTATCCTTAAAAACGCTTGAACAATAATTTTATTGGGGGTTGTACGACCGCCATGATTTACATTTATTGTTCCAATATCCAGTGGCAGCTCATTCTGGATTTGTGGTTTTGCCTAAAAATAAATCGAACAAAAAATTATATAAGTAATATTATAATTATGTACAATAGAGATAATGAAATAATGTATCTTCGCTGCTGGTTATCTGATGTATTTCTATTAAAATAGTAAAATCAAATAGACAATATGCTTTTGTAATAACTACTAATTACATGTTTTTCGAAAGATTCCAGAAAAAGTTTCAGCAGAAGGAATCGTGGACTAAATTCGTTGGTAAAACGAATGTAGAAATATCAAAATTTGAAGTGTTGTGTTCGCAAAATTTTGAAGAGACGGACTCCTAGAGAACTGCTTTCAAAGTACTTTTAAAGGAAAATGCAATACCCTCAAGAATAGTATAGGAGCACAAATATGTAAATTTACTATAAGAATGGTGATACATTGATAAAACATGTAGGTACATGAAGCGTGAAAAAATGTGACGACATTAATATACCACAAAAATACTTCTCTTGTTTTATGAAATCGGAAGGAGAGTGTATGCATTAAATGAGATTAACTATAATTTGCTAAACAATGATATGAATTTTTTATCTCTACTTTAGAATTAAAAATTAAGAAATCCTATTGAAATTTGCGATTTGATTTTATAATCTAACAAAAAAATTTAGGTAATGTGTCTAAATAAATATGATTTATTTTCAGACAAAGCTGAGACAATCTGAAATTGAAACAATCTTGTCCACCTCGGGCCATCTTCCATTGGATGCAGAACCTGTCGGTACTATTTTGGAACCTACTCCGTCTACTTCAACTGAAATTAAGGATGTCCATATTCCATCTACAAAAACACCTAATATGGATACTATTATTCTTGAGTCTGCCGAAGAAAATTCTCTTCGAAAAGTGAAATTGAAACGTCAGATTCGAACATTGTCTAAGGCAAACTTGCAACAAAGTCGTCAAGTTCGCAAACTGCAAAAGTAAGTGTGGTCGCAAAAAATTTAGTAGACGGAGACCATGTGAGCAGTATAATGAATGATTTCCGAAGAAACCGAGACTTAATTAACAGGCTTTTCAACAAACATACTGGAAAAACAAGGAAAAAACAGTATACTTTTGTCATTTTTAAATTATAGTTTTCTTTTACATGTTTCATACCTTTATATTTTTGTGATTAATTAGTTATATGTATTTTATCTTTATTCATATGTTATGATCTTTGTAATCTCTCCTACAGATTTCATAATATTGTATGTACTTATATCAAATTTATTTTCTTAATTTTCTAAATTTGTTTCTACTATGTTTAACTATTTACCCACGTCTTTTATTATCCATCTACCTAATCATTTTTAGTATGATTTACATAATAATTGGCAGGTAGAAGTGAAAGAATTGTACCAAATATTTATGAACAATATATGAAACAGCTGATTTTTGTGCATGATATTGTATTTTATTTTTTTTTCATCAAATAAAGTTTAGCATACAATTTAGTAAGGAGTAAAAACATTTTAAAGGCGATTGGGCGTTCTTATGTAGCACTTTTTTTAAATATATAATAAATCAAATCAATCTCCTTAATTGTCATAAAAAAATCTGCTACCTGCGAAGTATTTGTACATGTATAAGTATTTATAGTCACTTTTAACTGATTTGTTGATTTGCGAACTGTTTAAAACTTTTAGTTTCACTCCCGTTCCCGTCCATAGAAAACGCTAGTGCTCGTCTTCCCCCACTTTCTGACAATTTCCGTCGAAGTAGATTTTATGCTATCTTCACTCCTTAAGATATTTACTCGTTGCATTTTTCAGATATGATGCCTTTTTGAAAACAAAATTGACCTTCGAGGAGTTTTTGCTAAAACCGTTCTGGAAAGTTTTATTAAATTTGTTCTATACAATTTTTTCAGAAAAGAATCCTTGTCCAAAATTTAGCATTAGCTTCATTTTGATTCAGTATTTAAATTAATTAGACACTTTATACAGTGTTTTGGTGTTTGTGGAACATATAGCAATGTTTAGAGTTGAAGAGCACGACATATTCAATCTTTGCCGCCTCTAAGAGCTATATGTAAGTAATTTTTGTAGCCTAAGGGTATTAAGATACTTTAAATTTGAGTCCTGCTAAATGTAAAAAATGACTAATTGACCTTATTATCTTTTGCATTATTAATTTTCAATTATTCGGGTCGAGAAATCTCATTCCATTAATATAAAGTAAGATTACTAGTATATCTTCAACAAACATTCGAGTTTTTTCGACTTCATTATAAATTTACAACTTTTTCCACTGTTATAAAGTCCAGAGAAACTTTTATATTAACTTTATTTGAAAAGAAAATGAAAAAGTACTGAAGATAAAACATTCATAATGTAATCTTTAAATGTAAAAAAAATTGTATTAACATCTTGAAAGTTTTCCAGTACATTTCGCTTGACTTTGTTATGAAAAGCCCGATACATTCCATGTCGTCGCACAGCAACTGCTATTGTTAGAAGAGACCGTCAGGTATTCCAGACATGTTTTGTGAGTTTACAGACTTTCATAAAAAAATAATATATTTATAAAAAAGATATTTCGCCGGTTGAAAACATATAACCGTTATTTAAAGTACACGAGGCCTTTTCAATTATTAATGTCTTTTGTTAAGTTGTGAAAAAATAACTGATGAAAAAGGTCAATAAGAAATTAGTACAGATTGTTTTTAATTGTCAACGTGTTTTGTTTATGCTAAATTAAGTTAATGAGAGGTTTACAAATTCACAATAACCAATTTAACTCTCTAATAATCAATACTTAATGTACATTTATTTAATTATTGGCAAAACGTATTAATTATTTTATTTCTCTGATAAGAAGGAATCCAACTACGGCAGTTTTTTTTAACGAAAAAGTAAGCTTATCGTCGCATGATTACCATAAAGTTCTAAGAGATATTTTGCTCAAAACTGAGATTTTTATTACAACTCACAGTATATGTTTTTCTGTATCATTCTGGCTAGGAAATTTCACTACTGAATGGAAGATAGTACCATAACGTAATTACTATATGATCCTTATTAGTAAAGCTGCAAATCGTTTCTGTGTATCGTGGTCGTAGAGTACAGATGTACTTACTGTCGCCGGCGTTCACCTTGACCGCGAAACTCTTTCTCCAGTCCAGTCTATTATTAGCTTTTGAGTTGTGTACACATTAAGTCACTTGGGCGTATTGTTTTTGTGTTTTTATTTTATTAGTTGTACTGTATTGTTGATATTAATTTAATAATAAAGCATGGCAGACGTACGCAGGGATAGAAAACGGCCATTTGCTGAGAAAGTGAATAAATTCATAGGTGAATTTCCGGATTTATTCTATGATGGTGCTAAAATAATTTGTAAAGTGTGCGAGAAAGATTTGATGTGCTGGGATAAGCGTGATTGTGGACTTCACGTAAATAGTGTACACCATAAAAATAAAAAAAATGGCGTGCCTTCGACAACACAGATGTTTGATTTACTATTAACGTTGATTGCCTGTGTTGTTCCGCTGCACATACTTGATAAACAACCATTTCGAGAGTTCTGAAATACAATGCCCAGGTGAAGTTACCAAGTCGCACAAAGTTATGTAACTATCTACCAACTGTACACGTAGACATGTACACGTGTAAAGTGCATGCTTTACATCTTGTGGCAGAAACTATTCGAAAAGGTTTTCCAGAGCTGGATGCATTAATAGCAAGTACAAAAAAAGTGTTTCTTAAATCTCCTAAACGTCTCCGTGCATTTCATAGCAAGTGTCCCGGTGTTCCTGAACCACAACAGCCGATTCTTACACGTTGGGGAACATGGTTGCCGGCAGCTTTTTATTATGTTGAATATTTCCAACAAATAAAAGCTGTGATACTACAATTCAATCCAGATGAGGCTGCAGCTATTAAGGAAAGCCAGACAAAATTCGAAGATATTTCCGTTGAAACAGCTTGCGTAGAACTATAAACCATTACACGAAAGCATAAAGAAATTAGAAAACAGTGCGTTGTCGTTAGCGGAGTCACTGCAAATAGTGGACGAAGTAAATCTACTGCTACACGCTATAGGTGACGAAACAAATGAGCGCGTTAAAGAAAAGTTCGCAAGTGTGTTAAATAAAGACACTGATTTTACCAAATTAAGACAAATATGTGATGGTGCAGTCCCAGATCCATTAAGTGCGTTCAAAGACAATTTTACGTATGCGTGTATTACATCAGTAGATGTCAAACGGTCGTTTTCAAAATATAAGAATATATTTTCACCAAAGCGAACATCACTCATGGAGACAACCATAGAAACATACCTGATGCTGCAAAATGGCTACACATTTTCTCCAGTTTGTGATAAGTAAGCTAGTTCATCAAGCTAGTTAAGAGGGTAAGTTTTACATACATTATTATAAATTGTAACATTTTATTGTTTCTCGTATTAGTTAATTTCATGTACGCCACTGTCCCACGAAATATTTTTGACAGCCCTATTCATTAGGATCATATAACTATTTGCTACAGTTTGTGTTTTTAATTACTCTTTGAAATCACAAATTGAAAATTGTTTATTTTCTACCGTCTGTTTACTGAATAAAAGTTACTAAAATTTATATTATATTTGCATTTTTTATACTAAAGTATACTTTACAGAGTCATATAGTTTTAAATACGAACGCAAAGGATAATTAATTTTCCTATAATTCCTATAATTTTGGGTAAACTTAAACCACTCTTCATGCATCACGTCAAGCAAATACGAGATTACTTTGTTCCATACGTTCCACATATAAAAATGGAGCTTGAATGACTTCCCTAGAGATTATAATCTTAAATTCGTTCTCCTGTAAAAACAGTAAATTGTTACTTGGAGAGATGTAATTCTCATGCGACAATATCTCTATTTTTATCCATGTTGATCTGTATATATTTTTTGAGTTGCTTGTACTATTTTAATGACAATAATAGACACGGAATCAATGTATATAATTTTCTTGTGGAGAATTTTATTAGCTTTGTTTTTTATACGAAACATAATTTTGATGTCGCTAGAGGTTGGCGACATATAGGCAAGAAATTGAATCGGGGCACCATTTTTTCAAGATGGCTGTTCGATCGCAACAGACTGAATTCAATATTTTTAATATATTTAATCGTACACCTAAATGAACATCTTTGCTAAGATTCAAAACGTTATCAGTTATTTCCGTAAAACGTCGAAATTTATTCCTATTTGACTATAATAATAATTATAATAATAATACATTTGTTTTCCTTTTAGACAGCACAATTTGTATAGGAATTGTCAAATGTTAACTTATGATCTACATAACAAAAAATTCACTTAATGTGTATAAATAGTTGTATTGTAAAAATAATTTTAACTTAAATTTAAAACTATTTTAGTTTTCAGTATTTTTTATATCTTCTGATAAATGATTAAAAACTTTCAGACTAAACAGGTGGGTGAATTTATGCAGCTGTTAAATTTGTAAAATGGTGTATGAAATTTGTCATTTTGCCTTGTGTTTATTTCATGCAAATCTCTATTTGCGATAAATAGTGTTTTATTGTTAAAAACATATATACGTAAATCATAAATTATAACACTTACAAGGGTTAAAATCTTGTATTCTTTAAATACTTCTCTACATGAACAGGTACTAGAAAGTCCTGCCATGCTTCAAAAAATTCGTTTTGGTACAATAAAAACATCCGATGATAAGGTGGAATTCCAACAAAAGCATACGCCGTACCTTAATCTAGACCCCACTTGTGCATGATATAAACTTATTAATTGTGCTTTTAACACGATCGGTTTTAAACTTCTCATTAAGTAAGAAATTGAATTTAATTTTGTTATAAGCTGCTCACAGTGTGCCCTCCAGTTGCGACAATCATCTAGTATAATTCCTAGGGATTTCACATTTTTAGTGTTTGAAAGACTAGTACTGTTGTTAATTTTAATATCTAAATTTGTACAGTTTGTTTGTTGGTTATGAAATCTTACATATTGGGACTTTTCTGCATTATAATATTGCTTATATGAAAACAGTACCAGTTATGTAATATATTTAAGGATGCATTACATTTACCTTCTAGTGCCTCATCAGATTTATCAGATATAATTAAAGATTAGTCATCTGCATACATCAAAAATTCGTTAGATGTCAAAATTTCCAGTTCGTTGGTATAAATCAAAAATATTATGGGTCCCAATATCGATCCTTGTGAAACTCCCATTTTATTTTCCTTACACTCTGAATTGACCCTTCCAACATTTCTTTTCTGAGAATATGTCAGGTTGACATGTTGGTTCCGATTTTTAAGGAAAGAGGAAATCCAGTCTAGAGCTACACCACGAATACCACAGGCATGTAGCTTTATTAGCATTTTGTCGTGATCTACACAATCAAATGTCCTACTGCGGTCACAAAATATCCCAACAGGGCACCCACCAGCTTCAATGTATTCAATGAGTTTCTCATAAAAAGCATACATAACAGTATGTGTTGTTCTATTAGCGCGAAAACCATGTTGATTTTCTGCCAAAACATTATTTTTATCTAGAAAGCTCATCAGACGATTTAAATAAGCACATTCGAAAATTTTTGTTAAACTCGATGGAATCATTACAGGTCTATAATTTTTTTGCCATCTGCGAGTCATGTTTTTTGTATATTCTCACAACTTTACCTAGTTTTAATTTCATTGGTAATATTCGCTTCGACGAAAGATAGATTGGTATGAAAAATAATATTAACTGAAAATTTTTTGCTAATTATTATTTACTAACTTTTATAAATCTTATCACAGATAAGTATAACATATATCTTTTTAAACAATTATTTTCCCGGCTATTTGCCAAAACGCTGAAACTTGGATTACAAAAAAGATAATATGCACATTATGTTCAGTACTACTGACTCAATAATGTTATTTTTAATTGTTTTACTAGAAAGATAGATTTACTAAATAAGCAATAGGTCTTATATTTACATCAAGAACTTTCTTGATGATGAATGATGGAATCCTGTCGAATGTATATTTTTCAGTTTATTTTTTTAACAAAGTTGATAACTCATTATCCGCAAAAGGGTCCAGAAAGATAGAATGCTGAAAATTAGGAAAGTTTTCAATAAAATAGTTACTTGCCGGTATATTATTAACAATTTTTTTAGGTGCAATTATGAAAAATTCACTGAATACAGAAGCTATGTATTCCGGTTCGTCACATAATTCTCCGTTATTTATTAGTGTTATGTTCTTCTGGTTTTTTATTTTACGTAATAATTCGGATATAACATTCCATGCAACTTTTGAAGGATTATCTGAATTTATTATCTTGTTTTGATAATACTGTTTCTTAGTTTTTCCACTAAAAGTGCATTTACTTTTTTAGAATTTTTGTATGCAGGTGACAATTCGGGGTACATAGCTTGTAAGTAATATAAATCTTTTAGATTCAGGCTGGAAACTTTGACATCATAATTTATCCATCCCTTGTTATAATTACTATTTTTATATATTTACGTAGAGGAAAATGTATATTAAAATAGTGTAAAAAAATATTATGAAAATTCTCGTATGCCTCATCAAAATTAGTTGATCTATAAATACTGGAGACTGGAGAGCAGAATGAAAGTTAATGACAGCGGTATCACTAAAGCTTCTTCTGAAATCGGAAGTGGAGTAATTGTCAACTTTCTCTTGATAATTAAATTCAAATAAAACTGTTCTGTGATCGGACATAATATTATCGTCTACACATACTAAGTGATGATCTATAATATTCGTAAATATATGGTCAATGATTGTTGAGGTGCAGCTGGTATCCGAGTTGGTCACCTTACCAAGGGTTTTAGATTAAAACTAGACAATATATGCCAGAGATTTTTAAAATCAGCGATATTTTTAGAACTTATTGATAAATCTAAGCTGAAATCATCATTTAAAATTATATACAAATTGGGACGAAAATCATATCGAATACATTATAGATATTAGTAAAAAATATTTTTAGATCTCCACTGGGAGACCTGATTATTATTGTTTTATTTTTGGATTTCCATGAGATACCACATATTTCGATATGTTTTTCTATGCAAAATTTATCTAAATTTATATTATTTGTATTTATATATGATCTTGAAAGTAGTGCAACCCCACCTTTTGCATTGACACTTCTACAATAAAAATTAACTCGTGAAAATTCCCTAATATTCTTAGTGTAAAGTCCAAGTTTGCATGAGTTTCTGACAGACATAAAAATTTTAAATCAGTGTCATTGCAAATTTCATTTCCTAAAAAAATTTATAGTCTGTGAATTTAAACTGTACACATTTAATGAAAGACTGTCCGGATTAAACATCATTGATTGGCGGTTGTTTTCCTTCGTAGTTGAAAAAAACCTACTTACACAGGCCCCTTCCGGCCAAACGTCAGGATCCATTGCCTTCCTGAAATTCTCCTCATATATATTCACCTTAAGAGGGCTAATCTAACCTGTGTTTGTAAGGTAATTTTTCAAAATTTATTTCTTCCATACGGTTTGGTCAAATTACACCAAATTTGAAGGATCAGTAGTTGAATGTGTAATAGAGGGTACATGTATATCTATTTTAATTAATTTTCACTTTATGTAGGGAAAATTTATACTGTAAATATAAGTGAAATTTGGACGTGATTAGCTCCTGAATTATGATATCAATCGGTAAAATTCGAGGTAAAATTCATACATGTCGTCTAGAATGAATCTTCATAATTATGCTCAGCAAGTTTCAAACTTTTATTCCGTACTATTTGGTTAAAAAGAATTTTCTAAATAAGTATCTTTGTCATTACAAATGGAGCAAGGAAGTATTACCTCTATCGGGAATCGCACCTCAATGAAGTCGGTGAATAAAACGTCCAGTGAAGGTATAGTCAAGAGCAAAATTATTCAGCGGCGCATGTATAAAAACTTTCTAGAGAGTGACACAGCTATCCGAAGCTTTTTCCCGACTAGGCCCCTTAAAGGACGAATAGAAATTTGGATGTTTGGGTGTGATAGTCTCACATGTTACTTCGGGAAAAGTATCTTTTAAGTAATTCTTTTAAGGTCTCTGTTGTGGTGTTGAGAACCACCCTATACACATGTAGACTGTGGTGTATTCGTGTATTTTACTGACCTATACATACATGGGTAAACTTTTCGGTAAAATTTTAAGTTTATGAAACCCATTTATTTATGATTAAGCAGATAAATTCACCACATAACTTTTATTCTACTTATTTATATTCTTTCGTATTGTATCTATAATTTCAATTAAACATCGTTTTCATGAACAATAGTTAACGAAACTTATTGTGTCCACTAATAGCGCGGTCTGCCTACGGATTTGGACCCTTAAGTAAAGATACAGTAAACAAAAAATATGCAAAAAATCGGAAATTTTCCGTAGAATTCAATAAACCAAAATACAAACAACTGGCACCTCGGGGGCCCATAGTAAATTGGGCCCAAAGTTGGCCAAAAACGGTTTTTTCCATTTTACTCTGTCATGGTGCCATAAAATGAAAAAAAAGTTTTATATAAAAGTTGTAGAACTATTAAATACGGATCGACCTGTGGAAATCCGATGTCAAAAAATTCAAAAATAAATTATTTATTTGAAAAAAAACCGTTAAAAATCGCGTTTTTTTGAAACGCTCATATCTTCGTGAAAACAAATCATTTTTTCACGAAACTTGGTAAAAGTGTAGCTCCCTACAAACTAAAAAAAGATCGTTTTCAAAGAATTTAAAAAATATTATAAACATTTTGCAAAAATTGATTTTTTTCGAAAAAAATCTCGTTTTTTTAAAATCTCGATAGCTCATACACGCTTTCATATTTCTAGTCAATTTTGAGCTTAAAATTTGCTTGAAATGTTGTACTAACATGGTTATTTATTGCGCACTTTTTAAATTGATCGGTAATATGCGAAAAATCGGTTGAAAAATCGTTTTTTTTTTTAACAACAAAAAAATTGATTTTTTTTTCAAGAGAAAAAATTTTCTTTCTTTTTTTGTTAGCAGCATTGAATAGCTGGTATTTTTTTATAAATTCACAAAAAAAAAAATTTTATCTACCACCCTTTGGAGCCGAAATAATTTTTTTTTTTGAAAAAAATCTAGTGACGCTATCTTTTAATATTAAGGGCTGAAATATACAGAGTTTGTAGTTCAATACTTGTATTTTACATAAAAAAATACTACAATGACATATTCGCTCTCTATTATTTGGAAATTTAATGGCAAGCGGAGCACACCCCGGCTCATACGTTCGTTCGCTCGAGCGGTGTCGTTGGGGTGCGGGACGGTGTTAACGTGGATACATCTGTAAAACTGTATGCTCTTATCATACGTACCGTATCGTAGTTTCAACTGCACACAGAGCGTTCATACGATTATGTCTCTTGAACGTTATGTAGATTCTTAAAGACATATGAGTTGACAGGTAAATAATAATTGTTAAGCAACATTTTTAGTATAAAAATAAAATATTTATTTTACATGAAAGTTCAAAATATTGACAGTGAATATAAACGTGTACAGTACTTAATTGATCCGTAGTTTTTTATCGGAGACCCCCCCCCCTCCTCATTGTCACTGGTACGTTCTTCGCTGTATGCAGCGAGTACGGAAGAGTCGGCTTCGCTTTCGATCTTATCATCATCATGGACATTGGTCTGTGATTCATCCATCACCACGCAAGACTCAGTAAATATATCTTCGTCCAAGTCGTCAACAAGAGCATCTGCCTCCATCGTAGTTATTTCTATATTAGTGCAATTTTCTTGATCGCATGTCAAGCACATGCTTGAACACTTCAAACCATGCCTCCTGCAGCTACAGATCTTCGTTTTACATCCGCTTCCGCAACTGCAGGCTATCGTTTTAACGATTTCGTCTGGAACCAGCTGATCCGAGCTGTACGTGGGAAGCAGATTAGTGCTGTCGGAAGTCCAACCCCATTGTTCTGGCTCTAGCGAAGTTCCGAGCCACGTTTGCAACTGCAAATAGGAGCGGTAGGCATGTTGAGCCGCTGCTTCCTTTTCTTGAAAAAAAAATCGATTTTTTTGTTGTTAAAAATAAACCGATTTTTCAACCGATTTTTCGCATATTACCGATCAATTTAAAAAGCGCGCAATAAATAACCATGTTAGTACAACATTTCAAGCAAATTTTAAGCTCAAAATTGACTAGAAATATGAAAGCATGTATGAGCTATCGAGATTTTTAAAAAACGTGATTTTTTCGAAAAAATCAATTTGTGCAAAATGTTTATAATATTTTTAAATTTTTTGAAAACGATCTTTTTTAGTTAGTAGGGAGCTATATTTTTACCAAGTTTCGTGAAAAAATGATTTGTTTTCACGAAGATATGAGCGTTTCAAAAAAAACGCGATTTTTAACGGTTTTTTTTCAAATAAATAATTTACTTTTGAATTTTTTGACATCGGATTTCCACAGATCGATCCGCATTTAATAGTTCTACAACTTTTGTATAAAACTTTTTTTCATTTTATGGCACCCTGACAGAGTAAAATGGAAAAAACCGTTTTTAGCCAACTTTGGGCCCAGTTTACTATGGGCCCCCGAGGTGCCAGTTGTTTGTATTTTGGTTTATTGAATTCTACGGAAAATTTCCGATTTTTTACATATTTTTGTTGACTGTATCTCCGAAGTGAAAAATTAACATGGGGCCAAAAATAGGCAGACTGCACTATAATAAGTAAATAACTTTATAGCTGTAAATCTATAAAAGACGAAGGAGGACGTTAGCATTGTCAGGTAAAGATAGAGGAAACAAAAATAAACTTGCAACTTAATTAAAATGGAGGTGAAGACATTAAACTAGTTGAAAAGCACTAGGGTCATAAATACATCTATTTAAGGTAAGGAGACGTAATTTTTTTTAAAGTGAAAGTTTCTGAATTAGTGTCACAAAAAGAGCGAGAAAACATATGGGCGAATATGCTGGAATAAGATATTTCTTTCTTTCACATAGATACAAGTACTCCTTGGTTAATTTCAAAGAAGCGTTTTTATTGAGCAATATTTTTTTTAAATAAATGGCAGACACATTTTTTGTAAGTAAATGATGGCTAAGTATTACAAAGTTGCTGTAATATAAAGCGAAGAGATTACAGTCAGTGGGAGTCAATTTCAAATTATTTATTTCAGCAGCAAAGTCATTAATATCGTGACGTTCATTAACTACCTACCGGGGCAATTCAGCACTTATAAATTACTACTGTTCTTTAAGCTTTTCTCTTTCTTGATAAAATGGTTCACAGATTTTCTTTATGTTCCCCCGAAATAGATTGTAATCACTTTATCGTCACTAAAATAGCTGGGAGACCTTTTAAATTAAAATGTGTTCATTTTAATTTTAAAATAATTAATTATTAAATACATTCATTACGAATTCAAGAAGAAAATATTCTAGTGAATAAAACAAATAGGTATTTTTTATTATTTAATATAAACGCGTTCAGAAAAATCTAATTTTAATATTTACTAGGTATGCATCAGGGAAAGGAAACTCGACCAGAGTCCAGGACCGGTGGCTAATGCTGCCTCATGGTTGACAGAATGTACAAAATGAATAATGAAACACATGCGCTTGATACAATATATTATTCAGAAAGACTGAAGTCTGCCATCGCATTAGCATACATGGTCACAACTAATATTCGTTTTGCATTCGTGGCTGTTAAATTTGAGTGATTTGGTGTGTATGGGGTAGACCAAATTAGATGGGATTTGGGGTTTTCTCTAAAAGTATGGCAGATAGACAAAAACCAGTATAGGTGTCCTGAGCTCGATTTTCGAGAAACAAACGCAAATCGCGATCGTCTATCTTTTCCAACTACCGAGCTACAGAGCGTTTTTGGAAAATTGGCATTTTTTGATGACCACTATATTTCAATTACCACGTGTATATATATGTATATATATATATATATATATATATATATATATATATATATATATATATATATATATATATATATATATATATATATATATATATATAGAGAGAGAGAGAGAGAGAAATTGGTTAATTTTCGAAAAATTGACATCTATGCATTTTTGACACCTTCTCCTTACAGCATTTATTGCATTTCCAATCATGACATGAGTTATTGTCCGAAACGCAGCTAATGTTTTGTTTTCCAATTCTTCTATGCTATTAGAACGTTCTCTATATATAATATTTTGTAAATAACCCCAACGCGTAGAATCAACTAATGACATCTTTTGTTTTAAATGGTAATGTTTAAAATAATTTTTAAGATCTTTTCCTCCTCTTTTTTTCTCCTTTCTACCACTGTTCACTGTTAGTTATATACGTTCTGTCCTTTCTTTTTATTAAACATTCTTTTTAATTATTAAAAATTTTTTGTCACTTCTTATCACAATCAATGAATACAATATAGCTTATTCGCCTCAGAACTGGCAAATAGTACTATTCAATACAACGACGTTCAGTTATATCGACACATATATTTTTATGTACACATTGGAAACAGTTTAATTTGAGTGCCTGTTTGTGTGTGTGCATAAAGGATAAAAATAGCAAAGTCATGCATGAGAGAGAAAGAGAATTATGTATCAATGTTGCCTCATTATATGTTGTCTTTGTGAAGTAAAGAGGGCACGCCCTATCATATTCCTTCTTTCCACATATAGTTTATTGTACAGATATTAGGTGTTTAGGAGAATTCTAGCGATTTGCTAATATTCTCTTTATCTAAAATTAATAAGAAAAACAAAGACGGAGATAGTGAGGTCAAAGCCCCCAAAAACCACGAAGTTGCGAGCACGACCATTGGTATGCGTAATTAGTAGCGGGGCAAGTACTGCCAATAAATTATTCATCTTTAGGTCATGCGCTGCGATGGCCCACCCTTCATCAGATTAGGTAGCTGATGACATTGTTGGTAATGTTTTGGTTAGTAAATTTCAAAAAGTTGGGTATAGTTGTTATTTCTGTAAATAACTACGTATCCCTGTTTATTTCGAGAATTTCTGGTTATTTGACGCATAATTGTTTTTAAAATGCATCAAAAAAACTCAGTGGCAATTCTTTGAGTAATTTTTGGCCATTTGGCGTGAAAGTAAACTGACATTCTGCTATTAAATAAAAATACATGAACAAATATTCTAACAAAAATAAAATAAAAAATTCTAAAATGAAATAGAATTAAAGAAACGTATTAAAAATTAAACAAAACATTTTTTTTTCTAAATGTTACTTTATAAGGGGCTCAAAAATGTCGCTCTGTTGCGCCTGGCAATAACCTAATCGTTGATAAAATTCGTTCCTGACATTTAAAAGCATATCAGGAGTCACACTCTGTAGGGTGGCAAAAATTTTAGTATGTAACTCTTGCAAGTCACGCGCTCGCTCGTGTTCATGTTTATAAATTTGCGATGTTGCATATCCCCACAAAAAAAATCATTAGGCGCCAAGTTGGGGGATCTTGGTGGCCATTTTATTGTGCCTCTTCCACTTATAAAACGATCGGGCACCCTTCTTGCATTATAAGCAGGACAGCCCTCTTGCTGGTACCAAATCTCCCCGAAGTTGACGTCAAGAGCTTGAACAGCTGGAATAATCTAATGCTGCAAAGTGTTTAAATATTTGTCGGCATTTAAGTTACCGTCAAAGAAAATAGGACCAATGACATGATCACCTAAAATGCCGGCCCAAACATTAACTTTTTGTGGATATTGTAATGGCACACTCAAATGTTTATTTTCCCTGGACCAATATCGAACTACAAAAGGATTATGCTGGCTATGTATGGAAAAAGATGTTTCATCAGAGAATAAAATATTCTTGGTGAAATTTTCGTTTTCATTAGCCTTTTCCATCATGGCTTCCCAAAAATCCATTCGTTTCGTACGGTCTTCAGGAAAAATTTCTTGGGTAGTTATAATTTTGTAGCAGTAGTACTTATTTCTTCTCAGAATATTCCGCACTGTTCGCTCTTGTACACCAACTTCTTGCGAGATTTGTTTACTCGAACAAGGTGCATTTACTTCTACGAAACTACAGACATTAGTTTCCCGCCTTCCTCCCGATCTTCCCTTAAGTAAACTGTAGGCTCGTCCTCGTCATTTAAATGACTACATTTTCTGCAATTTGTCGCACATCCCACAAACTTATGTATGATGTTTAATCCAGTTTGAACCGTTGGGGCAGGACGGTTTTCAAATGTAAAAATGAATCGACCGATAACTCCCTCAGCAGTATTACCGCCGTAATACCACTTTCAGTTGCACTTTTTCTTCAGTTGTATAAACATACATTTTTGTTAAAGAAAAATGCCAGTTTAACTTACCACGATATAGGCTGACGCAATATTAATAGAAATGAGACAACAGCAACGTGAGAGCAATTCACCACCTGATCACAAAATTGTTTAATGCAGTGTTGCCAGATTGTGAAAGTGTGATTATCAGAAATTAACAATGAAATTACTAAATTTTAGGAAAAATTACCAGATTCTTCAAATGATACGTCAATATTCAAAAACTTTATTATAAAAAAATAAATAAACAAAAGTGAAACAGTTACAAGTAAGTATATTGAATAGAAACTTTTCAAATAATAGCAATTAGCTGTCAAGTTCAACTTCAGAAATTATATTATCATCTTCATTTTCGTTTATATTTTTGTATAATATTATGGAATTTTATGATTCTATCACGCATTCTGAACTTAATAAAATACCATTTACTGTGTTCGTCATTAATTGATTTTTGGTTATAGGTTTGATCTTTTTGGTTTTGATTAAATTACGTTAACCTTTGAAAAAAATGCGTCCACATGTAGCACTGCGTGCAGTCTACACTTATTGCAGAAAGAGGGGTAGAGCTCTCATTTTTCGTTGCAGTGTAGCATTTATTTTATAATTATAAAATAAATGATCGTAGCTGCATGAACAAAATCCCGTATGCCGCCCTACTACTAACTAGATGTCGCCCCAAATGTTCTTCGCAGTATTCAATGCATATTATGCACTTTACATGAAATGATTTTAGTTATCTCTTAAGGTGTAAATAATTTTATAAAAAAAATTACGTTCCCAAAAATTATCGTATATTATGCCATTATTAGAGGCTCTATCAACAACTACCAGTTAAAATTCCAAATTATAGATTTTGGTAATTACCAGGCATCTGGCAACACTGTTGTTTGTTCTATCTACAATAAACTTAGTGTAAAAAGGGAAGGAATCAGATGTGGAAGGGATGTGATATAACTGAGGACTGGAGGCGTATCAAATCACATGTTGAAGGGATACGATGAGACGGAGAAGTGCCCTCGTTGCTTCGTAAACACAATAACGCAGAGAAAGGCAACAGTGATACACAGTCTTTTTCTATCGTATAACATGACTTTGCTATTTTTATCCTTTATGCACACACAAAAAGCAGGCACTCTAAGTAAATTTTTTTCAATACTATAAACATATAATCACCAGATATAAAGCCCATGGACAAAATTTATATCTACATTTACTTGCAATTTTTTGTATTTTTATACAGTACGCTGAAAACTAAATTTTAATGAAAGTAATTATGTGTAAATAGAATCACTATAATATAGATACATATTTTAATTTTTTTTCTTAAACAATTTTCTTTTTTTTTGTTGTTGTTTAATTTATTTAACCCTTTTAATTTACATTTTAATGCCTTGTGTATTTTCATGAATTGTTTTATTTCATAATTTTATATTTTGTAGTGCCCTGAAGAAGGTAATAAATTTACCGAAACGTCGGCAAGTTGAAAAACTAGTTTTTTTCTAAACATTGGATATTTTACCCAAAAAAACCTTTCCAATTAGAATTTTTATATAAATACAAATATGAGAAATATAAATACATGTTGCTTGAAATCCAGCATCAAATGATTGTAATTCTTGAGGTTTGGGTCCCTTGCCATTCTCGAAAACATCTCTGCTTGTGACAAGCTCGTTTAAAACGGTTCATTTCATAACCAAAATAATTTGAATTTTAAATGGTTTGTGTAGTAAATAATAGACCGAATTATTCTATCGGGAATAAAGTACAAATAAAATTAAAAACTTTTAGATTAAATGATAATTTATGCACGAGCTTCTAACATTCTATACAAATTCATTTATCAACATTGCTTTAAATCAAGACGAATAATTGCTTATACAATCACATAAAATATCGAAACCTCTAAATATATATATATATATATATATATATATATATATATATATATATATATATATATATATATATATATATATATATATATATATATATATATATATATATATATATATATATATATATATATATATATATATATATATATATATATATATGTTGATTCCAACGATTGAGTATTTTAAAATACATACCTACTGATTTGAATAAAATTTGCAACACAGAAAAGGAACCTCAATGTAACTGAATATTAAGAAATAATAACAAATAAAATAGTATATTTAATAATGAGTTGTCTGGGATTGTTTATGCACTCATTTACTCGGAGAGTATCTGATGATCAATATCGCCTTGGGGTATTCCATTCCAAGCCTCTTGTATACGAGCTGTAGATCATTGACATTGTCTGGAGGATGGGGTAAATTACCCAGTCTTTCACCGATCATATCACAGGCATGTTCGATCGGTGAGAGGTTGGACCATGGAAGAACATGCACATTAGCTACTTCCAAATATTGTATAGTAACTCTTGCCGTATAGGGCTGGCATTATCTTGTCGAAAAATTGGTTTAATCAATTCTAGAAGATATGGCACTGCATGAGCAACACTCGCCTCGCAGCTTTAGCGATAATCAAATCTGCTTTGTCTCGTATGCCTTCCCCAGTGAGCGCCCTGACGCAATCGGAAACTTTCGTCTTTGTATTCAGATGGGTAACTGTAAACTGCACATACCGCTAGTCATGTTTCTAGTGGTATGGCTCGATCTGTGTACACTACACACTTACGAGTGTCGCTTAAGTATTGTGAGTTGATACTATTTGTTGTGTATCTGCTTTAGTTGATAGTTGTTTAGTTGTTTTTATATTCGGACTCCTTAGGGAAAAACCTACAAGTTCCTCGTCTGAATTTTTTTCTGGTCAAAGATAAAACCGGGAAAACGAGTGGGTGACCTAAATTGATCACACTGTATGAAGAATTAATCTTAAATTTGTTTCTAACAGAAAATATTGTGCATATTCGTTGTTATAGAAATGCGAGCCGACGCGACGCGATGAAGCATATTATTTATTAGTTATAAAATTATATAAGTCGGTATCATGTGACAAAAATTATCAAACAAACCATAATTCAATGCATGGATATGAATCATTTTCATGAAAAAGATTTTGCACAAAATTTCGCAAGTGTCTTCTAGGATTCTGAATAATTGAAATGTCCGCATCTGAAGAAGTGGCAAGGTAACAAAACAAGAAAATATTGAACGGTGGATACAACGATATAAAATATAAATAAGAAGTAGCCTGACCTCATACGCCAGTTACATTTTACGAGGCCTTGTTTATTTTTATCATCCACCCAAAACTCTCTCGGGTCCAAATTAATCCAGTATGGCGTGGACCAAACAAACGTTTTGTAGAAAAAGTACATATCAGTGATTTATCTGGTTCTACAAGAATAAAATTCCAAATAATAAATCAGCTAACACCTTTTTTTATAGTTATGTTTCTTTGTATGTGAACAACTTTACTTCGGCTTTCATGAATTTTAATTTAGACAAATTACGTGAATATGTTCTGCAATTATATAAAAACTAAACTTAACTGAACTTATTCTACCGAGCCGCATTTCAATTAAGTTTTTCTATTGCCGAGATGTGGTTTAATTAAGTTAATTTGGGATTATCCTGTCCATAAAACATCGTCCTAATATTCTCCAGAAGCTTGTTTTGGTATAGTTAATTATATTTGTGGTTATGTTATTAAAATATTGTTTGGTAATTATATACTAACAACAAGTAAACATAATTAATTTCCACCATTTATTAAGCAAAGAGGATCAGAGACATTTTTAATTTTTTTTACCAACAGGTATCAGGTACATCTGCAACAGAATTTAAATGCAGAGTATATCGTCATTTTAATTAAAGAAACGTTTTTATTAACAACCGTGCTGTAGCTCCAATAGTTCCAAATTTTTTATAGTTTCCCGATATAAGAGCTAACAATTTAAATGCCTATGTATATTATTATATTTATAATATCAATAATATTTGAGTTATTGTATGTTTTAAAGAGCTTAATTTAACTTACTTGTGATTTGGTATATTTCTCTAGACTCCTAATAGCTTTTTCGAAGTAATCCTCTCCATATTCGGTTCTTTGTTCCTGACATAGTTGCTTCCACATATCTCTGGCTTGATCAAGAATGGTGTCATCAGAGAGCCATGAAGATCCAGTCGTAAATTCCCCAGGTGCTACCACTACCACGTCGACACCTATAAAAATATTAAACGGCATGTATAATACATATTTATAAAAATATGACTATAAATAAAAATTGTCATATATCTATGCATATTCTCATAATGAAATTATTTTTATTAAGCAATCTAAAATATTTGCGGTAACAACACTGATAACAGTATCAGTGTAAAATATTGATTCAATATATGCATTCAATATATGTAAAATATATGCATTCAATAAGTATATAACTCATCAAGAACGTACATTTTTACTTTCTTATACCTAATATAAGGAAGTATAGTAATCGTGATTTTTTTCGACCTCGAGATTTTGATTTATTTATAAGTTTTGAACCGTCCTGAATCTATTCTGTGTATCTGCGATATTACTAATGGGAGACTTCCCAAATTTGGCAGTTAAGATTGCCAAGAATATTTTAGATGACACATTAAATTTGGTGAATGTGGTACCACCAGAAGAGACACAATGAATGGAAGCAAAAAAAGGTAATTTCGGGAAAAAAAATTAAAAATTTTTATTGCATTTCTCGAATCTCGACGAATTATTCACATCAGATATTTTAAATAGCACTGAAGTGCTAAAATATAGGAAACTACAAAATCATTGAAACTGAAAAAAATCTGAAAGTGATAGATCGGATGGATCCCAGCCTAACTTTGCTCAAATATTAAAAGAGAAATAATATATTCTTTCCCTAATGCCTGGCATAAATAATATAGTAATTAATACACGAACCTCTAGACCTTAACTCCTTCCTCAAACATTCAGCTTGGGACTCTAAAGCTGCTAAAAGGCCGCAATGAATGCCTCTCACGGGGGACGCCACTCTACATAAGCCCGAAGTCAACATTATGATGCGGCCCCTAGCACGACGCACCAATGGAAGCATTATTTGGGTCACTCTTGTAGGTCCTATGAAATTTATGTCTGCGGCTTTTTTAATCACCTGAAATAATTAATACGTAGAGAGACATTATTTTAAATTAAATTATTTAAAGCTCACAGAAGTTGCACTTGCAGGATTTTTAAAATTAATTCATATATTCTAATATAGGTAGTCTTATTAAACATTAACAATTATCAAATCTGTTTTAATAATTTCTACCTGGGAAATGTTTAAATTACTAACTGAACTTCCGGGAATATCGATGCTGTGAGAACGATACCCTATTGGCGCGACGTCATAGGCCATAGGCCACAATATCTCCGGGTGGTCAACGGTACGATAACTAGTACATACATTAATCTAATATGGGTGGTTGTTTCATAAAATTATTTTGTAGTTTCTGATCTGTGATAATTACGCAGACAGTAAACACTAACTGAAACATTCCCAAATAGAAAACCGGAAATTTATACACGATGATAAAATCAATTTTTTTTCATTTTAAAGTGTTAATACGTAAACTACTATACGATTTATATATATTCGAGTCCTTAGTCCTCACTTTAACCGCGAATAATTCAAAAACGAAGGATTGGAAAAAAATTATGTGTTCATTATGTGCCTATTGTAAATCACTCACTGAAATTTTAATAACTTTGGTTAAAACATTATGAAGATTCTTTAATATATACCAAAAATTGTACCTATTTTTAACGATATGCTCGTCATATTAAACTTTAAATGGTCATTTTTCGGATATCACTTACATATTAGTTTTATGTAAAATTTTCTAGTGGAATTTTTTTACTCTTCCGTTTTTGAGATATTCGCGGTTGAAGAGAGGGTGCAATACCTTTGAATCATATAGTAGTTTTATCGGAAAACTTGTAACAAAAAACAAAGAAGTCATATTTTTACACTAGCCAAATTTAGGGATGACGTCACACTACATTTCTCCTTATAACTCGCGAACGGCTGGAGATATCTAATGCCGTTCTTGTTCCTAAATTTTTATTTATAGATAGAATCGAAACCCTCAAATCTATATGTATACTTAAATGTCTTTTTCTTTACATGAAAAAAATTATCTTTGTTATATATGTATATATTGACCAAATCCATGACCTCCCACATACAAATAAAAAAATAGAGCTATTCATTTTCTGAAGTTTAAAAATATATAATACATAAATTTTTAATATTCTTAAAACACATACTAAAGTTTCTAGTTCATTCTATTCACAATACTATTCAAATATCTAGATCGCTGGATTTCATATTCATTACATTATTCATTTATAGAATTTAAAAATCTTGGGTCAATCCACAACTTGTCTGCAAAGCTAGCTACGGACCGAATTTACAACGAATTAAAGTGAAATAGACTTATGCGCAAATCGTCAGAAAGCAAAAGAGACAGAAAACACTGGCGGGGACAATGTCCCTGACACATTTTACGGAATCGATAACGCACGAACACAGCATAAATGCTGTGGCACGAAGTTCAGTAAAGCAATCTTAATGCTGACTAGGTACGGGTTGGTCGGTAAATTCTGTCGTGTTGTTTTTAATGTTTTTATTTGTGAACATTTTATTAGTAAATCTCTACTTGTCGTGAAATTAAGTAAAACAGTGTTTTTGGTGTTTACTATTAAATATGAGTGTTGTACAAAATATATTAAAACTGAAAAATGGACATAATAAAGTACAAGTAGTTTTTGTGTTTAGATACGTTTTAGATGGTATTGTATGTGAAAGATTTCGGAAATTTATTCAGCCTCAAGGAACGACATCGCAGCATTTGACAGATGTAATTTTAAAAGAGTTAGAATGTCTGAAAGTTAATGAAAGTCCTGAAAAATTGATAGCACAAAGTTACGATGGAGCATCAGTAATGAGTGGTGCTTTTGGAGGTGTACAAGCCAAAATTAAAAAAAGTTATCCTTCAGCAAATTTTATTCATTGTTACGCTCATCAACTAAATTTAATTTTACAAAAAGCATCAAGTCAGAATAAAAGCACAATAATTTTTTTCTTCATTCTTTGGAAAATCGCCAAAAAGAACAGCCGTGTTAGATAATGTTGTTAAGGTGAGATTACCTAAAGCGGCTCCAACACGATGGAATTTTAATACAAAGTGCATAGAGACTGTTTATACCTATCGAACAGAATTATTAGATTGTTTAGAAAAAATCATTGATAATGAATCAGAAAACAACACTCTAAACCAAGTTATTGGTTTAAAAAACTACTTTCAAAATGAACATTTTCTTTACTGGTTAAATTTTTTTTCATTTAGTTATGCCTCATTGTGATATATTGTTCAATCAATTACAAAAATGTAATATCGATGTCATAACAGTAAATAAGTGTATTGGCGTTTTTAATAGTAAAATTGAAGACATCAGAAATAAAATTTTGAATAACTATTTGGAGGAGACATCCATGCAGTCTGCCCAGAGATGTAAAACAGAAGAATCAAAAAGGAGAATTTCATTAGAAGTTTGTAATATAATTACATCTGAGATCAAAAACAGGTTTGGCTTCAGTAATCATTTAGCAGTGTCTCAGTTATTTCACGCAGATCGATTTAAAGATTATAAAAAAAGCTTTCCTCAAGATATGTTTAAATTAGTTAAAACGGAGTATCCAGTCATAAATCATTTGAAACTTAAAACTGAATTAGAAGTATTATATAGCCGAGAAGATTTTTCCAATAGTGAAGGTGCAATTGCTTTGTTACAGCTTTTTATTAACAATAATTTGTGCAATACTTTTTCTGAAAGTGTCAAACTGTTAAAAATCGTGTATACTCTCCCTATGACTGCCGTCGAAAGTGAACGTTGTTTTTCCACCTTAAAAATAATAGACATTTTTAAGAAATACCATGGGTCAGGAAAGGTTATTTTCTTTAGCTATGCTTACCATAGAAAGGGCATTAATAAAGAAGATAAAATGCTTTAATGAAAAAGTAATTGACCACTTTGCATCTCAAAAAGACCGGAGGATCGACTTGGAATTTAAATCACTTTAAAAGGTAGGTAATACAGTAAACTTTTCTAATTGACCTCCCTATCTTTTGACCCACAAACCGCCACTGAATTGGAGAATACATATATTTTGTTAAACAATATATAAATTATCCTGTCAAGAATGCAATTATTTTAAAGACATATTTTAACAGTATCTTTGATAACTTTCTTCGACTTTTTCTGATTTTAATTTCAATTGTCCATTTTCTATATTGAATTTTTAAAACTTAGGACCCTTATAAAGTAGATTTTACGGTATTCTGTGATTTTTACATTATTTTCAAGGTCAAACTTATTTGTGTCTACTTTTTCTTTTATCAAGTTTCTGAATATCATTAAAAATATTACCATATTACTATTATTCTTGCAGTCTCCTGTGACAAAAGATTACAGGTATCATTATTATTTAATCGACTTTCGATCAGGAAAATGGTCAATACCAACTCTCAAAAATGTGATATTGGATAATATTTACTGAAAGTTAAAAAAAATTGTAAAAATTAAATAAAGTCACTCGGGAACCACAAGAGTGGTTAGATCTACAGAAATAAATTGTAAGCTTAAGATTGCTAGGAAACGTGAGCCCATGTGTGGAGGGAGTTTGGATGAGAATATTCTCTTGTCCTAGAATTTCTTGTAGAAGACGTTTTATTAGACACGCCATAATTAGGTCAGGTGCCAGGTGTTATTTATTAATGAGAAAGGCAACATTGTAGGCGTTGTAAAAACAGAGGCAGCACATTTTGAAGGTAAAAGTCTATGATAAATCAGACGACTGTTGAAGCTAACTTCCATTTGTCTTGCAATGTTCCAATATACTTTATTAACAAATTCAAAAGTTTCATTTTCATATTTGTATGCTCATAATTAATTTAGCTGAAGCTAGGAGGAACCTTTTTTTTTAATCAAATGGTTACCGATATTTGTCCGCATAGGTAGTTAATATATGTATTCCGCTTAACCCAATTACGCTGGCAGACAAAACTTCCGGTCGGTGAGCGGTAACCGGAAACTGAAAACAAATTTTTTTAGTTACCGGACCAAACCTAGCGCATAATGTTTGTTTTGGTATGTATTATGGTCGCAGACATTTCTATTGGTCGGTTTTTGAGCAATTTGCCATCAAAGGGGCGAAAAATTGATCAAAATTTGAAATGTTGATAAAAAATAGTTGCAATTAAAAAAAACGTCTGCCCAGCCAACTTATAGTTTACAAGGCACTAAAAAACCCTAACCTTGGCTGGCATATATTTGTGCCAATTTTAACCCTTCCCCCAAACCACCCCTTAAAGGGTTACATTTTTTTTCAGTTTTTCGTGTCTGTACTTTTTTTCTTATAAATATTAAAAAACGCCCTTTGGATATGTTATTACAGTAGAAAATACGAAAAATTTGAGCTTTTTTAATCCTGTCGGTAGTGATTTGGGGGGGTTAAAACTTAAAGCAGTTAGTTGGGAAAAAAGCGCGGAACACGCTCTGCAAAGTTTGAACTGTAATGGAGTAATATATAATAACAACTTGGCGGATGTATTGAATCAGTATTATGTAGGTAGTATTGAGAGTATTATCATAAGCATAGGGACAGATGATGTCGATATTGATATAGTTAATGAATCTATACCGGGTGTAAATTCTAGCATGACATCATTTAATGCTATGACCCTACAAGATTTAAATAAAATAGTGACTAAACAAAGAAAAAAATATAGCACTGATGAAATCGGATGTGATATAAAAAATATTTTTCACATAATAGGGCATCCTTTTTTAAATTTGATTAATTTGAGTCTGGAAAAGGGTGTTATGCCTGAATGTTTTAAAACATCTGAAGTGGTGCCTATACCAAAAATACGCAATACAAATCTGGCCGAATAGTCAAGACCAGTAAATATGTTGCCCTTTTGTGAAAAAAATCTTAGAATTAATAGTTTATGATCAAGTAATCAAGTACATAAATCAAATAATATTCTATGCACATATCAATCGGGATTTCGTGGTAAACATTCATGTGAAACGGCTTTGCAATTAGTAATTTCAGATTGGAAGCAGTTGTTGGACAGAGCAGGAGTTGGGATTTGCGCAGTTTTCATTAATCTTAAGCGTGCTTTTGAAACAATTGACCGTAATATACTACTATTAAAACTAAAGAGATATGGATTTGAGAACACCGTTATAGACTGGATTACAAGTTATACAACAAATAGGTACCAAGTAACAAAAATGAATGGGAATTTATCAGAAGCCAAGTTAAACAACTTTGGGGTTCCTCAAGGCAGTGTACTGAGTCCATTATTATTTATTCTTTATACTAATGACCTTGGCAATGTGTTGCAAAAATGTAAAATCCATCTTTTTGCTGATGACACTCTTATTTACTATGAGAGTACAAATGTTGAGGAAATTGTAAGTACTGTTAATTTAGAACTAAAATTATTGACAGAAAAATTTATGATCAATAGACTGAAAGTAAATGAATTAAAATCCAAATTTATGTTTGTGGGTAATAATTATCTATATAAACAGTTTGCTAGTCTAAATCTTGGTATCGAGTTAAATAGTAAAAAAAGTTGAAATTGTTCAGGAAATAAAATATCTAGGCCTATTAATTGATCGTGAACTGAAATTTAACAAACATATAGAATATATATCAAAGAAAATCGGCAAAAAGATCGGCTTTTTTAGCAGAGTGGCTCCATTTATATCAACTACTGCTAAACTAACTGTGTGTTATATCTTGATACTACCTCATTTTCTCTATTGCTGTTCTGTGTTGTCTACAAGTTGTACAAATGTTAATAGTCCCCAGGTTCTCCAAAATAAGGCAATGCGAATAATACTAAGATGCAACTGCTTCACTAGCAATCAGCTAATGCTTAATACATTTTAATGGCTTAACATTAAACAGTTCCTCTTCTTTCAAACTATGACATTTATTTTCAAAATGATTAATAACATTTTACCGGAATATTTCACACGACAATTGTTGCCTGTTACAGACGTACACATGTGTAACACACGAACGGCTAGTGCAAATAACTATTATGTTAAAAGAACTTCTAAAAGTAGTACAATGAGAAGTCTGTTCCACAAACGAGTTATACAAATCAATCTTCTTCCTCACGTAATTAAGACTAGTAATACCGTTAACCAATTTAAGAGTCAACTTTTATGTTTTATAAAAGTTAATGCATTTCAGCCAAATTGATGTTATTTGATGTTTGTTTTTTTTCTCTATATTATGTCTATATTATGTAAACTAGTACTAGTTTGTAACTATTATTTTTATATCTATTATTTTTTTTATGTACATGCTATCTATCTATGGATAAATAAAGGATATCTTATCTTATCTTATAAATTTGGCAAAAATGTCTGCCAGCCAAGGTTAGGGCTTTTTAGTGTCTTGTGAATCATAAATTAGCAGACATTTTTTTTTAAATTTTAACTATATTTTATCAACACTTCAATCCATCTTTCGCCACCATGAAGGCAAATTGCTCAAAAACCGACCGATAGAAATTTCTACTACAATAGTACAGTACTGTACACACCAAAACAAACATTTTACGCTATGTTTGGTCCGGTAACTAAAATTTTTTTTTTTTAATTTCCGGTTACCGCGCGCCGATCGGAAGTTTTGTCTGCCAGGGTAATTGGGATGTGTGGAGTACACATACTAACTACCTGTGCGGATAAATGTCAGTAACAATTCGATTAAAAAAAAATGTCCCCCCTCCTTCGTATCCGGCCGCCATACCAAAAATTTCAAATGAGAAAAGTATGGTACTCATATGGTCTCCTTGATTACCGACTGGCAGACGGTAACCTTTCATCGTCGAATTTGCACGTTATTGCTTAAACTATAAATAAAAATGGAATAGAACGCCCTGGAGCAGTGATCCATAATGGACCATAATTTATTACTTCGGCTGTCTTCGTAGTTTTATCATAAATAATTTTGGCATCATTTGTGCCTTTTGACCTGTAGCATCGTCTTGCATATTCTTCTCTATAAAATACGCTGATATATTAATCATATAAAATACAAAGGTGAAGTTTTCCTAGAATTTATTAGACTCCTACGTCTTCCTGATACATATATATTGTTAATTAATTGTGGATGAAGGGGTCTTTTGATAAAATTATGCGAACTATATTTTCTTGGTTTATTGGCTCTTAAAGAGCCATCAACGTCATAAAAACCATGAGATTTAGACTGCTATCTTTTTGTAAAATAAATAAAAAAATGTGTTTTTTCTTTCGATGTTTTGTCCGAGGTTTTGTCGCTATCCATTCATGCAGTACTGCCTATAATGATACTGCAATCATTAGGTTTGTTCCAAAAGCAGACTCGAACTAGTTTGAAACTGTCAGAAATATTCTCCCAGTTAAGTATTAATCTAAATACAGTGAGTTTAGCGTATATGAGGCAGCTGAGTGAATATTTCTGATGGTTTCAAACTGGTCCGAGGCTGCAGTTGGAACAAACCTTTTAACAGCTGTGTGAGGATCACAAACTTAAATAATTAGGTCATATTCTATTTCTAATTTTTTCTAATAATTCTGTAAAATTCTACGAAAATAAAAAAAATGTTCATATATTATTTTCACCACTTTGCATTACCCATTTTATTTATTAACTACAAATACTCGTATATTTATTGCTATTATAAAAAAGCATATCAAAAGGTATATGAGTTTTATTTAAATAGGTACCTATACAAAATAAATTAATTAAATACTTCGGACAGTGACTGCTTTAAAAAGCAAATGAAAACCCACAGAATAAAATTAATAAGCCAAAGTAAAATTAGAACATTATTTTTAGAGAGTGAATCTACCCACGAATAAATCAGTTTTGCATAACATTACATGTGTTGTGTTGTCGGCTTTAAATTTAAGTGTATTTGATTTTAGAGTAACACAATATCCTGTTATTTATATTATTAGCACTAATATTTTAATCCAATTTACTGTATTTCCTCGTTTTAGATTTCTAACGTAAAGAAAGGAAGAAAATGTAGTTAAAAATAATTCTTAAAACATCAGATGACATGATTACTGATTAGGAAAGAAAATAGTGTTAACCAAAACAACATTAATAAAAAATATTATATCATAATTTAATTACTATTGAATTTTACGTTATTACTGGAGCTGATGTTTGTCGAACTCTCAGGGCCGTACTTAGGAATGTTAGAGCAAACGTTACATTTAAATTACCCGATTCATGTTTCATTATATTTGAATATACTAACAGAAGTAAACATGAAAATAAAAATATGTATTTAAACAATAATAAATCACACAGAAAACAAACATAAAAAGTGTGTAATAGTTATTTACGTAACCAGTTATGAAAAGACTAATTTTATTTGACGAATGTAATATTTGCCAAAACGAGCGGGCGAAGCGAGCGAGTTTTGCAAATTACATGAGTCAAGTAAAATTACTTTTCATAACGTGTTAAGTACAAAATTTTATCTAATCCCGCTTTAAAATAGGAAAATGATAATGATCAGTTACGTAAAAATTCATTACATCACTCAGTTATGTAATGGGACTAAGTTATGAAAAATGTGACGTTTCGTAACGTCAAAAATGCATTTAAAACTTGACATTTCATAACGGGGTTAGATAAAAAAAATTTATTTACAGCTTTAATAGCCTGGCCTGTATGCATGGCAGAGTATCACTGAATATGGCGAGTAATATCCTCAGATGCTCGGATCTACTTTTACATTTCGAAAACATTATAAAACTGTAGGAGTAGACCCAGGATTGTTCAAGGCATCAGAAAGAGCTGCAGATAAAATCGGTCTCGTATACGATACCAGGCGTCAAGGTGCTGATGTAGAGTCAGCTAAATTTCCTGAAAGCCCAAAGTAGGCTGACAAACATAAACTATAAGAACATGAAAACACTGAATTTATCGATAAGGATGACATTTTCTTTTTTAAGGTAGGTCAGTCGGGCTTAAGTTAATTTATTATGGTTTGTTAGGATGGTGTTATTAACGTCTTGGTCTACCGTAGCTGCGGTTTAAGGGTCTTAATATCAACTGCCGCTAGACGGCAGTATCTCTATTTTCTGCATGCCATATATACGTGATTTCGACATTAAGAATGCTATATTACCACCTGGGATAGACATACGGGGTAGACAGTGCCGCCCTATGTCCATGGAGATATTGAATCCGTTGTTGATAATGAGCAATGCTATCAGAAAAATCCAAGCCAATACACCTGATATAATCCATCTCGACTATTAAATCAATATATGTATGTCATTGAGTTCTTGGCACCTGCCGAGAAAAGTATCTGCGTAAAGAGAGTGAAAACCGGGAGAAATATCGTGAACTCCGGTAAAATCTCTATGTATTGTACCCAGGCTACCCGGACAAGATGGTTGTCCCAATTATCAGTATACTTGAAGGCCTACGATAAAAACCATACCGGCGTGCCAAAGATCATCTGAATGGTTGGCAGGCCAAATGCAAAAGGCGATCATTCTAGGTTCCATTCTGTGCTTATGGCGCATAATTCTGGAGTCTACAGCCTCTAAACCTGTGGGATAAGGGGGGGGGGGCTGTAGTTAATTTAGACTCCTATGTAAATTAGAGCTATGAGGATTATCCAGCCTCGAGAAACCGAAAAAAAAAAATACATTCATACATACTGATCGACGATCACTCTCAACAAATTCTCATTATTTTTTACAAATTTTGGAAATAATCTCACTCCCGAATTAATTTCATTTCGTTTGACATTTGAAACACTTGTTATGCCACCTGGTATTGTATGATACCAAATATAAAACCAACAATAAAACCTCGTTCGATAAACCCAATCATTATGAAATTAGTTATTTAATTAGAATAAATTTCATCAAAAGGATAAAATAACAATTTTCCATCAGACAGTAGGCAGCATATCGATCACTTTTCTTACAGACAGTCCAAAGCTTTTAGACTGTTTACACTTTGGCAAACTAAATTGGTTTTATTTCACATTTCATAAATATGCATGTCGAAGCTTCTGCTTATAAAGCAAACAACAACGGCGTGTGGTGATTACTAATGTTGAAAGGTAAATAAAATTAACAGATGTCTTCTGAAGCAATGCGATGGGGTGGTAATGGTATTATTAATTTGATTTTTTATATACTGACACAATAAAACGTAGCTCCAAGCTTGATGTAAATAATCGGGGTTGGCGCGTGGGTGTCATTTTTTTCCTTTTTTTTCCTCTTGTTTTTGACATCGTTTCGTACACAAATGCCTTTGAGTGATACGCCAACAGAAAGAGAATTTTATACACAATCATTATATTCCATAAAGTATACAGGATGCTATTTAAAATGGCCAAAATTAAAATGGGTTTCGGTAAAAACCGTAAAGAAAAAAATAATTTCGTATATATAGTTTATTACAAAAATACTGTGCATATAAAAAGGCTACAAGAAACTGCCATAAAAACTTCAGAGCGGCACACAGTGGGGCGGATGGCACATTTAGGTGACCATAATTCGAAAATCGAAGGTCGCAATTTCGACGGTTCAGCTTCACATTCCCCTAGAGGGGGCTTTGGCCCATCTAAATCCGAAAGAGACAGGTCATAATAGTGAATACCTGGTTTTCTACGTCAGTCGAAAGTTGGCGCTGTCGAGAAACCACGCGAGACGCTTCGCTGCCGTTTTTTCAAGTAGAAGTTATTTCGTGGATACAGTGCAAAATTCACGGACGATTTCTATTTTGAAAAATGGATGTTAATGTTGAAGGTATGTACAATGATTCTACATAGTTGAATCGATGAAAAATGTTTTTTGAACTTTCTAAAATCAACGTTAAACATTGGACTGCAATTAGAATTTCTTACCTTTTTTTTCGGCATATGCATGGAGCATAGAAGAAATTTCCAACAGATTCCAGGCAGATAACTTCATTAACATGTTTGTTGAAGTGTTTAATAAAACATATTTAAAGGAGAATCTCCAGATGTGTCCAGGAGAAAAGTTGTAACCGTTAATGTGTCGCGCTGTACGCTAACGCGCTCCATGCAGTAGAGAGCAGCTGCAGCAGGTATATCTCCCTGCTGCGCGCTGTCAGGGTTTTTTGTCCTAATCCGAAGGTTCAACAAGTTCTAAGATAAACCGGTGTTTTCGGTGTCTTTTTAAATGTACTCGAAACATAACAGCCGCACAGTGGGGCGGATGGCACTTTTAGGTGACCATAATTCAAAAAATGAATGTATGGCTCTGAAAGTGGGTACTATATGGTTTTCGGGGTCGCTGATAACGAATTTGATATCAGACTTATCAATTTCAAACTGGCGAATCCAAAATGGCGGACTTTTTTCTTCAAAAAATCTAGTTATTGCTTTCAAAGTGAGTACCATATGCTTTTCGGGGTCGCTGATAACGAATTTGATATCAGATTTATCAAATTCAAAATGGCGGATCCAAAATGGCGGACTTTTGTTTCCAAAAATCTAGTTATCGCTTTCAAAGTGACCCCGAAAACCATATAGTACTCAGTGAGTACTATATGGTTTTCGGGGTCATTTTGAAAGCGATAACTAGATTTTTGGAAACGAAAGTCCGCCATTTTAAATCCGCCATTTTGAATTTGATAAATCTGATATCAAATTCGTTATCAGCGACCTCGAAAACCATATAGTACCCACTTTCAGAGCCATACATTAATTTTTTGAATTATAGTCACCTAAAAGTGCCATCCGCCCCACTGTGCGGCATACAGAGCCATACTTTAAATTCATGTGTATTACAATGAAACCCTATAATACAACAGATTTAAAAGTAGTGTCTTAGATAAATAGATATTTGATACCAATTCTGTTCAATTAAAAAACCTAGCTCTAAATTAAAATTAACAAGTAATTCTCTTGTTGACAGTTTCTCCAATAATAATTTAACATATTAAATTATTATTATTGCCTAGCTTTTCATTAATATTGCTCTTCCTGAATTAATTTATAAACAGTTCGTTCTGGAACTTCTGTTAAGTGGACTGTTTTTTCACCGTTTTTTTTCCTTTTCACTTTCTTTCATATTTCTGTAAACATTTAAAACTAATTTTGTGACTGCTGGCATGCTGTTTTGAAACTTTCTTTGTAATTTGTGAAACATTACTATCTTCCACATTTTCCCAACATTATTTGCTGGTAGTGAGTTGAGAATCTTACCAAGGTCTGAACATTTTTCCAGTATTATTTTACCACAGCCACAAGTGGCTGTAGTAAAATAATTATGTACACAAAATTTCTGTAATAAGCTATATATTTGACAAATTTTTTTTTTATATAAAATGACGAAACATGTAATTAGTTTCATGGTACCCGTATATACTGGATGTCCATGGAATCGTGTACATCAGCAATATCTTAGTACCGACATTTTGTAAACTGGAGTAAATTTTTTTTAATAAAAATCCATGTTTTGACGCATATTCATTGTATTTATTATCAGTATCACACATGCGATTTAAGCAGAAGTGACTTTCGGTCTTTTATGTCAAACCTTCATGTTGATATTAATACAGCTATTTCATTATTATTGGTTTGAGAAATAACACACGCATTTTTTAAATGATTCTTATTTGCTTATTTATTTTTTTTATAAATTTCTTGTAGCAGCCTGAGGATAATACATTTGTTTTAAAATCTCGACAAATGAAACAAAATTTGTTATATAATAGCTATTTATGTAACAAATCTATAATGTAAGACTTTATTGAATGAGTCTAGTTTATGACCGAACGAGAGTAGCGGGCAAGGCTATAAAAAGAGGACGAGTTCAATATAGCCTCATTATGGAGGAGTTGCTTACAAAGCTTTATGTTCGACTGTTAAAATTGACTCATTATCGAAACAAATTCACTTTATAAATTTTATATATATTCTATGAGAAACGAGCGAAGTATGCTTTTTCTGTTGTTTGGTTATCATGTTGTTTGGAGATCATAAAGTGCCTCTTTATAGCACCAGTAAATAAAGTTACTTTATATACCACCGGTCTTAATTGGTCACTTTATATACTTAGTTTGAGGGCTTAAAGTATCAGTTTACAGCCTGCCGGGACGTAAAACACTTTACAGCCCGTCCTAGGGCTTTTGCTCTATTTTCATACAATATTTTTAACTTCTGAGGCAATAAGTCCAACATCGCAACAATTGCCGCCTCGATAATATCTGGTGGGGTACAGGAAAATAAATTTTCGTCCTCTTCCATTTTCCGTTCAATTGGAAAACACAAAACACCGACAAAACGATTGTAAAACTCTGAGAACGATTATTGCCACTACATTACAATATGGTCACCTTTATTTACGTTTTTGCTTTATTATTTACATTTATTTATTTAATTAAAATTCAAAATCAAATTCCTACCTGTCAGTGTGATTGCTATTAGTATGGAATATCAAAATTTAACAGATTGACAACTTTTATGGAGTATTTGTAAGATATATATTTATGTATTATGAATTAATTAAGACTGGTCGTAAATAAAATTTTGTATACACCTCGGGCACAACCAGCGTTTATGGCCTTTATTTTCATGCCGCGGGCCATAAACGCCTCTTTTTGCCCTTGGTGCATAAATTACTATTATTTTACTAGTACTATAAAGAGGTACTTTATGGCTGCAAAACTATGTCATAAACAGTACTTTATAAGGCAGTCGTATGTATATAAAGATAATTAAACTTGACACGTTGTGGAGCATAGTTCCAACAAGAACTACATACAAACTTTAACATAAAATACATTTACAGTGTTGTCAGGAGATACAATAAATTTTTTTGTCAGGTCATCATTTTCTTTCGTTTGCTCTTATTTCATATACTCGGACACACAAATCGATCTGTGGCAAAATAAATATCTTTGTCCTCAATAAACAATGGGGTTTAATCATTCGAGAAATCAATGTGCAAAAATGATAAAACTTAGAAGACGTTGAAATTGAATTGTTTAATTAAAATGGATGAAACTGTTCTCCTAAAAGTTAAATAGTGGACTTCTCTGAAATCAAAAGTTTACTATAATGTGTTTAATCTTAGAAATTCCTGGAGCAGTTATAGTCTTGACTGAATCATGAAAAATGATATTTTCTGGAGGAGTTAATTAAGTGCTTCTCATTTATCTAGATTTGTATAATCAATGAATCAAAATATGCTTTATTGTCCGGTTCGAAGAAAACAATAATTTCTCACTGAGAAAATAAACATACAGAAAATATATATAAAAAAAACAAACATATAAAGTGCAATAATTGGAAACAATGCGTATTGTCTGGTACAACAATACAATAAAATAAAAAAAACAAAGTCAATATTACGTTAAAATGAATCGTAAATAATATTCTTCTACAAATATCGTTTAAATATATTTACTGCAAACTCCCCTAAAGGATATCCGTATCTGAAGTGTGATTAAATTAATGAGAAATATGCAGTCATTAAAGCTGTGTAAACTTTTGAGATTTTGCTAATTGCACTTATCTAATAACATGTTCTTTAAACTTTGGCGTGAAATTCGTATTTAATCCAAGAAACTTTGTATATGACATATTTTCAACAACATGGTTTCTCAAGGGAAGATGCATCTGAAAGATTATATTTGATATATTTATGTATACGAAAATTCGAAAATATGTAAGTTAGTCACACATATCTTTGACTTTATGTTCATGTCAAACTATATTATTTCCCACAGAATGTTATTATCTGCATCATAATATAATATAGTAAGCAGTTTCCTGTAATATCACTAGTAATAAGGTCATTAATGTATATAAAAAAATAAATTGGCCAAGACAGAACCTTGAAGTAACCCATGACTTATACTTAATTTATTTAATTGGTATTTTATACCCCAATTGCCTTATTTAATAAGTCAAACGATCAAAACTGATGTTCGTAAATATCAGTCAAATTCAACTGCTCATATCTTCCAAAATAGAGACTTGCTCTTTATGATTTTCGCATTACATAAGAGCTCCGTCCTTTCGTTACAAAATAACTAAGAGTTAAATACAGATTTTTCGTTCTATGGATTTTACAGGGTGATTAGTGAATCCTTTATAAACTAACACGAAATAGCTTATTGGCCATTACAAGCTCAACCTACATAAGACATTCGGTATATGTCGTCATAATTATCCACCTATCTAACACTCAAGTCTGAACAGAAAGCTGAATAATATGCCTGTGGCATATAATCAGGTGATCTATCAATATCAGCTAATGTTTAGAATAATATATGACAGTGTCATCATTAGAGCTCGGACGGAGGTATCGGTTTCCAGTGATGGCTTTTATACAGATCATGATAAAGAGAATTTTATTTCATTTTAAAATGTTAATACGTAAATTAGTTTTATCGAAAACCGTATATTTTTATACTACTCAAATTTGGAGGTGACGTCACACTGTGTTTTCCTTATAACTCGTCAACAGCTGGAGCTATTTAAATTGTGTAAAAACATTTGATTGTATTGGTGAATGTAACACCAACAATCCTAATTTTTGTTTATAGACAGAATACCTACATTTTTCTTCGAGTCCAATATTTACGCGCTGACACGTGACCTACAGCTAATCCTGGTTTTGATGTCATCAATACCTAACACCTCCCCAAGCGAGAATGCCTTATTTAATATCATTCTGGATTAGTGAATAGTAAATTATTTTTTGTTCAGACAAATTCAAGTATTTTCTAAAACATTTTAGTTTGGACAATTAAATTTGTATGCAGATCCCATCTCATATCTCTTTCGATCATAACACCCAAGCACCCAAATATTTTACATCAACATGCTCCGATAATATAATTGTTTTTTTAATAATATTTACCTCGATTGAATTAAAATGGGGAAAATTTACTTTGTAGGAGCTAAAAGCAATATATTTAGTTTTTTTTAAAATCAAGTGTTAATAATAATAATAGTAATAATAATAATATATATAATTTGCTGTATATAACAGATACTGTTTTACACAAGTCAACAAAATTTTACATAAAACGTAATAAAAATAGGAAAACTGCAATATAAATGCAGTCAAGCAAAACATATAGAAAATATTTTATAATGTATAACAAAAATTTTTAGCGTGTTCTTTTGAAACCATTGAAATGTGTTGGATAAATCTCTCTGTATCAATGATCTTAACGAATTCCATGAATGACGCTTGTAGAAGATCACAGAGTGATCTGCATAGTGTGCAAAGCAAAAAATTTTTCCCGCGCTATTTAAATTTAATAAGTCATTTATATAGAGAGATAATAATAAAAGCCCTAGGACGATCCCATGAGGTACACCATATTGCACCTTTTCGGGATTACTATTTATATCCTCAATAGGCACATAATTAACTCTATTCTCTAAGATTCTCTAGATTATGAACTTTCCCTCTAATTCCAACCACATTTAATAGCTAGATACTTTAAGCTTTTACGAGATAGGTTAGTGAACTTGGCTGACAAAATCACAGAATATTTGTCAAAAATCATAGTTACATGTTTTTATTTGGTTTAATTATTATCAAATTATATCAATTTTCTGCATAAAGAGAATAATAATTATTCTTGAAGGTAAATGCTATTTGGAAAAACATTAATTACTAATTACATTTAATAGTTTTCATAATATGAGCCTGTTAACATATAATGTTTTGCCAGTTAATGAAATTCAGCCATGTTTCTAAATTATTGGGTCTGTATTGGTAAATAAGAATTTGACAATAATTGAAATTTGGGAAATTAATTTAAAGGATATTCCTCGAATATGTTTTTAAAGTACCTATTTTAAGAATAAGTTTTAAGAATAAGTAGATACGTAAAAATATTTTCAAACTATTCTGAAGAAAAGTAAACAAATATGATTATTCTTACAATGGCTCTATTTTAAATATATCTATATAAATATTTCGCGAATGACTTCGAACAGCAAAGATAAACATAGAACATTATGTATAATTTTCTATATCCGCGATAGAAAATCTTCAGACTACTTGGTAGGGTACAGGCCTAGGTAGAATTATGTTGATATCAAATACAACGATTTTACTAAGTAATTTTTGTATAAATTTACACCTTAATATAATTAAATTAGCTTAAAACTGGGTTTTGTACGAAAGTTTTCTTTCAAGAATTATAAAAATATTCTGACCCACTTTTATCACGAATTTAAACTACATACATAGAAACATAGTTGCTTGGGAAACTCATCATAGAATATCACAGTAGTTAGTTTTAATGGGTATGCGCCAGAGTAGGATATAACTTTTAATTACTAATTGCATACGGCCTTTTACCTGAGGTGGTATCCACTCTATCTCTCCTAGAGCCACCCATGATTGAGCGTGAACAACAGCCCACAATCCTGGAGCTCCATCCGGCAAGTGTTCGACTGCATAAAGGGAAGCTGCTAAAATCTGAGTTTCAGATGAGACATCTAGTTGCAGTACATGTAGTCTGCCGGAACAGACTTCTTTCAGCTCTTCAGCGGCTGAATTTCCTGCAACATTCTGAAATCCTGCGAAGATCGTAAATCCTTGGTCGTCCAATTGCCGGGCGAGGGCGCTACCGATAACGGAATCGCAACCGGTGATCAGGATAGCTTTGCCTGCCGCTGTTACCTGTAAATAATAATGGTAATTAATTAGCTTTTACCGACTCTTCAGTTTTCAAAATATATTTTTATATTTCTCGTTTATTGTTTAAAACAAACTTTAACAAAACTATAATTAATTATTTCAATTAATTAGTCTTACTATTCGAAATTAAAAACTAGTTTATAATTATTATTTTATAACAACTACACTTTTGTTCACTCGAAGTGGAACATCTAAAAATTGGGTCAAGTTTAAAGGCCTGTAGTTTCGAAATTACCCAACAGATTTCTTTCATTCTTGCGCCTATGGGTAGAGAATTTACAAGACTTCAAAATCCTGATGCGGGTTGGAACCTTTGACGTTAACACAGCAGAAAGGATTGGATTTAGAAATTAAATATCTGTGCAATAAACAAATTACAAATATATGGACTTTACAAAGAATTTGCCTATAAAGTTAAATAATTTAAAACATGAAGATTGGTGTGACTTTCAGAGGAACATAATTTGCTTCTAAGGGTATTCCAAATGAGATTGTTGCTAGTGTTGAAAATTCAATTTAATACCATCCTGATTCCTCTTAAGGATTTGTCAGAAAAGCTTGCAGGAATTAAAGTAAATAGAAGTCGGAATCCACAAAGGATAGAAAAATTGTCAAACGCCTGCGTGAAAAAGATTATTTTACTTAAAAGCTGATAAGGGTTGGTAATAAGGTTGGTATTTTAAATAAAGGGTAGACAACTTAATTGGTAATGGTCCTTACAAAAAAACTTTCTAGAAATCCTTTACCAAAAAAAATTACTGAAGTAAGTGATGTATTTAAATCCTGCAACAACCTTATTACTGTAGCTATAATAGGAGGTAATGTATCTATCTAATCCAAGTGTATCTAGATTGTACTGCTTGCATAACAGCATATACCAGGAAAGTAGGTGCGTTCGATTGTTCCAGCAATTAAATCGCCGACTTACCACGTATCCACGTATCCAAAATCAAAATTCTTAACAGAGAAGCTCGAAAGTTTATCCATTACATCACCTAGTTTGTCTGTGATTAATTCCAATGATTTCAATCAATAAGGTGAAAATATCCAATTGCCAGAAGGTGAAATTTTGACTTTCTGATGTTTGTTCTTTGTTTCGATACCACAGACCTTGGACTACCTTGAGAATTTATCGAATCAAACAATCTGTCAAGATATAGTAAAAGCATATATTCAACTCACTAAACTTTGCATGCAGCAAATGCACAATAAAACAGCAATGGGTAACTCTTTGTCACCATTCGTTGCCAGTCTCTTTATGAACAGATTCGAACTTAGGTATGTAGACGATATTTTTGCAGTGTTTGATACAATTGTAAATTATTTTGTGATAACTGTTACTATTCTTCTAAAATTGCTTGTTCTAATTGATCAACATTTTGTAGAGACTGGGGACGTTCATAAATTAGCGGTTTAAGAACATCCCACACATGTTCTGTAGGGTTGATATGAGGTGAACGGGCTGGCCATACCATACAGTTGGTATCACTATTAAGGGAAAAAATGTTAACAATTACAGCAAGGGGAGGACGAGCGTTTACATCCATGTAAACAAAGTTTGAATTTCAGAGTTCCGCGAGAAGTAGGACAATTAATGGGTAGCAAAACCCTATCTGCCGAACTCGGCTCATCGCCTCGTCTTGGAAATCAAACTCGTTTCGTTAAAAATGCCCAATAATAACAACAACATTTATCCTCTATATGAATTACCATAGCAGTACGTACAGTTGATTTTAATAAAAACTGGTACACTTTCTTTTGGCTATGTAAATCATTCGTTCTTTGATTGATATTAATAATCTTACAAATGTCACTTTGACGTTAATCAGTGGCGTCATTATTAAAAATGGTTCGACATCTAACAGATATTCAAAAATTTCGAATTGTTTCTAAAATTGAAGATGATTGGTCCATAAGAAGACTTGCTGCTGAATACAATGTGAGTAAAACCACGATAATGAGTGTTAAAAAACAATGGGAAACCAACCAAACGGTATCCCGTAAAGTTGGTTCCGGTAGGCCCAGAAAGAGCAATAATCAAGAAGATGAAAATCTTATAAATTACCTAATAGAAAACCCTTTTCAGACTGCAGTAAATGCAATTTCAGAGACAAATTTCCCTGCTTCGGTATCTACTGCTTGCAGAAGAATAAAACTACAAAACGACTTGAAGAGTTGTTCAGCGGCTAAAAAATACAAACTTTCAGAAGAAAAAAAGTAGGGTAGGATTATTTTTGCACTCAACTATATAATCAATGATGAAAACTTCTGGGGATAAGTTGTCTTTTCTGACGAAAAGGTTTTTAAATCCTGTAACGATGGACATGTTCGCGTATATAGGCCTCCTTCCACTAGATACGACGAAAAATATACTTTCGATCCACAAATATCAGGAAGATTTTCAGTCAATGTCTGGGCTTGGATGAACCTAAATGGGTAAGGTGTGTGTTGGAACGGTGGTGGTCATCTCAATTCCATTAAATATATTGAAATATTAGACAATATTATGTTGCCGTCAGTAATAGGTGTTTCCGGAAAATAATTTTATTTTCCAACAAGACAACTGCTCCATACATACGGCCCATCGTGTCAGGCAATGGTTTCTTAATAAAAACATAGAGTTGTTACCGTGGCCATCTAAAAGTCCGGATTTAAATCCAATTGAAAATGTATGGGGACTAATGGTGAAACATACAAGAAAATTAAATAACCATCCAAATAATGCCCAAGAATTGGAAGGGATAATTGAAGACGTTTGGGAGAACTTGTCGCAAGAAGTTGACCTTGCAAGAAATCTGATTTTGTCCATGCCTGTAAGACTTCAGGCAGTTTTAGACGCTAATGGAGCAATGACAAAATATTAGTTAATTCTGTATTACGTAATTGAAGTTCATTTATTTTATTTTTTTATTGTATTTTTATGTTCAGTTTACATTGTTTACATTTTTTTTTAATCTCAAGTGGTATTTTTGTGTTCTTATTTTAAAAATAGAATTATCATTATTCAGTTAGTATTTCAATTACAACCATTAGTAGAATTATCCGTAACAAATATTATTTTTTTAAACAATAATATGGCAGGCTTGAAAATGTTTTGAAAAAGTTATTTTCTAATTATTTTTTAAAATTCCATTTGAATAAAATAAAAGAGAAAGGTTTAATAAGTTTAAAAACACAAAGAAAACCGATCTCCTCCAAAAAACCCAGGTCCGGGGTAAATCACCTCTTCTCCACCCCCCTCTCGACATGCCTGGCCAGCCCTATTTACAGACATGCACACAACTAAACTATTAAGATTTTCGATTACAAGAGTTGTACCAGTTTTTTTTGGAAATCAAGTGTACATCGACCACTTTGTTAAAGATGAAAATAATTTGACCATTTTTGAATTTTGCATAAAATGGAAACTTATTATTTTCACCGACGAAGATAAAATATGAACAATACACGTTTAATTATTATAGCTTTACGAAACATGATTGATTGCTGCAGAACTATGCTCATCGCCTCGTTCTGACAATCAAATTTGTATTGTTAATAACTATAATAAAAATATGTTCAACTTTATTAATTACAGTACACATTCTAATTTACTTGCCAATTTTCTAGACGAATGTGAACACATTAATATAACATATTCACTGTTGTTTTTGAGACACACAAGAATTTATAATAAAAAAATTTTTGTGAGCTTGAAGATAAAGGTAGTTATTTTGGGTCAAAGTAAAAAAAGCTGTAAGTATGTCACGTTGTATTATAGATTTTAAGATAATTTAGCAATTTTTTTTTAAAATGTATGTATAATATATCATATATCAGTCCCAAAACTATGAAATAGCAACATAAAATTTGTCGCCCTCAACGCAAAAATAGCTATTTGTATGACAAGGGAGAAAAGTGCATAATTTCCTCCCGCGGATATCCAAGGGAGGAAATGGCACTTTGCTCCTGTGTAATACATATGATTTTTTCTACGACCATTTACAGTGTTTTACATTGGTTTTACATATATTTTATTATATTTTCTTATGTATGACAATCAAAAAACCAAATATGTCAGAATGTCATAATAGGTATTTAGATAAGTAAATATTGTTAAAAATCAAAGTACATGGAACGTTGCTAAGGTTGCTTCTTGTTTTCAAAATAAACAAACTTCCAAAAAGTTTATAATAATGTATTCCGAATGTGAAGATGAAGTTCCTCAAGATATTCTGGAAGAAGCAAACGTGGTTTCGTTAAATCTATTACCGTTAAAGTCTCGTGAAAAATATGAAAAAGAGTACCAGCTATTTAATTGTTGGATGGAGACTAGGAAAATAAGAAAAATATGTGAAGAAGTAGTCCTATTTTACTTTTCCAAAAAATGCGCCGTTTGAAGCCTTCAACATTATGGAGCAAATACAGCATGTTGCGATCTACACTCCAAATTAAACACAATATCGACATTAAGTTTCCTAAATTAGTAGCTTTTTTAAAACGGAAATCTGCTGGATATAAAGCCAAGAATGCCAATACTTTTTCAAGGAAGGATATCAACAAGTTTATTGCAGGAGCTCCAGATGAAACTTACTTACATATGAAGGTAAGATTGATGTTATTGTTGAATAATAAATAAAAACGTAACGCAGCATTTTTTATTAGAAAGTATATATATGACAATTAAGTGACATTTTAGGCAGTTATCATAAGTGCATTTTCCTTTTTCAGGTTGTGCTTATATTTGGAATTGCTGGGGCATGCCGTAGCGATGAATTAGTTAAAATGGTACTTGAGGATATCAGTCATAAAGGCGACATTTTGGTGGTGCAAATACCTGACTCAAAAACTAATATCAAAAGGACATTTACAATAACAAATGAGATTTTAAACAGAGTATCTGTCTTGGATATGTATAGAAAATATCTGGACTGTAGGTCCCCTAAAACATGTCATTCTAGATTTTTTGTAACTTATGCTAAAGGGAAATGTACAAATCAGGTAATTGGCAAAAACACAATTGCCAAAATTCCATACAGAATAGCAATATTTTTAAATTTGGACGATTCGAAAGGCTATACTGGACACAGTTTCCGCCGTACTTCAGCTACGTTATTAGTCAATGCTGGAAGTGACATTCTCACTCTAAAAAGATGGCGAACAAACGCAGTAGCAGAAGGGTACTTAGATGATTGTATTTCTAAAAAATGTGAGGTAGCCAGCCAAATAATTACGGGAGAAAGTTCTACTTCACGAATCAAAAAACGTTGTCTTGTTTTTGAAAATTTTTTTCTACAAGTACTTCATCAGCGACCAAGACTTTGGAAAACAACAAACAGGAACTGATGTCCACCAGCAGAGCCAATATTTCTTCAGGGGCAATCTCCATTAGTAATTTAACTAATTGTACCATAAATTTTAACAATATTTAGTTACTGATGTTAATTTAAACCTCGATTTAAACTGTTTTCAATTTTTATAAATAAAAATAAGTAATAAAAAATCTGTTTCAAAGAAAAGCATTCATTTTCAGGAAGTTTGTGTATCAATAAAAGAAGTCTATACACTACTATTACAGCTATTTGAAGTTTTTACTTATTTGCTTCCAGAGGGAGCCAAAGTATTTTCCTCCCTAGGGAAGCAAAGTATTTTCCTCCCGAGGGAGGAAAAGTACTACTTTGCCCTTGAAATGAGGGAGCAAAATAGTATTTTCTATATAGGGAGTAGAAAAAAATATATTATATGCTGCATGTCGCAATAAAAAGTTTTTTCAAATTGAATAGTATGTAAAAAAAAATTATTTGAAAATAGAATATCGAATACATATTTTTTATGTTCATGTTTTAAAAGCGTAATCATCGTTGTTAATCGAACATTTTAGGTTAGAAGTATAAATTTGAAAATTAATTGAAATATTTAGACACAGAAAGCTTTCCCACGTATTTTCCAGTCATACAAAATGGATGATTTGTTGTCATTTATTTTTCCCTCTCTACTTTTCTTTTTTTTTTTGAATTGGCAATCTGTAACAATTTTTTAAGTAATTTATTACTTTCTCATCTACTATAGAGAAGGTGTTAGATTACAATGAAAATGGACTATTGATACCCGAAATAAATTTATTCGAATTGGCATTGTGTCTGTATGTCTGTCGCTGCTTATTGTGTTGTTGCGTATTTTCACAAACACGTCTCAATGTGGAAATTTTAAATTTTTTAATATCTGTGAGATTCAAGGATCAACCTAATTGAATATCAGTGAAATTGATTCACCAGGACAAGCACGTCTTAAGGGGACAAAAGAAATCGAGCCAAATCAAAAAATATTTCAAATATTTTTCGGAATGAGGGAATGTGCCGAAAAGAACTCTTGAACATTTCTCTTAAGGTTAACCGTTACCAAAAAAAAAAATTTAAAATTAATTTAATTTAATTGAGTCATCTCGGCAGTACTTCCTGATTATATCCAATTTGATGCGAATGAAAAATAAATTATTTTATGTATTTTATTTCGTTTTATTCTGTTCATTTGGTTTGTCTCGTTGGTCTTGTTTATCTCATTTGTCTCATTTGTTCCATTTGCTTCAATGGCCTCATTTGCCTCATTTGTCTCCTTGTCTCAATTATCCCGTTTATCTCATTTATGTCATCGCATTTATCTCATTTATCTTATATATCTTATTGTGTGTATTTTAATTATTTATATAAATGAAAAGAATGGAAATGATATTTTCAGTTAAAATATTAATTTCATTCATGTCAAGTTGAATATGATGATGAGAAAGTGAAAATATTGTCGAAGAGCATCTAGCCGCGACCATTTCTTTTTTCTCTTATGTGTGTTATCAAAGTCCAAAGGTGATCTTTTAGTAACTAAACAGAATCAAACCTAGAATAATTTATTATTATATGAACGATTTTCTTAAAATTTTAAATCTTCTATAAGCACTTGATTTTAAAGAGCGCGGTTAGTTAAAATTAGTTAAAATTTTTATCAAATAAATGTTAATTGAAGTGGAAGCAGCATTAGTAGATATATTAGTCAAAATGTAAATACCTTAGATTTATATTTTTGTACTATTTACTGGTTGCCAAGAAACCGTCCAAAATTTGGTATTTCCATCTTAATTTTAGCCAACTATTAAACTCAGAAGTTATATTATTTTTGAATTAACAATATTTAGATGATGAAATTAGTACTGATTTTTCAGAAATTTGCTTTAATTGTTTTGGCAACTTTTTTTAATACAATAATGATTGAAATTTTTGATACATAAGAAACAATCCCATTTGCACGAAGTGTTAATCTTGATAAGAAATGGGTCAACTAATATATCGAAGAAATCTTTATAAACAAACATGCAATATCATCAGAGCTGCCTTTACTTGATAGTGAAATAACACTTGTTTTTTTAGTGTTATCCATTAATATAAAATTAGAAAATTAGTTCCTATTATGCACCAGCTCATACTGTGTATCGTTTCAATTTTCTGCTGCTTTACATATTCTACAATTTTGTTTTCTTTGCCTTATCATCAAGGACAGTTTCATTAATCAACCCTTTATCCATTTTATGTAGAATAACTTCTTTCTTAAGCATAAAATCATCCAATTCATATCAAATAAATTATACATTTCATTAACATAGTTAAAATTATATATCAATTTAGTAATTTAGCCTTGGAACAAATCTACATCTCTAAACTTACTACTTATTGTATAAGTGGGGCTAATTTATATTATAATATAGTCACTAACATTTAGTTCATCAAAAACCGACACTTGTTAGTAGTAAATGACTAAATCGATCATAGTACCACCATATGCGTATAGGAGTTGAACATTTTCTTGAAACCAAAGTCATTATTTACATGACTACAATGTCATTAGAGAACCAGATGATGTTAAAATTACCAAACATTAAAAATATATGAAATTCACATTTCTCGCCCAGCATCCCTCATTCTGTTTTTCTTCTTTTTTTAAAGTCACAGTGCATTATTACTAATATTTCACTATTTTGTTAATTTTATTCTAATAATAATTTGCCAAGATGTTCACTAAGAAAACATCTTTACTTACAGCATATTTAGGCTTTACTCGACCTCTGTGAACTTTTAAATATGCACCATTTTTAAATCTTAAGAAGACCTAACAACGAATTCCCATATTTCAGATTTATTTACAAAACCGCTAAAGACTACTATCGTTGAGATCGGAAATCAAATTCTCGAACATATTTATGACCCACTCGAAGGTAAATGTAGAAATTTCCATTCCAGCTTAATATTCATCTCGGGACAGATACACGATAAAAACCAATATTGAGCAATTCAAATGCTAATTTGATATCAGTTTCGAATTGAAAAAATATATAACCAGCAGGGAAACTGTTATTTTATTTCTGTTCTACCCTATCTATGGACATTTTATTTCATGTTTTAAGGGCTTTCCGGTCAGAATTTGTATGATTTTCCTTTATCTCGTCACCTTAGACATTATCTTTCTACACACACTCGCAAGCATTTGAGAGTAAGTGAGGATTAACACGATCACTTTCTTTTTTATTTCCATGATAGTAACGGAGATGGTGGGATAATTCGATTTTTCAACGTTATTCAATCAGATATAGATGAGGATGACAGGGAAGGCTTATCCTAAACACTTCAGAAATGTGCAGTAATCGAGAAAATGTGTTGTTATAGGATTAAGTTTAAGTATCTTATTACATCAGAGGGTGAGCTAATAGAAAGAGTAACGCTGAAAGCTCAACTTTTATTAAAAGGGAAAATTAATGAAAATCCAATTGAAAATGGATTTGTTATGTCTGAATATTAAGTTTTATTGTGTAAAAAAAAATGAAATTTTAACAACCTGATCTCATTAATGGTAAATTATATGGCATTTTTATATATGAAACACTCCTATTAATTTGATGAATTCTATCGATTCTCAAAATCATGCTGATTTAAGCTGTATATAAATTGCATATTATATTCAGTAGTTTTTAAAAAACTTAAATATTGAAGTAGAATTTTTTGTTTTGATACAACAATTAACTTTAAAATGCATGTGACGTTCTAAACAACTTCTTTCGATATCTCCAACGCGAAGCAAAATATCGAGAATTGGTCCTATTCGCGAGGTCGCAGTAGGCTGGGTTTACAACGTGCATTTGAGTTGAATACCTCAACAGGTTTACCTCATAAGGTTCTACGACTGTACAAAAAAGTCAAATTTCTACTCCTGAAAATAAGGAAATATCAGGTTGTTTTTATTTTAAGTGCGACACACTGTATTGAAACAATTTTTTAATTTTGGCTTTATTACTTCCCCCACCGTTTATATTTTTCCATTTAAAATGAGACTTGTTGTTGGTTGTCTCACAATATAAAAAGATTTAGAAGAAATTTGTAGTTTCATTTTGTCAGTATTAACTATAGTAAATATATTTTAGTTACAGACACTAAATTATTTCTCTGAGTGTGAAGTAAAACATCAGTTTAAATTATTACTGTGTTATATAATCCCAACGTAGAATATTTGTCAGTTCCGACAAGTAGAAAATATTAAACATAGCCAATCATCTAGTCTCGCATGTAACAGCTCATATTTTATCTATTTATAAGCGTTTATTTGCTTCATTTTTTATTCCACAAATAAATATTATATTGTATTATTTATTAAGATTGTATGATTCTTGCCAATCGTATATCGCCTTAAATTATACAACTGTTTGCCGTACCCAAAGAAAACGAAATGTATTTACTAGTCTTTATAGAGCTTCGTACAAAAAAGGGTCAATTGCAAATTTGTTTGTTGTGTCAGTCGAAATGTATGCGAGTCATTCCATATGAAATCGTCTAATCGGTAAAGCCAGCTTATTTTAGATCAAACTTTGTGAAAATAAAAGAAATCCACCGTCATTTAATTTTCGCATGCGTCAGTTCCCGCCTGGCCGATTTAAAGCATTTAAAAAACGTCATTTTTATGCTTTAATACCTTTAGTTGTAAAAATTTTTCTATTAAAGATATCTACACGTTTAAGGTGGCATTTCAAAGCTGAAAGATAATAGTTTTTGTGCATATGAATTCACACAATCAATACCCCCAAAAAATAACACGGTGCTGAAAATACGTGTATTTTACTGATTTTTCGTGAATTTTAACTGACTCCAGTGTCTCGACTATTGAATGCAAACGACTATTTCTCAGAGATCAAGTGCACTTATCGTGGAAGAAATAAAACCTACAATTGACTCGTTCGGCCTACTCTTTATAAAAAAAATCTTATTTTTAAAATAAACTTAAACTATGTACTTCTTGAAAAGTAACGCTGTTAATAAATATTACTACTAGCAGCAAAGCGCAGGCTTTTGAAGTTCAAGGTAAAAACTAAATATCCTGTAAGTGTCATATTTTTATCTCGTAGCCAACCCACTCATATTATAGCCTAAATAATGCGATTTTTTAAAATTTCAAAATTTCAAGCAGAGATTTTTTTAAAAAGCGTAGGCCGAACGAGTCAATTGTAGGTTTTATTTCTTCCACGATAAGTACACTTGACCTCTGAGAGATATTAGCTGGTTGCATTCAACAGTCGATACACTGCAGTCAGTTAAAAATCACGTAAAATCAGTAAAATACACGTATTTTCAGCACTGTGTTATTTTTCGGGAGTATTGATTGTGTGAATTTATATTCTTTGCACAAAAACTACTATCTTTCAGTTTTGAAATGCCATCTGAAACGTGTAGATATCTTTAATAGAAAAATTTTTACAGCTAAAAACATTAAAGCATAAAAATAATGTTTTTTAATTGCTTTAATTCGGGAAGACGGGAACTGGCGCATGCGAAAATTAAATGACGGTGTATTTCCCTCTTTGGAACCCTAAAGAAGATTCTCACAAAGTTTAAGCAAAATCTAAAATAGTGGAGCAACAACAAAATTTTTTTTAGACGATTTCATATGTAATGACTAATGCGTTACTTTCGCGAAGTGTGGAGTCAAAAATATCGCAAAGTAGGTATGCCAAAAACAATTGTTTTTAAATACACACATGGATGGAAGCAGATTTAATTTTGTAAAAAGGGCGTAACACTATTGCACGTTAATGTACCACACCATGTACTACAAAAAGTTGAATTTATCTTTTGTGTTGAAATTTATCGACTTTTTGTGTGACGTTCTTTGGGTTCTTTCTTCATTGGTCTTTAGGCTTGTCATTAATTTTAACCTTGAATAAAGTGTTTTAGTAATATTACCATATGGAACGAAGGCACTTGTCCATCGAAAACGCTAATAGAGCCATTGGTAAGCTTCAGGCTGGCATATGCTAAGTTGATGTTGAAAAGGCATTCGGTGTATCCGAAAGTGTGATTAGTAAGGTGAACAGTAGATTTAGCGAAAATTCACCCCTCACCCCCTCTGTAATTAACTCAAGAAATCATGATATTTAGATAAAAATTTGACAAAATATGTAACAATATGAAATTAATAAATGGTCCAAATTCAATTTTTTTTAACTTAAGACGTTTCGAATTTATTGACAAAAATCTATGTTGCACTTACCACTTTTAAGGGGTTGTAACTCTCTTAGGAACTGATTTAAGGCAAATATTTATATACAAAACTCAATTTATTTTTTTCTAGTTCTATCACTCCCTTGAAGGTACTTAATTATGGTACACCCTGTACAACTATAAACAATATATTTTTTTTAAATATAATTTTTTCTAATTTCTTGAAAATCCCTAACTTTCTTGCATGTGTGTAAATAAATTTGAACTATTTAGATTTGTAAATGAAGCAGAGATATTTGGCAACGCTGTAAATATTAAATTATTTAAATATAAACTATAAAAAGTATTTCCAGTACCTTTCAAGAGGAAACGCCTTTTTATTGTCACTTGTCATTGAATGTAGTAACCTGGGGGAGATCGAGTTACCTGCAACGCGTTTTTATCTCCCAGAAAAGATTGCTACGATTAATTTTTAACTTAAATTATAGACATAGCTGTAAAGATGTATTTAAAGAGAACAATATTTTGACTGTTCCTTGCATTTATATATATATATATACATGCCTATTATTTGCTAAAATAAATTTGTATTCTTTCTCCTCCTCAGCAAATAATCACGAATATAATACCATACATCGAGATCTGTTGCTGGTCCCAGTACATAAAACATTTGAAAACTCATTGCACTATAATTGTATTATTTTATTTAACAGCATTCCTAAGGCAACTAAAGAATTGAATTTACCCTTATTCAAAAGAAAAATTAGGAAAATGCTGGTGGCAAATGCTTTTTATAGTGTAAATGAGTTTGTTAATAGTTTAAAATAGTTTTTTTCTTTTTATAAGTTTGTCTATATGGTTCTGTTGTTAGGTTATAACTAGAGCTGTCCGAGGTCACCTGGCCGCCAGAGCCGTCATATGACTCATATGTTTACATCATATCATAATACTTGAATAAGTAATTAAATGGAAATAAATTTTAACAATAATGTTACATTTTATAAAAATTTGTATAAAACTCACCCTTTTAAACAGATTTATGAAGTAGTTTGGTTGTCGTCATCACAAAGTGGAGAAGATCTATAGTATAATAGCATCAGGTATGTTTCTACAGCTGTCTCTGTCAGCGATGTTCGCTTTGGTGAAAAAATATGTTTGTATTTTGAAAATGACCGTTCGACATCTACGGATGTAATACAGGCATAAGTAAAACAATCTGTGAACTCACTTAACGAAGTTGTAGATGCACCATCACAAATTTGTCTTAATTTGCTAAAATCAGGATCTTTCTGTAATACACTCTCGACTTGTTTACTAACGCGATTATTTTTTGCGTCATTTATAGCCTGTAGCTGTGTTTTTACGTCGTCCACTATTTGCAGCGATTCCACTAACGACAACGAACTATTTTGCAATTTTTTCTATTGCGTCGTGTAGTCCCCTATAATTGTTATTAATACTTTTTAAATCTGTTTCAAGGGAAACGCCTTGAAAGCTTGTCTGGCTTTCCCTAATAGCTGCAGCCTCGTTAGGGTTGAACAGCTTTTATTTGTTGAAAATATTCAGCATAATAAAAAGCCGTGGAAATGTTGGTTTAAGAGGGTCCAGTACACGTACTATAATATTTAAAATAGAATTTTTTTTACAATCTGTCGTCTCGTCAATACATAACCAGAGCCGTGTATTTTTTAATCCACATTTAATCCTATTTACAATGTCTTCACGAACAGCTGGAATATATCTACATAACGATGTACGCCTTGGTAAGTTCACCTGGGGATTGTATTTATTCCAAAACTCCCGAAATGGTTGTTTATCCAGTATGTGTAGCGGAATATTACAGGCTATTAACATTAACAATAAATCAAACATAAACTGAGTTGTCAAAAGCATGCCATTTTTTTATTTTGATGTTGCACGGTATTGATATGACGACGACAATCTGTTTTGTGCCAGCACATTAAGTCTTGATTGCAAACTTTACAAATTATTTTGCATAAATTTATTCACTGTGTCCGCGTACGGTCGTTTTTTACCCTTTGGCGCGTTTGACATTATGTATAATTTATAGGTACAACCTCACGCATTAACCTTTCAAATAAAACTGCAGCGTAAATCACTTCTAAATCGGCACGTGTGACGACAGCGCAAGACCGTTGCTGTACTCCAGGCACATCGGACAGCTCTAGTTATAACAATTTTTATTTTGTTTTTTATGTTTTATCTTAAGTTGACATACAATATATATACTATTGATTAAGTTTATATTCATATATAGTGATTATATTTTAAAATGTGACATAATATAATTAATTGCAATACAACCTGTTCACTATTTTTTGGACGTACCAAATGTACATAATATGTATCTAAATTGGGAAATAAATTTCTATTCTATTCTATCTGTCAATTTTGACGAATTGTCACAGTTTTCCTCCATATCGTATCTAGATATTATACGTGCCAACAACAGCGGAAAACGTAAACGACTTTAATTGAATTGACTTCGGTTAACATTCTCCCTATTTAACTCTACCATAAATAGAAATATCCTCAACCTAAATTTTAAGAACATATTTTTTGTTTTGGCAAACCGTCCAAGTCTAATATACACTAATAATTTAATGTGTACATTTACAGAATTGAACTCATTCAATTTTATTTGTAAAACAGCGATTAACACTTCTAGCTTCCTTTGAATGAAATATAAACATTCTGTCGTCCTTTTAAAATTGTTTATATAGGAATATAGTAATTCGTTGATCTGTCTTGCCAATTTATTTCCTGATTATCTGTGAACTAATTAATTTGTATTCTACGAATGTGCTGTGCACTTTCCAGTGCTTTTAAATTCCTTTTATTCTTATATTTAAATCATGAGGGAATATGGATGACATTCCAGACACGGATTTTAATTCTAATACCATATTCCGAAAAATGCGCGATGTAATAGTAATAAAATAAATTGTAATTTCTGACACTGTACAGGGTGGGCAAATTTCGATGTTTGTATAGGGCAACTCGGTAACTGTAAGAGATACAAGAAAATGGAAGACATCTCTTTTTTTGAGACAAATTCACTGGCGAAAACAAAAATTTGCTATCGTCTTTTGTTTTTGAGTTATAAACAAAAGTTCGATTTTTTGACTTTTAGACACATGTCGATCTTGGTTGTTTTTAAAGTTATGAAAAAACAACTTTTACATTCTTCAGGCACTTTTTTCTCTATAATATTATGGCGCCGAGAAAATTAAGAAAAAGATGCAATTTCGAGTTATGACATAAAGTTGTATTTTTTTTAAATGGGAATCATAGTTGGCCATGGTTTAATTAAAATGGAAATTTTTTTCTCTTTCAAACTGGGTCGCTTTTGATGTGTAAGTATTTAATAGCGAAAATAATCTTTTTGTAGAATACTTTTTGCGTTTTTTTATATTTATTATAACTAGGCGTATGTCATCTATGACAATGTTTATCCATTTGTCAGCAAATTGCATATTAATAATTTTGTTTCCATCATAATTACACCCCATTAATCGTAAAAGTGAAGATGTCTTACGAAAATTACGAGAAATATGATATGCTAGAATGCTTTATTCAAAGTAATAACAATTGTGATATTGCATCCGAAATATATTTGAATCACTATCCAGAAAGAAGACAATCTAATAAAGTTATTTTTAAGAGATTAAAAGAAAATTTCATTAATTGTGGGTCCTTCAGCAAGCCAAGACCAAAAAATTACAACATAGAAGATGCTGAACAAACTTCTATAACTGTAATTGGAATGGCGCGGCGGTTGCAAATCTTTCAATTTCAAGCTGTCAAATTGAAGCTGATTCTAGGATTTCAAGACGTCGAGCTTTGGATATTTTGAAAGCATTCTTCTCTAAAAATGTAGTTTGCAATGATGAAGCCTACATAGCAGTGCAGGAATTTTCAACAGGCATAACGAGCACTATTGATGTGATGTGAAATCTCACCGTATCGTTGACATGCGATCTCAGGGACGCTTTGGTTTTAGTGTTTGGCTCTATGTGGCAATCCCGTTTTAACATATATATCAAGAAAATGTTAATGGCCAACGGTACTACGAAATCTTAAACCAGAAAATTATTGAGGGATTTATGGACAATTCTACCCTTAATTGAGGCAAGAAATCAGTTCTCCCAACAACATGGTGCGCCATCTCATAATATCAGGACCATATCAGAATTATTAAATACCAATTTTAGAAATAACTGGATGGGAAGTAAAGGACCAGTGAAGTGGACACCACGATCACCTGACTTAACGCCACTGGATTTCTCTTTTGGAGCAGCATTAAAGACACATTAGGTATATAAGAAAACCAGTACACATATAAATGAATTCAGACAAAATTGTATAGACTGTGTAAATTCCATTTCAAATCTTCATATTTATAATGTAGTTCACAGTGTTATGAAGAGGTGTAATTTATGTATCGAACATAACGGACATCTCTTATTTATCAATTTTTTTCCAAAACTGTTTTGATTTTTATTAGAAGAAGTTTGATTATAAATGGGATAGTAGGGTTACTTAGACGATCAACCCACGACAAAAAAAATGTAACACGCCATTGTATTACCTCTGGAGTGGTGGGGAAACGTGCAAATTGATATCATATTAAAATTTAGTTGCCTTTTAAATTTCAAGCTTCCTCTGTGGACAATATCACGAGCCGCCACTGGTGCTGACTTTAAGCTGATTCGAATGGTATGTGCAAAAAGCTTAAAAAAAGTTTAATTAATCTTCTTTGCATGTAAAAACTGTCGATGAGCGAAGAGAATATTAGTATATCGAGTAAAATATTTGTTCTCGTAGTCGAAGAACCCTAGCTTTGCCATTTATGACATGCTAAATACACTATTAAACATATACAGATAAATGCTCAAAAGTAGCCATTTCAAAAATAGGATGTTCGCGGGTAATAGGTTAAAATATTTTTTGGTGTCATGTTAAAAAGAAAGCAAGGTTCTTATTTTGTCATATGTTTACTAAATTCCTAAATACCGTTCTTTCAATGATAAAAGTAAATAAACAAATATATCATTTTAAAAAGTACATGGTATGCAAGTCATTGTTGTGCCAGTAAATAACTCTTTATTTTCATTCTGTCGTAAGCTGTAAAATTAATTAGAAATTTTAATGTCGCATCCAAAACAATAAATGGTCTATAAGATGGATAAGGCGAATAAAATGTATAGTCATTTTTGCAAAATACAAATTATCTATAAATAACGTTTGGAAAATAAATTGAAATTAACTGGTACGATGGTTATCAATATCAATAGTGTATGAAAGTTCAATTTCGTTTTGTTTAAGATAATTTACTTGTAATGTTCCTGTAATATAAATTGTATATATCCATACAGATTCCGAGAAGTGGAAGAAATTTGTACGACATATTTACATAAAACTATTTACTTTATTTTTTTTCAGTGTATAACTGAAATGGATTAAATAGACGGCGGCCGCCTACTTGTTTCAGCGTTAAAAATAAAAATATTTTAAGATTTCGTTTACTACCGAAGTGACTGTGGTCTGACTTATTTATGCTAAATCGTCTAATAAATATATTACTTTTGTTATTTTCTTATATTAATGTTCCTAAAACCAATATACTTCAGGAATTTTAAGGGATATATGCTATGCATAACATTTGAAAATGTGTGACAGTGAATAAGGTGACAGCGAGTGGTTAATACTCCTTTTATTATATTCAGTTGAAAATATTTTAATTGTTTGGGAATTGATGGTGAAAATAAACAACTTTTAGACTAGTTGCATAATAGAATTATGTGTAAGATGTATTCAATGTAGAAATTTGATTCAAACCATCTGAAAGTTTCAGTTTCAGTGTAAACGCGTGGGTTGAATAATTATTTAGTTGAGGTTAGTGCCTATTTAGTTGTTATGATTATACAATTCGTATTAACCAGCAGTTAATTTGTTTTATATTAGTAAATCTGGCTCGAATGTGTCAAATATTTCAAGAATTAATTTGTAGCATTGAAAGCTGAATAAACATATTTATGTATTTAGTAGCATGGCTATAGGTCACTTGTGGAAATATGCATGAAAATATCAATGAAAAGGTTTGAAATCATCAACAATAGGATGGTATTTCAAAGGAGTGAGTCTAAAATTTTTATTGAAGTTCTAGGTGCAGTTTCATGCATATGGAAATAGCCTTCCAGACAAATATTAATTACATCATTGTGCATTGTTATCAATTTTCTATGTACAGGGTTATTCATTATAAATTACCCAACCCTTATCATCGTTATTATTGCCTATAGAAAAAAAGTTTTAAATAAAAGTTGTGTGGTTATGACTGAATTTTGTTAAAATGCTATCAAAAGTACAGCAGCGTGCAAATTTCAGGGGATACAAAAAAAACAATATTTTTTTTTAAATGGGATATTATTAAATTTTTTGGAATGATCCTTTGATTCTGATTTCAAAAATATACCATATGTTACTCCTACCATATACCGTTTTTGAGTTATTAAACGTCGAATATCTTAGTGAAACTAGTTACTGTAAATATGGAAAAGTTAACATTATTAAAGTGAGCTATGAAAATGACAACTGTTACGTTTGATAAATGACATTTCTTTAATGAATAAATCAAAATGGTTTACGGTGAGGAAGAAAAAACCGATGTGTCCACCATATTATTATCAACGCATAATTGATAACGTCTTCTTATATTTATAATTGCAGTGAAAATGGCTTCATTATTTACATTCAGATTGTTTATTTCAAATCGAATCCTATCTTTCATGACTTGAATACTATTATTATTATTAGTGACAATGTCTTTTAGAAATCCTTAAAAAAATTAATCCATAGGGGTCAAATCTGGACTGTTAGGTGACCATTTAATAGGTCCATTATTCACAATCCATATTGGGAATACATTATTATTATGATCTCGAACGGGTAGGACACTATGCGGAGTTGCTCCGTCCTACATCCAAATCATATCAAGTTCGGCTTCCGGAAAATTCTGCAAAAGAAGATTTCCTGGGATAATTACAGTTTTTTATTTTAGTAAAAAAATCGGGATTAATTACAGTTTTTTATTTTTAGTAAAAAAATCGGGATCCTCATTCAACTTTTGAATCATCTGGCGGCAAAAGTCCAGCCCTTTCCTTTATGAGCCTCTGTTAAAACTTGTACGGTCTGTAGCTGTTATTTTTTAACGTACGTTGGATTTTGGAATAATTTGTACCTAATTATTTATACTACATTCAGAATTTTCTAAAAAATAATACAATGTTTCCAAAAAGTCCATTCGCGAATAAATATGGATGGGCTTACCTTCGAAATGAAGCAGTATATCTAGCTGTTCTTCGGGATTTGCTTGAACTACACGCTTTTTCCTACTAAAACTGGAGGTATCTTTCGGTAAATATTTTTGAACGTATTTTCTGATGGTGTTGGACGATTTGGATACAACACCATGCTCTCTTTGCTGCACGTTTATTTTTCTTATTTTGTACATAAGTAAATATTTGGACTTTTTCTTCCTCACCGTACACCATTTTGATTATTTCATCAAAGAAATGTTACTTATCAAACATAATAGTTGTCATTATCAAAAATGGTATATGGTAGGGATAACATATGGTATATTTTTGAAATCAGGAACAAAGGATCATTCTAAAAATTTAATAATATACAGGGTATCCCATTTAAAAAAATATAATTTTTTTGTATCCCCTGAAATCTATACGCTACTGTACATTTGATAGCATTTTAACAAAATTCAGTCATAGCCACACAACTTTTATTTAAAACTTTTTTCTATAGGAAATAATAACGATGATATGGGGTGAGTAATTTATAATGAATAACCCTGTACAATGTACGCACATTAATTATTAAACATAAAATTTGCATTATCCGAAACAATATTTAATTGAAAGTCAGTATATGGTAAATAAGAAAAAGGGGTATAAGTATTAAACCGTGTGGTATATCTTTAAAACGATTACTGAATTAAATACTATGTCCAAATTATTGTCAGTTCCATATCCAATTCTTTTTAAATATGTCTAGATCATAAAGGAAGGAGTCTAATTAACGAGCTTTGAGGTATACTGTTAAAACCATTTGAGTTCTATATTAAAAACATTGCAAACCAATAACCTTAGATCCAAAGTGCATATAAAAGGTTTATTGTTTAATTTGAAGAGAGAAAATAAGGAGAAACTACTCTTAAATTACGTCTAAAATTGGATGATTGTTTTTTCAAGCAACTTTAATTCTACTAAATATATGTATATAAATCCTACGCACTTTTTAAGATCTCAGTAATGTGACATTTTGAAAAATGTATTGGCCGTTTATAAAAGCTAATAAGTGGGCGAAGCATTCCAGAAATTATAGTTTTTGCTCTAACTTTTTTTGAACTTTTGTTAAATATTTACACATTGGTAATTGTTACGATCTGTTAAGTAATGGTGATGAAAATTTAGATTTTAGCCAGAAGTAAAATTTATTTTTGATTATAAAAGTTTCATTTATTTTACGTACTTAATGTTTTATTAAACAACACAAAAGATATTGCCAGTTAACTGATTTCTACAAAATTAATTTGAAGTAAAACTCAACCAACACATTAGAGTTTGCACGAAGCACAGGAATATCTTCTTTCATGTTAGTTCTTAAATTCAATAAGGTTAAATTGATATCTTTGATGTCCGTGTTATATGTATGCTTGATATATCAAAAATGACTAATAGGAAATAAATCGAAATTCATATTAAAGTATTCTGTAAAATTGGGGACCTCATAATAAATTTTGTGCATGATGTCGCCAAAAATGGTACAGCAATTTTTAACAAATTTTGGAAAAGAAAATTAATGTTAATGACTATTCAACACATTTGTTATGTGACAAAAATTGACCACTGAAAATTCAAAAAATCTGATTTTTTGTCCAATCAAAAAAGAATCATTCTGACTATTTTCACTTGTAAGTATTATATCAAATTTACAACGTGTGGTCCAAATGAAAGAAGCAGAAGCTACAGCCGCATATACATCTATGACACACAGAACCTTCAGCTTACCTTTATCCGAGACATATTTATAACAATAATAAGACATAATAAGACTTATAACTAAAGCTGGTCGAGGTCACCTGACCGACAGAGCCGTCATATGACTCATATGTTTAATTCATATCATAATACTTGAATAAGTACAATAAATGGAAATTAATTTTAACAGTAATGTTACATTTTATAAAAACTTGTATAAAACTCACCCTTTTAAGCAGATTTATGAAGTAGTTTGGTTGTCTTTATCACAAAGTGGGGAAGATCTATAGTATAATAGCATCAGGTATATTTCTACAGCTGTCTCCGTCAGCGATGTTCGCTTTAGTGAAAAAATATGTTTGTATTTTGAAAATGCCCGTTCGACATCTACGGATGTAATAGAGGCATAAGTAAAACAATCTGTGAACTCACTTAACGAAGTTTTAGATGCACCGTCACAAATTTGTCTTAATTTGCTAAAATCAGGATCTTTCTGTAATACACTCTCGAATTTTTCACTAACGCGATTATTTTTTGCGTCATTTATAGCCTGTAGCTGTGTATTTACGTCGTCCACTATTTGCAGCGATTTCACTAACGACAACGAACTATTTTGCAATTTTTTTATTGCGTCGTGTAGTCCTCTATAATTGTTATTAATAGTTTTTAAATTTGTTTCAAGGGAAACGTCTTGATAGCTTGTCTGACTTTCCCTAATAGCTGCAGCCTCGTTAGGGTTGAACTGTAGTATCACAGCTTTTATTTGTTGAAAATATTCAGCATAATAAAAAGCCGCTTTCAGCCACGTTCCCCAACGTGTAAGAATCGGCTCTGGTGGTTCAGAGATACCAGGACACTGTCTATGAAATGCTCGAAGCCGTTTAGGAGATTTTGAGAAATACTTTTTTTGTATTTGCTATTAATGCATCTACCTCTGGAAAACATTTTCGAATCGTTTCTGCCACAAGATGTAACGCATGCATTTTACACGTAACATGTAAAAACCTACAATTGTCTCTTTGAAGAGAACGGCCTACCACGCGCATTGTCGCGGTACTATCAGTCACAAACATCAATACTTGACTTGTTGAAAGCTCAAATTTTTCGAATGTCTCCAAAAACCACACGCGTAATTATTTCGCCAGTACACGCAGTTAGTCTTTTACTAGCTAGTAAAAGTGAAAATGTTGGTTTAAGAGGGTCCAGTACACGTACTAAAATATTTAAAATATAATTTTTTTACAATCTGTCGTCTCGTCAATACATAACCAGAGTCGTCTATTTTTTAATCCTATTTACAATGTCTTCACGAACAGCTGGAATATATCTACGTAACGATGTACGACTTGGTAAGTTCACCTGGGGATTGTATTTATTCCAAAACTCCCGAAATGGTTGTTTATCCAGTATGTGTAGCAGAATATTACAGGCTATTAACATTAACAATAAATCAAACATAAACTGAGTTGTCAAAGGCATGCCATTTTTTTTATTTTGATGTTGCACGGTATTGATATGACGACGACAATCTGTTTTGTGTCAGCACATTAAGTCTTGATTGCAAATTTTACAAATTATTTTGCATCCGTCATAGAATAAATCCGGAAATTCACTGATAAATTTATTCACTGTGTCCACGTACGGTCGTTTTTTACCCTTTGGCGCGTTTGACATTATGTATAATTTATAGGTACAACCTCACGCATTAACCTTTCAAATAAGACTGCAGTGTAAATCACTTCTAAATCGACACGTGTGACGCCAGCGCAAGACCGTGGCTGTACTCCAGCCACCTCGGCCAGCTTTACTTATAACACATAATAACGGGTACCCTCGAAATATAATCAACAATCTAATCTACAAAAAACAAAATAAGTCTCCCTTAAAAGAACTTTACCCCACTGTTGACGAGAGAAAAGTTGTTTTATTCAATTAGCAACACTTGCTAAATTCAATATTAAAACGTCATTTAGTTCTAACAAAAATATAGGCAGATATTTATTCAATGCAAAACAAAAAACTGATATCTCTAAAAAATGTGGTGTATATCGGTTAGATTACCCAGAATGTAACGCCTCATATTTAGGTCAAACAGGTAGATCGTTCGGGGTAAGATATAGACAACATATTCACACACAGAAACAACATATCAACTTTTATAAACACAACAGATTCTGGTCATACAATAACTGACAACCGTCAACCTAAAATATTACATATTTGTGAGAAAAGTAAAAAACTTAATCTATTAGAAGCGCTGGAAATAAATAAATTAAATAGGAATAAAAATTACAACATATTAAACGACCAAATAGATTTAAGTAATTCTCTGTTATTAAACTTATTCAGATAATCTAATGCTGTTAACAAAAATCACACCATAATATAATTTACTATCTTGAGAGACTCCTACATTTAAGGACATAACATCTGAATTATATGATCAACCATAAAGTGACCCATCCTTCTATTCAGTTCAGTTTATATTTAAATGGAAGTAAAATCTGCGTATAATTTAGTCTACTTGAAATTGTCTGAATAGGATGAAATTAGTTGTAAAAAAAAACAAATATAGTGAACATTAGACAAGTAATAAAAGGTGTTTATAATTTTTTAAAACGAAATGGATTTTCGCAAATAATCTATTAATAAATTATTTTTAATAATACTCTCATTATGACCGCCATCTAGCTGCAGGTAACTTTTAAAAGAATTTACATTATTGTGACCAGTAATTTACATTAATTAGTGGTCCTCCAACGACAGATTTCGCTAAAGTTGAGAGATCTTATTGAGCGGTTGGAACATCCAATCCGACTTGTTCAGCTGATTATTGTATCCATTAATTCATTTCATTAATTCCAATCAGAGCATTTTTTAACCAACCACTTGATTCTTGATAACACCATCGTGATACACCACAATGAATCCGTCAGCCTCCAGCTCCACTTCACACTCCAAAGGAGTAGAACAGAACAGGAACGGCAAGCATGTTAGTCGCAGACATCTTGTTCTTCCCCGAAAATTCGGAAAACTAAATCTTTCGAAGTCGGTGTCTGTACTTGCCGCGAAGAGAATCTTTATTGAAATAAATGTTTTACATCCTGAATCTGCCATTGTTGCATACTTAGATATGCATATGTCTTTCCGACATCCAAGTGTCGTAGGATGCTTCCGTCTGCAAGCTACGCTTATTCAGAAACTTCCCGCACAGTCCTTTTTGAGGTAGATGATTGCACATATACCCAACACGAATTCCATATAGCCTGCATGAACTCTTCGATCACTCTTAGAGCGTTTCAAAGTTCGCGCTCTCTGGAAGCATACAGTTTAAGGTCCTCCATTAAAACTGATGGGTGATCTTCTGCTTTCAGTCGCTGGGTAGATTGTATTTGTACCTGCAGGTTAGGTGGAGCTCCACAGCAGGAGATGCAGAGAAGGAGAGGCCTCAGGAAATCGCCTTGGAGTACTTCTCTCCTAAATGTCACCTACTCTGTCATAACCCATTCTGCACCTGATGTTATGGTGAAGCGGGTTCTCTAGAGCGGCAGCAATAGTTCTATGCATCTCACCAGTGATGCTATAGTACCCCAAGAAATTGGAGCAAATGTAGCAACAGCTCATTAAATGTTTTGTAAAATGCTTTACGGTAATAGATTTAGGCCATTGCACAGAGGGCCAGAAAATCCGAAAAGCGGCCAAAATCTGAAAATCGGCTAAAGGGCTTTAGAATCTTAGACTACATAGAAAAAATAATTAAAAAAATTAAATTCCCGGGGGTATAAGGTTATTAACTGAATTTACTAGACTTTTGATCATTGTGCAATGAACTATTTATAAACAAAGAAATTACTAACAAAAATAATTGAATACCAATAAAATACGTTAGCTATTACTAAATACAGTATAAATAATATTAAGATTAATACTAAAAGTCTATGTCACTGACGTCCTCGTCTCCCTCGTCGGATGAAGAAATTTCGCTGCTTCGCGTCACAGGGCTGTGGAACTCTAGGAGATTCTGATTCCGTTGATTCTAGCAAGGGTGCCTCTAATAAAGAAATAACTTCGGGAGATATATTCGAATATTTTCATGATGGGCACTGCCGCAAAGATGAAATTAATGGGTCGGGAGTTATAAGGAGTCTGTTCAGCAGATCTTGGTTTCTCTGTTGTACGGGAAATTTTTCGAGTATTTATCTCTAAAACTTTTGAGATCCTTATTTCTTGATTCTTGGGCCTCTTCTGACAATTAACTATATGTAGAGTAGCTTCTTTTGATTATTATGGCTCCATGAAGTAATATTTTACGTACGCTAGCGGGCATATAATAGCACGGATATTTAGCGACATACAATTTTGCGGTTCTCAAAGCATATTCCTCAAACGCTCTCACATCAATTGTGTAACCACAAGATAAGGTGCGTAATACCACATCAAATCGCATAATAACTTCTTCTTCTATGCCCGTAATTTCACTGGAAAGTGAGGGGTTAGCAAAAAATCGTCGAGCCGTGTTACCGTCATTAGTGGTTCTGCTACCCCCACTCTTAGGTATTACACGAGCCATCCTATTCTATGAAGTTCTGCTGTATGGTATGTTTCTTGTTTTCGAAAACTGCTTTATTTTCAGTTCCTCGAATTTGCCAAAGTTTAAGTTCTAATATGTACGAAATGTGTAGCAAATATTCAAAAAACCTGATCCAGCCATGTAGACTTGGCAAGCCAAATTTCAAATTTTCCTGGACAACTGTTATTTTTAATACTTTTTCGATGCCCTTCATAACTTTGGGAGTTGCTTTACATATATAGCATGTTTGCGAAGAAGCTGTTTCCGTAATTGCATTACACATTTTGCCGTTTATCAACGTCATCACACAAATATGAGTAACTGCAATTTCTTCATTACCTAACATATCAGTAGTCGGTCGAAGTTCCGAAATTTGATTTTTTATGTATGCTATCTCCTTTACCGTAAGTTTTTTTCGTTTCTTTCTTGAATTGGAAGCGTACAGGTCTACAAAATCGAGTTGCAGATGGACGGGGATTATGCCACACAATCATTTTATCTTTCCTAGGTTGCTCCGCATGCAGTTGTAATGGCACTATGAACGTTAGAAATAAATCGCCATCACCAAGATCAACATTGGCAAACATTTGTTTGTATTATAAGTGACCTCTGCTTCCATCACATCCCTATTTTATCAACAATTTCAAATTCATCAGAAGATCGCTTGATAATGAAAGAAGAACCGGTTTCTGCAATTTTAGTATATGTTTTACTGTATGATCCAAGAGATTTTGTAATAAAATTTCTACAGAAGATTCATTTATAATTTGTCCTTCTTTTCGGGGATAGCAATGTAATTTTGCTTCCCGGAGCTTGTGATAGATATCAGTAAAATGTGCTTTTGCTATCCGTCTATGAACAAGATGGGAGTGTTTGCTATCTTTCGCTTCAATCATTACTAACAGAGCTTCGTCTGGGGTAAGTGGAATTATTTCTTTTGACTTCTGACTCCTTTGCCAAGATTTCCTCATTTTACTGGCTCGAGTCGGAGTGGTCAAAATTGCTTCTGAGACAAATTTTGTGGCAACCTCTTTCCTTCGTTCTTAAGTTCTTTGCTTACAGCTGCATCGAACGTCGATGACAATGTTGCAGTTTTTCGACGTTTTGTCCTTTCACTGCTCGAAGAAAATTTTACAGCTGGACGACCACGGGCACGGCTCCTTTCACCTCCAGATGAGGTTCCTGGTTGTGGCTCAGCATCCGGATCACTTTCTTCTTGGGTTTGTTCAAATACAAATTGAACACTTAACCACTCCTTATTTTCTCCAAAAATCGAACCGTTTTTCTTGTGCATTGATCATGCTTCGAATAAACGGCGCTGCAAAACTTTGAATTGATATTCTTCAATTTTAACATGACGTCTTTATCGCTCTCGATGTTATAGTGTCCCACCAAATAATTGAATAGATACTCCGTTCGATTTAAACGACCTAAACCATGCTTTTTATACAAGACGTCAAAAATTGACTTTCTGGTCATCATTTTCACTCTAAAGAAAATTGGTACTGCTACAGAAGAGAATAAAAGTAAATCTGAAGACAAAACTAAAGTAAAGTTAAGAACCGGCATTAGTTATAATAGGCTAACTTGTTTTTCGGTCAAGTCAAATAAAATATCGCAAAAATAGAAAAGAAATCAGTAGATTTTTACATCTTAAATTATAAAATAAAGTGAGCAGTTATGGTTTCAGAATGCATGCGTTTGTTACGGTTGGTGCATTTTCATGAACAAGACCTAAGCGAAATCGAAATATCTTAAAAAGGCACTTGAACGCGCGTATCAAATTTTAGTATGTTATTAGGGAATGTTCAAGCTATCTTTCAGTTATTTATTTTGTAACGGTCCATTTTTAGATATAATTAACTTGCGTCACATTTAATGCTAATTGCATAAATTGGTTTGAGGTCAACTTTAAAAATTCTAGAACCGATTTAAATAAATTGTAAATCCTTGATATAATCCAAGCGACCACTGGACCTTTAGTGCACCAGCGAGAACACTGCGGTGTGTGGGAACAAGGGGGAACGCTGGTACTAAGACGGTTAGGTTTTGCAGGAAGACAAGGCTGGTACGTCCAAGCAGTGAGTTGTGTGTATCGTACGTTGCTTTTACGGGCACTTGGAGATTTTGTCTGGCTGAGAGTTATGGTTAAGAAGTTACGAAGTATGTAGCCTAAGAAAGATATTATATGAGCTGGTAAGGTTATCTTCCTTTCAATTATTGTTCACATAGGTACCTATTAAGTAATAAACAGCCAGCTTCCGCTTTAAGTGCGAGCTGGAAATTTGAAACTAAATTTGCATCAACGGGCTGATTTGCCTGTCCAATGAACTAGAGGTGAAGAAAGCCCCTAGATTTTTTAATTTGCTATTGAGCTGTGCAAGACACTTTAGTGAAAAATAACCGTTCTTTCCCCCTTTCAACGGCACTAGTGAGTGTAACTTTTTTTAGACTTTTATATATGTAACTATTTAAACGAAAAGAAAGGCGGGTGGCACCCTAAACACACTCGTTAAGTGAACTTATTTTAGGATTTTCTGTAGTTTGAATTCGCGTATATGTACATAGTTTATTACTTGCTGACCACGCCCTGACACTCTTGTGTATTACATTCTGAATATATGTATGTATTTTTTTATGTTGTTTCATTTGAATCATTAAAGTAAGTTAAAATAGCGAAGAAAGAAAAACTCTTCGTTACAATTTCAAGTCGGATCTGGCCTGGAAATTTTTTTTGGCTTAACATAAATTTAAATTATAACATAAAATCTTCAATAAAATCAACTACATACTTATTTTATCTATATGTATACTCATTTAAGTTTGTCCCATATGTATATATATAACATGAAAATACATACCTTGAGGAAGTTTTCTGTACAATTAAACTTTTGATTCAAATGATTTATAACACACAATCACTGGTTGAGAGTTGGCAATATAATGAACGAACGATTGTATCTGTACGGACACTACAAAAAAAGTCTGTGTTTGGGAGCAGGCAGCTGAACGAAAATACCTTCTATCTGCTCGGGAATTCCGGGAAAACATGCATTATCTATTTTCCTAAGTACCTGCAAATTCTGTTAACAATGCTATTACTTTTATAAATATCGATTTTTGGCCGATTTTCCAATTTTCTGGCCCTCTGTGCATTGCTAGATTCCGCGTGTGTTGTATTGCACGCTGTTCGTTTATATGCTGGAAGATCAGATCAACAGACCTCAGTGTCCTGGCATATAAGATATGTGTAAATAATGATGATAATCTTTTTAATTTAATTATTATTATTATTTATTATTAATATAACCAAAAATTTGCAGCAAGAATATTGTGGCAGTGATCTTTATAGAATTACATTTGTCGATCCTTGTATAACATGTATTATATAAATATACTACGTCGAATCATCTTGTAGATTCACAAATGTAAAATCTACGTCATTAATAAGTGAAGAGGCCAAGCACTTTGTACATTTTTGCTCCCGCGTAAATTGCTTGGTATCTAAAAAATACATAAACAACTGAGTAGTGGAGCGTTTCAGATTCATCTGAAATGAGACATTTTCTCATTTCAGTTACCAGCCTATAAGAAATTATAAATTTTAACGGTATGAAAGTGCATGAGACCAAGGTATTGTGTTCAACAACTTTCATAGTCTGAAAATGGTATTCTTCTAAAATCCCATTTGACATCATTTCCGCTCCAAATGACTTACCTTTAGAGGTAAATTAAACTAGCAAATTTGTCGGCAACTGCTCATGTAGTAAAGTAGGAGTTACTATGACAACTAAAACTTTTCCTGTGTCAGCGATACCTGAACATGTTTTACAGAATATATTGCTCTGTAAGGCATTCGCTCAACAACTTGTGGAATTTGTTAAGAAAAATAAACTACAGAGAAAAACTCTTTCTTGGAGATTTGCTGTCGATAAAATTTGTAAGGGCATGGTATTTAAAGTTTAAGAGACTTTTAAGGCTAAAATAGAACTGATAGTGAATGAAAATTATATATATATAATTAATGTACCGGGAATTTCCAGTCTTTTATCTTCTATATTTACCTTGAGAGATGAATATAATCAGGCAGAGAATTCATTCACATTATACGTTGAAAACTGTATACAGGGTGACCCACCGAAAACCGTCCATCCGTGTTTATGCCATTTTGAATTAACTTTAGACAAAATACCTAAATAGTTCAATTCTATTTTCAAGGAGGAACACTTAAATTTACTATTTTCATTGGCATCACCTTAATCTCTAAACGGGGGTGATATTTACCCCCAAAATTTTAAATAGCACGTGACACGTGACACATTATTTTAGAACCTGTTAAATTCCCTTTACAATGGCAATTTAATTTATTAAATTGGGTATTAGTTTCCGTTTCCGTTTTCATGCGCTCATGATTCTGCGAGTTAATTCATTATTTTGTAAATTGAAATATTTCATAAATAATAGGATTTACGGGCGTGACGTCATGTAGCGTGAAAAAATCCTTTTTCTACAAACACTATTAAAAGTAGTCTTTTTAACGTTTGTTGTCAGTGTTAAAAATTGTCAAAATGTGAACATTTTAAATTTTCAGTTAGTTCTCCACTTTTTAGCTTTTCTAGTCTGCTTTTAATAGTGTTTGTAGAAAGCATAGTGTATGATTGATATGCGTATTACAAGCGATTTTGTTTTATTCGAAAGGATGGTCCACTCTGTTGCTCGTCCCAAACTTTCCCTCTCACAAAAAATAAAATATGACATTAAACACATATAATATATAGCTATTATCTACATTGCTAATAGTGACAGTATGAATAGCAACGTACGAAAAAGAATGCCCACGAGAAAATGTCTACTTTTCGCACCGACATGAAAGTCCACATTTTTAACAGTCATGAAAAAAATCTTTTTAACAGTTAACAGAATGATTCCGTTCACCAGTTTTCTATACAGTGAGTTGACATGCCGGTGCTATATACGTTGTTTACAATAGACTTTTTATGCTCTTCAAGTCGCTTTTATGTTACGTCTAGTCTGGCCTGCGACGGTATATACATTGGCCAGACTGGACGTAACATAAAAAAGGAACTTGAAGAGCATAAAAGTCTATTGTAAACAACGTATATAGCACCGGCATGTCAACTCACTGTATAGAAAACAATCACTTTATAAATATGGATAATGTAGAATTACTTCATTCCGAAAAGAAAAGCAAAAAATTAGACTTACTAGAAATATTAGAAATTAAGAAAGCTTCCAAAAAAAAAAAACGGTTACAAATGAACAACAAATATTCTCAGGTCACCACATTTTAGATAAAGTAATTTAACTTTTCTAAAAATTCCAAATCTTTCAAATCATTTTTATTAGTATAAGTTGCCAGATGTAACATTCAATATATAAGCAAGGAACACAAATTATAATTTAGTACCTCCTCATTGAAAAGGGCCTAAAAAGCCGAAACACGTGTAGAGTGAAAATATAATTTTGAAACATTTGAAAGCAAATTTTCTTTGTTTATTTTAAATATTATTTATATGTATTTAGCTAACAGGTTATCTCTTAACTTATTTACAAGAGATTCTTCAAGGAGTAGGGGATGGTTTGTCACATTACCTAATTTTCAGCAATGTTAAAAGTAATAGTCTGGCGGATAACATTTCAAACGCTTAAACTGATTTAACTGACCTTTGCACTTAAAGAAAGGTAATAAAAATTGTATACGCAAATTGCTCGGAAATTATTGATCCTATCGTATTTTCACAAGTCCTTAACTTGCGGTAAAAAAGCCTTCCCCTACTCCCCTGAAATAACCACAGGAAGCAGCTGCTTTTAAAATTTCTGACTAATCGCTTTTAAGTTCCTGGATATTTGCAGATAGAATATTTGTTGGGTTTTATATATATATATATATATATATATATATATATATATATATATATATATATATATATATATATATAGATATACAGGGTGGCTATTAAAAAACAAATCCTGTTTGAAGCTCCATAACTCCGGAGTACAATGAGACATCGATTTGAATTTTTTTCTCTTACAGACAAAAGGCTTAAAGTTATTCATAGCAAATTTAATGTGTATGCCTATCGACAACGAAATAACATTTTAAATTTATGCATCAAATAACGAAAATTCAAGAATGGTATATGAACTGTCTTTATCACAAGAAAATTAGCCAGGAACTCATTTATCACAATGTAAAATAGGTTAAGAATCAGTCGCAGGTCTGTACAAATTATTCAAAAATGATTAGGCATTAAATGCTATAAACGATTGCAAACCCCGGCAACTTCACTAAATGCAAAAGTGCGCCGATCATTACCAGCCTTGCAACTTTATAGAAAGTTTTCGATGCAGATCTATGACGTTTAATTTTTTAAGATGAAAATGTCCCACAAAATAGAGAAAACAACAGATTTATTCAACTACAAATAAAAGCGCCAATTCAACCTAAACGTCTATACTGAATAAGACTTATAAGAAACAACTACTTAGCGGACAAAAGCCCCGCCCTGCATTGAATAAAACTTGCAAGTCCTGTTTGGTAGCTAAAATCATTTGTCAATTCCTCACTAGACAGACCGGTTTCGAACTTATTATGTTCTCGTCAGTATGCCATAAGTAATGGAAAGGACAAATAATAATAGCATACCAGGCTAGCCTAAAGCAGGCTAAGCAAGACAGATATAGTGAGTGATAAGTGTATCCCTCTGGTGGTCAGTGCTACTACTCGTCAGACATCATTAGTGTCTTAGTGACTGATAGCGATCTGCAAAGCAGGTACCAAGAGCTGTGACCCTGGTGGGCTGAAATATATACTGAATAGTGAGGAATTGACAAATGATTTAAGCTACCAAACAGGATTTGCAGGTTTAATTCAATGTAGGTCGGGGCTATTGTCCGCTGAGTAGTTATTTCCTCTAAGTCTTATTCAGTATATAGTTTAGCCCAACAGGGTTAGATGACACAGCTCTTGGTATCTGTTTTGCAGGTCGCTATCAGTCACCAAGACATTAATGATGTCTGACGGGTAGTAGCACTGACCACCAGAGAAATACACTTATCACTCACCATGTCTGAACGTCTATATCACAAAAAGTTTAGGTTTTCAAAGAAGCTCATCGTATCCTACATAATATTCTAGAATGACAATAGTCTTGTTTTTTACTAATCCGCAGTTGATGAAAATTAATGAAGATAACTACGTCCGCCATTTGCAAGAGGATTTAATACTTGAAATGCGCCTGTTGTACCCGAACAATGATTATGTTTTTATTCAGGATGGTACCCTGTCACACAACACACAAGAACACATTTCTTAGCAGAAAGCACGCCATCCTTTAATCAAGCAAAGCAATAGCCACCGAATTATTCTGATTGTAATGTATTGGACTGTTTGGTATGGAAAGAAGAAGAAAAAGTGTATGCCAAAAGACGAGAACCGTTTACCAACCTGGAATATTTGCGTCGCCGAATAGAAAAAGTGTGGCCAGAAGTGTCCCTAAATTTAATCAGAAAAGCTATTTTACAATTTAATCATAAGCTAATAGTAAATTTGCAGACTGTACTGAACTGAACTGAACTGAAAATAAAAAACCATTATTAACTTGTTTTTCTGAATAAATAAATGTTTGAAATTTGCTAGGAATACCTTTGAAACTCTTGTCTTGTCTCTAAGGGATAACAATTTTCAGGTCAATATTTCAATGTACTCCGGCATGGAGTTTCAGACTGGAATCGTTTTTTATATACAAAATACGTTTGTTTGAAAAAGTACATTGATTAGAGGCCAATACCGAGGTGTTGGAAAATTTCCCACAGGACTACAAAAAACCTAGACCTTACAAAGGTACACCTTCAGTAACCCCTTAATAGTGCTAAGAGCGTTTTTATTAGATTTCAGATTATTTTCTGTCATTATAAGTCACGTTGCAACCTTCTTACACAGGGGGTCCCCCAACCCCGCACCCCCCTTCCCCACCCCCCCCCCGGCCCCCCCCCCCCCCCCCCCCCCCCCCCCCCCCCCCCCCCCCCTTTATTAAAAAATTTAAAAATTTTCCCCCCCTCCCACCCAAAGGTTTTTTTAAAACCTTTTTGGGGAAAAAAAAAAAAAAAGGATAAAAAAAAAAAATATAAAAAAAAATAAATAAAAAAACCCCAAACCCCCCCCCCCCCCCCCCCCCCCCCCCCCCCCCCCCCCCCCCCCCCCCCCCCCCCCCCCCCCCCCCCCCCCCCCCCCCCCCCCCCCCCCCCCCCCCCCCCCCCCCCCCCCCACCCCCCCCCCCCCCCCCCCCCCCCCCATTTTCTTCTCCCCCCCCCTTTTTTCCCCCCCCCCCCCCCCTTTTTTCTTCTCTTTTCCCTCCCCTTTTTTTTCCTTCCCCCCCCCCCCCCCCTCTTTTTCCTCTTCTTTTTATCCCCCCCCCTACCCCCCTTTTTATATATAAATTTTTATTTTTTTCTCTTTTCCCCTTCTTCAAAAAATTTCCCTTTTTTTAATTTTTTCTTTTTTTTCTTTTTTTTTTTGATAAGTAAGCAATATACATTTAAAAGATTATCCATCTTTGTAGAGCTTGGGATGGGATACTCTAAATACAAGAATATATAACTAAAGGACCATACACTTTAGAAAATTGTTTGAAAATAACAGGAACAAAATTAAACGAGAACTAAGCTAACCAGGTGTACTCTAAAATTTATACTGGACAAACGAGAAAAAAATTTATGAAAAGAATTTAAGAGCACAAAGGAGTGTGTTAAAAATAGGAAAGGACAGTTCTACTTCTAAAATCTTTATAAATTGATAACTTACCTTCAGATTATGATAAAACAAAACGGCACCTATAGTCACTATCGTGAACCATATAAACAACGTAAACGTGGTAACTTCCGAAATATGTAAGACATTTAACGCGTTACTTATAATAACAGCGGCGGCGTGGCAAAAAATAACCGGTAACATGCACCTGTCCAGCATATCCCATGGTACTTCTTGTTGGGCTGCCGTAGCAGACTTAAGTCCAAGGCCAACTGAGGATTGCCTTCTAATGGAACCCTTTCGGCTAGCCCCCGGGGGCAGGCTGATAGGGGGCAGACTTTTCAGCGATGGTCTTCTCTTGAAGGGACCACTCATATTTGAAGGTTATGTGCTGCGACATGTCAGACAAATTTTTATCAAAAAGGTCCTGAATTACTAAATTATGAGCGTAATAAAACTTTTCAACGAAAAAAAGTTTTCAATTTGTTTTATTTCCATTTTTTATCATATTGGTTTTAGTTAAGGAATGTATATTTTTCCCTATATTTTATTTTGTTTCATTCATAAATTTTGGACATGTACCGAGAGGACGTAATTAAGCATAGAAATTAAAACTTTGTAAGACTAACTAGCTTAATCTTAAAATAATTTGGATTATATTTATTTGACTTAATTTATCACAATATAAATTGGGGTGAAAGTGATTTTCTCCTCCAGATCTCGACTACTAGAAAGTGAGTGAACTTTGCATAATTTTAAGAGGCTGGTAATATTACTGTTGATGAATACATGATTGAATAATAATAATTTAATCAGTGTTTAACACTTTTATTGCATTATGTCATCTAATATTTCGATTTTATAATATTAAAAAAAATGTGGAAATAAGAATTTCCCAAAACCACATTTATTGGTACGTATTTTAGGAAACCCGTTTGTTATGAAAACCAAGTTTATAAAAACATCTCATTACTTTTCGTGACGGTTCTAGATTATGTTGTGATTGATAATATTTTTTCTCCAAGCCTTTCAGAAATATAAAGTTTCCAACATATATAATACAGACTATGATTTTGTCATTATATTTTTATATATTCTGTACCAACATAAACATGATTTTAAATATTTATGAGCCTACCAAAAAATTATGCGAAACGAAAATTAAATCACATAAAGCAATGTAAAGAGTAGCAGTTTATCAAAAAAATTAAATCATCTTCGCATCCGCAATTATTCAATTCAGCAAATCATTTTTACGAACGTTTTTTACGTGGGGCACCCCTTTTTGCCTGTAAATATTGAAGTATTACGCTCATTAGTAATTCAAAAAGCAATCGTAATAAACGGATTTACCAAAAAGATTATCTTAAAAGCATTTCACGAAAAAAGGAAATTTGTTTTGCTACATACCTTTATTAAGTAATTAAATTTATATGGTATTCAAGAATTACCTAAAAATATTATTAAATTTATCAGTGGCTTTTGTCACAAGCACTATTTTATTGGAAAAAAATCAAAAACATGCAATTATCCTTTAGAATTCCTACAAAAGTAATAATTATCAGATTAGTTGTGGAACTCTTTCTTAGATAAAACAGTGTTTTTATCACAAAATTTACAATTTAAAAAATATTTTTCATGCTACGTTTCATAATAGTTATTTTTTTCAGGACCTGTTTGAGAAAAATATTTTTGATAAAACTAAAATTTTTAATTATTCTTACAATGAACTAACTCGAAAGTGGCAACCCGGGAGACTGTGTCAAACACCTATTTCGCGAGCCACGGTCTATTTTAAAACTCAAGTAATGCAGAGAGTTATAAAATATGTCTCCTACTTGGTGATTTAAAATTAACCTCTACTATATAGCCGAAAAAAATAAACAAACTACAACTTTATTGGTGGATTATAATCAGTGTATCGGTGCCACCAAATTTGTAAACACATAGTATCGGCATAAGGGCAACTTAATACACACAAGGCCCAAAAAATCGTTGATATAAAATTATTATAAAAGTGAAATGCAAATAATGAAATTAATGTGATTTACACGGTAGACTAAATATTAGACCAAGGATTTAGGACTAAATATGTTAAAAATGTGCAGAATCTTGTTATTATTATGTATTAAAATTTCAAAATTTTTAAATATTTCATATTTTTGGCAACAAGGCAAAAGAACAGACTTTTGTAGAAATTTCCCGAAACACCAATACGGAAGTAAGAACCTGATGAAGTATAATGACTATTGGCAAATTAAACATTCCAATTTATTATATAGAATTATACACTCTAAATTGTTTAACATGTAAAAAAGATCAAAAAGATATATCGGGATAATTTTTGACATTTATTAGTTGATAAGGCGGTTTTAATTTCTTTCAGGACTGGCAAATATTAATTCTCCTAACAGCAAGTGTTGAAATATTAATACTTTCAATATTTTTAAAATAAACTTCGATATACATACGAATATTCATGGTATGAATAAGAAAACTGAAATTATTTCGTACAAAAAATATGCGGCATGTTATTAAAATATTTCTTCTAAACTTTCGCTTAATTTGTATTTCCATCGAAATGACTAGAAATATAATTTACACTACAGCTGAAATAAACTAAAATAAGAAACAGCGCTCAAAGTAAATACATATTTTTAAAATGAAGTAACATGTATTTTTTATATACTTTACAATTTTCAAGTGACCGGAAGTCTTATTCGCTACTGCAAAATAGTACTGAGTAGATTGTTTTATCTTGCTCGGGATGTTATGTTTTGTTATGAGATTTAAAATAACATTTGTATAAATTGTATATGCAAACCGAATTTTATTCTAAATTCTAGTTTTCTTTACAGATGCGGATGAGGCTACAAGCCATGATGTATTTCTCAGAAAAATATCTATATAGAATAAAACAATATATATACGTCGCTGCTACAATTAGGTGGTAAAATCTGAAAGTAGAAGTACAGAAATTTCCTGTAACAGTATAAATAATAATAATAATTTATTTGTTACGAGTGCTATACTACCATCTAAGTCACTCATACGAGGTAGATCAGACACCAGTGCTTCCTTACGTCCCCGAAAATAAGTCCTTGTCGAGAACGAAAAATGCCAGATTTACTGAAACTATTCGTTCTTAACAGTTAGGCTAATCCAAGTCAACCAGCCTGACATAGTCCTCCTCGACCATCAACTCAAGGTGATGTATGTCATCTAGTTCGCGGCACCTGTGGAGAAAAACATCATCTTGAAGGAGGACGAGAAATGAACCAAATACCGCGATCTCCAATACGAGCTCCAAGTACTGTACCCAGACTACTCAGTCAAAATGGTCGTCCTAATAATAGTAATCGGAGGGATAAAGCCTACGCTGCTCTCGGAACTGAATACCATTTCGGCTTGCCAAAAATCAGCTTACTGGCTGGCAGGCCAAATGCAGAAGGCGGTCATTCTGGGTTCTCTCCGTTTGCTTTGGGCACACGATTCTGGAATCTACAGTCACTATCCCTGCGGGATGTGGGGGAGTGGCTGTAGTTAATGTGCTGGTGTGACTTCCGTGAGGCGTCGGGGTTCACTGGAGGACTGTCAGCGTCGGACAACTGAAAAAAGAATTATTTGTCAAGTTGATCATATTACATGATATAGGATAATAAATGTATCACAAATTGTCATTCAGATATTCACCAACTAAGTAGTAGTAATATTTATTACACAACAATTTTTTAATATGAATTTTATAGTTATTAAGATCCAACATTTTATATGAATTAGGTAGCTTGTTATAAGTTTTTAATACCAAATATTGTGGGCTTTCTTCAAATAATGTTAATTTATGAATAGGTACTGCTAATGTCAATCCAATACGAGTATTATACGAATGGTTAAAGTTCAAAGATGACAAATTAACTAAGTGACTGGCTTAGTAGAGCAAAATGTAGAATAAAAATACATAATAGTGTTAATATACACAATCTATAAATATTCTTCTATTAGCTGCAACTATAACAGCTCTTTTCTGTAGTTTGAAATATCGTACGCTTTCTATCGAAGCACCCCATTCTAAAATACCATACGATATTACCGAATGGAATTGTGCATAATAATAAGTCACTATATAGTGAGAGTTCATGAACAGTTTTCCGGTATCTGTAAACCTAGGAAATTTTACATATTTTTCTGTTTAATTGTACCATATTTTGATTTAATTAAATAGCTATAGTTAATAGTTACATTTGATGGATTAAATCTTATAAAGGTAGATTTTCTATTATTTAAATTAAGTATATTATCAGTAAACCATTCATGTGCCGCTTGTACCTGTAGATTTGTATCTCTAATAGAATTATTAACGTTAATATCAGAAATAAGAATAGATGCATCAGCAAACATCACTGAGTGCAGAGCGTTGAAATCATTAACATACATTATGTATAATAAAGGTCCTAAAACCGATCCTTGTGGTACACCAACATAATTATCTATAACATTAGACATACTGTTATTTAATTCCACATAGTGATTTATTCCCTAAAGGTAGGATCTGAACCAAATCTAAAGGTTTACCTCTAATACCATACAGCTCTCATTTATTTATTAAACGTTCACGGCACACAAGGTAGAATGTCTCGCTTAAGTCTGAATATACCAAAATATTTTTTTTCCATTTAAGTTGTTGCAAAGAATAGAGAGAAATTCAGTAATAGCATTGGTAGTAGACTGACCTTCCGAAAACCAAACTGATCAGTATTAAATAATTTGTATTTATTGAGATACTGTGATAAATAACATTTGTAAATGCGACATTTTTTGAATATTGATTGTCTTCTTACGAGGTACATCATAAGAGTGTTGTGAGTGGGGAAAGATTGATAGTGATGTCTGTTCATTGTGACAATAAAGGTTTGAAAACAACGAGACTCAGGTATAAATGGGTAGAGTTTGAACAGAATATGTCTTTAATATAAAGAAAAAAACAAGTAATTGGCCAGACGGATCCTTGCAAAACACTATATTTGGCACTGAACATTTCTGACCAGATTACATTCCACCAACTACGACGTAGTAAGAGGTTATTAAGGAAATTTTGTCCACAAGCACAACTGAGCATGTGCTGTCATAAAACTTTCATTTGTTAAACATATTAGTATATCTGGTACTGGGACCAGAAACATCTTACAATTTGAGCGATAAATAAATAGAGGCTTAATTTATATTTAACATTTCAGTAATTACTTTAAATTAATATTTAAAAAAATTACATGCAATTAAACATCCTTTGATATTTTGATAATTGTTAATTTAATCTAATCAAATTCAAGTATTTTGATCACATTTCTGAAACCGCAAAACATTTTTTTTAGGTGAAATACTGTATAAACATAACATACATAAATATAATACATTTTGGTAGTTTATTTACTTAAAAAATAAAAAGGAATTAATATTTCAATGTTTGCTTTCAGATTGACGATTTTATAGTCGGAGGAAATCAGAAGCGTCACGGTAACAAATGTCAGCAATTAACTCGTTATACCATTTGATGTTTTTTGCTTGATAAATAATTTAAAATACCATTGATATGTTGGAATTTGCCTAATTTTTCATTTGTGTCTATGGTTAACATATTGTTACAAACGAATTTAATAAACCACGGTTTGTTTTTATATAATTTTATATCAAATTTATATGCGTGCCGGCGTGCCTAGTATAAAAACCGATTTATAAAATATTTGTTTTACCCTAAAACGAAATTTTATTTTTGGTACTCGAGAAGAATTTTCCATAATATGAAACCAGAAACAAGAATTGGTCAGCCATAATAACATGAAGATTTAAAAATAATGTTTTTGATATTTACAGATTTGCTCATGTTATATACAGTGTGTGTAAAGCAGATAATTCATTTTCCATCTAGTTGTCATGCAGTCAACAGTGCACACTGCGCCCGATGTGATTAATGCGATTAATCTGTGACGATGCCTGCTAGTATCGGTCATCGCGTTGTAGCCAAATTTCAGTTCTCCTTCAATGTATTATGTCTAATACTTTGATACACATAGTATATGTGTGACTTCGCGATCAAGTGGTAAGGACACTTGTATCTCACCCTGGAGTTCCGGGTTCGATCCACGGTGCAGGAGCCAGGATTTCTTTTAAACCAAAAGTTAATCCTAGCACACTCGGATATTGGGTGTGTATCCATTGTCTATAAATGTGTAGCCCCTTCCCACACAAGGTACCCTGAGGCACCTTCAGGGATACAGGGGGTTGTGTTACCTATGGTGCTTTAATTAACATGTCATTTAGTAATGAAAATCTGTAGACGTAGTGTGAACCAATTCTAGGGTTCTAACAAGATCCACCTTTTCGCCCACTGTGTACCTTCTATTTCTTCAGCATTACTAATGTAGCTAAGATGTCATAGTTTTCTAAATATATTGTACTGAGCTAAGGACTACTTTACCCCATAGCACGTATGATTGATATACAGGGTGATTCCACTTTGAGTACAGAACATTGGGGAATTGATAGATTAGTGGAAAATAAGTTTGTTTTGTGAAGTTGAAAAGAATTGAGATCTTACGGCATTTTGCTATTATTTCTGCGCTATATTAGGGGACTGTCAGCTAGACGTGCCGGTGATGAGTGCTACTCTACATAAGAGATAGCTGCCTATCACCTCACCTGTGGAGTTTAGTAATGGATGCAGCATCTAAAGACAAAAGGAGTCTGTGGATAGGCATACACAGACGACACTCTAGTCTTAGAGACTGGTCTAGTTTTTAATGTTGTCTGTGAGGGGATGCAAGCAGTCTGTAGAATTATAGGAAGATAGAGAAACCGCTCTCTCAGTTAGCCCAGGTAAACCGAGATAAAAAAATGGAGAGTTTAGGGCACTAGCTACATATGGAAGATCATTAGGACCAACATTGAGGATTAAATACCTCGCGGTGACAGAAAACTGTCATGGAGGGCTCACATAGATAGAATTGCTGAAAAGTCGATTGCCACCTTGTGGCAGACGCATCTAATGGCTTTAACTCACATATATATTCTGCATTGAATTTACATGTTGGTAGTCAGACTCAGGTTCCAATATGTATCGGTGGTCTGGTGGCTAAGCGTAGACCAAATGACCAACTCCTGATGGCTCGCAAGGGTTGAAAGACTGGTATATCTAAGAATTACAGGCCCATTGAGGACAACGCTTACAGTTCTGTAGGGTCTACCTCCGCTGTCTTTGTGCATAATGAGGGAGGTTATGGCGACCTCTCTTAAAATGCAGGACTCGGGATGTTGGCAAGATTTTTAACAGTTTGACACTTTCAGAAAAAGTATTGCACAAATTATTGTTAATAAAAAAGCTGTAACAAAGCAACTGCACCTTCACTATTGGAAAAAATCTTCTCGGCTATATAATACTTCTAATTCAGGGAAAAGCCGCGAGAAGAAGCAAGATCGCGGGAATCGAGGAGAACTCGTTTTTCAACCAATAGATTACCAAATTTACTTTGTTTTGTTTAACTCTACCCGTCTAGTTTAAGAACTAGTGCGCCTTTCTGTAATATTTAATTCTTGGTTACATTTTATTGTAACTTTGAATTTATGAAACAGTACACTTGCTGTATTTTTATGGTTGTAAGAACTAGAGTTGTATCTTGATACTCAGTTATTGAAATTCAATATACTTAAATTTTATTCAAGTTAGTATGTGGTCAACACAGAAATGTATGTAAAACTTAAAATGAGCATTAATGATTATTATGTCGCCTACTTCTAGTACATTGAAATTTATGTATAACGCTACGAATAAGATGCCTTTTCACTTTAAAAACAAACACTATCGCTTTTTCACTTTTTAGCATGGAGTTTAACACTGACGTAGTTTTCCTCGAAACACCAAAACACTATACACTGCACTCGACGCGCGTTTCGCCATACAAGTTGGCATCATCTGGAGATGATTAAAACTAAACTTATGCTAACAATCTACCCTATTTATACCTAAACTATTGTTACGGTTTACCGAACCGTCACGGTTTGGAGAACCTTGACTCACTAACCAATAAAGCGGGCTATGTGGGATAGGCTCTCTGTCACTATTCATACTATTTTTACACTTTATGATTTCCAAACTTTCAAATGCATCCAGCTGTCTAGTATTTGTTACATTCCTAATTAATCTTAAATTGCTAATATCTATTTTATGGTTGTTCTCAAACGCATGTTCGACTACACTAGACTTATCTGTTCTACCATATTTGAGATGGGCCATATGCTCTTTGAATCTAGTTTGAATTGATCGTCTAGTCTGTCCAACATACTTCTGATTACAGTCCTTACAGCTAATTTCGTAAATCCCCGACTTTTCGTTTGTTTAAATTTTGTCCTTTGGATTGCCTAAAAGTTGTAGTTTGTTTCCCGATAAATGAACCACTGTCATACCTACATCTTTAAAAATCTTACCACGGGTGAATCGAAGATCGAATGGAATCGATACAAATTTCGGATTTTCTCTTTCATTTTGAAACAACAAGGAATTTCAAGCGACTCTTTAAACATTCGTTTCCTAAATATTTTATCAATTAAACTTACAGAATATCTATTACTCGAAGCTATATCTTTAATCAATGCCTTTTCTTTTTCAAACCTCTCCTTATTGAGGGGAAGCTTAATAGACGATGGACTAGAAAATTAAAACTCGCATTTTGTGTTGAGCACAATGGTGAGAGTCCTTAGGGATATATCTTAGAGTACTGGTATCTTTTCTGTATATGTCAAATTCTAACTTATTGTCCGTATTTCTAAAATAGCCAAAACAAGTTTCATATCGATTCAATGCAAATCACCCACGGATGTTTTTCATACTTGATTTTTTTTAGAACTAACGATATTGTCTCATACTTCTGGTAGAATGTCCAATAAGTATAGAGCCATATTTGTTACCATTGTATAAAAGCACACATTTCAAACTTCACTTTGAACTATCAATAAAAAAGACGCCATTCGCCTGGTGTGTATTCTGTCAAATCCATTTTCTGTAAGAGGCCATTTATATCATTACAGAATATCAGGATATTTTCCTGAGAGAGGAAAAGGGCAGCAGATCCTTTTCTCTCTTAGGATAAAATGTAATATTAGTACCGTAATAGAGTTGGTTATTTGATTTAATGTGGAGACAAGTAATTTGGAAGGCTGTGGTTTCTAATGAGACCATACAGCTCTTGTTGAGTGAAACATAGGGGATTTGCTTAAGCTCCTTCAAAATCACTGTCGCTTTCTCCAGATCTGTCTCAGACGTTGATGTATCAATATCTGAAAGCATAGGCAGGTTGCTGGACGATGTAACGAATATGTTTTCAGAATGCTGTAGAGGTCTCCTCGCTGAATCCAGATCAGGGTATGTCCATTTGTGCCCATTATTGTGATTGATACCTTTGATGTTTACAGAACAAAAATAGCAGCCATTAAAATGGTTTTTTCGTTCCCGCCAAACTTTAGGCACTTCATCTTTATGTCCACTGTCGCAAATGTTCAACGCATGTTTTACATACCTAGCACATCAAAAATATCTCAAATCAGTGCTTTATGATCCGGCACCAAGACAAACATTTTTTTTGTGTACCTGTGTTATTATTACCTACCACTCTTTCTGCTACAAACAGTGAATTCATAATGATCTTTTGTGGCTCAATAGGCCGCTTTTCGTGAGATACTTTTCAGTAATACCTACAAACTTAAAATAAGAATTACCTTGTTTAAGAATTTAGTAGAAGTATTTATAGAAATGTAATAAATTTGCACCATTACATTTACTTTTTGTTAAAAAATATTTTCATCAAGTAAATAATTATATTAGCTTCCTTCTTTGTAAATATTGCTTCGACCTCTCATGTCAACGATTATTTCAAGTTGTTATTTCAGCAGTTATTTTGCCAAATTCACACAACATAGTATATAAAATAATATTCTTATTTAGATGTATTGAAATTAAAATAGTATTGTCTTGTTCCAACGAATAAGACATGGATTAAAATAAACAAAGTTGGCTAAGATAATAAATGTTGTTACATAAATTATCAGATCTTTGGATGTATTCCAACGTAAAAAATTATTTTTATTAAATTTTTAAAACCACAAAAAAATCGATGTGAGTAAAGACAAATATTACTTGTTTGTAAAGTATTACATAATATGAGTTTTCAAAACAATGTGTTTTGTTTACTCCCATTCTCTATTAAAAATAAAATGAGTTAAAGAACACATTGTCTATTTTTAGACCTAAACAAAACAAAACATTTCGCTGGAAGTATTTGTTAAATAGAGAATAATGGCATGTTTCTTTACTTTTTTTAATACCTGATTCTCATTATTAGTCGAGGAAATAAAGCACTGAACCTCCGAAATGTCCGCAGCAAGACGGATTTTAATACGGTTTTTTGCATTCGATTCGTGAGAGCATCAGGAAATTTTGTGAACTAATCTGATGAATAGCAAATGAAAAATTGCATATTTGCATTGTAAAAATGCATTGTTCAAAGTGCATTTAGAATAATTAATTTGCAACTCGCTAAAAATTGATTGAAATGAGTCCAAATTTGTTACCCGGGGGTTTTCTGGATCGCTGAACACGAATATCATGGCGGCAACGGCCACCGAGGTACCTGGAGCCCAGGGTGGATACTATCTACCTCATCTCCTGGAATTTCATGTGAATTTGTAATATATTTAGTTGAAACTCATTACTCGGGGGTTTTCGGGGTAATATTTTACCTGCCGATTCTATAGCGGAAAATATTAGTTTTTTTGCTTAATAACTGGTGGTCAAATATTAATACTTACTAAGATACAGGGTGTTAAAGTTATAAAAAGTTATAAAAATAATTCAATAATGTTATATTTCAGTTATTTTTTTCACACATAAACATAAAAGTCAGTACCATTAGGTTTTTTGACGTGAGAAAATCGAATAAGCTGTTTGGTGTATCGCACAGAGGGCGCTACGTAAGCTTATTTTGGTTTAACAGAATCCGTCATAACCTTTTTGTACTTCATTCATTTATAATCTCATTGCAAATTATTTATTTAACAATTATTTTTAAACAAAAAAAAGGATACTTGTTTGCTCTTCATAAAATGCACCCTTATCGAGATATTTACATGTTAGAAAATCCTGCGTACCCATATTTTTTTTACTTTTTTGCAGTGATCCTCTCTTTTCTCTTCAACTTTATGGCGCTATTATAATTATAAATTTTGCATCACCAATGGGATCTTGAAACACAAAACGAAAAACACAAAAAAGGCCTTGTCTAAAGTATCTTTAAGACAAACAGGGAAACAGAAGTACGCCAACGTATTCTTCTCACTATGGTGCTCTACCTCATTTTTTCTTGATCGTACTGGGAAATCTCAATAAAATTTATCTTATTCGATGGATAGGTCGTGGGGGGCCGATAGAATGGCCATCTCGCTCCCAGACCTTAATCCGCTGGATTATTATTTATAGTTCATTTAAAATCTCATGTTTATGCTGTTCCTATTTCTGATGAACAAACTTTTCATAGTTTCGAAGAAAGGTGCCGTCAGATCCAGGAATCTTTGATAGCGTAAGAAGATCTATAAGAAGACGCATCGGTAAGTATATTAAGACACACGGACGTCATTTTGAACACACACCTTGTAAAATTATTCCAATAACTTTTAACCATTGTTGAAAATTTCTTGTTTCGGTTGTGTTTCCTAATAAATAAATAATAAATTAATAATTAAAAAACCAAGAACCAAAAGACATGAAGTATATAAGTTTGACTTGGTGTTGAAAATTTTCTTTCCGTTTAAATTTCTTTAAGGTTATACCCAAATACCAAAATATGCATAGAGCATGGGTTCATATATCTGGAGATGAGGAAGAATTTGAACCTAGTTGATTTTAAATTAAAGTATGAGATATTTTGTGAAATATATAATTTTATACACATGCTGTTTTCGATGGTGATGTATCAATCTGGTAAATAGATCAACTAATATGCATAAATCTCAAAAATGTCCGGAAGACCTAATTCGAAATAACGTAATGGTACAAGTGTTCTGTTTTTACAACTTTATAATATAACTGATCAATTTTGCTTTTTTAAACTCGCAAACGACTGAAAATAAAATAAATCTCGATATCACTCAAGATTTTCCCTGCTGAGAAATATTCCTTAAATCGTTAGACAGATTGTCAACCTACGTTAATATTATGTCAAATTTATGTATATCTACGGCAGTTTCCAAACACCCTATAAAAAGTTGAGTTAAGTTTAAGTGCCAATAAAATATTTTAACGGCCTGAAAAAATATTAAACATGTTGTTTTTTAAAGCAGTCTACGATAAAAAATCGACAGCTATTATTATAATAAATCTGTTATTTTGCAAGTCCTATGCCACTTAGCCAGCGTTTCTAAATATATCTCTTATTCACCGGCGATTTCGATTCTAATTTTATTCATATCTATCTTAAAGATTTATCACATTAAATGTTAACCTCTTTTGAAGAGAATAAACCTAAAGATACTGAGATAGAACGAGGTAGATAAGCAACTGCTGTAGTGTTTTTCTCAATTTCAAGTGCTGAGGTATTTCAAATGACTGTTGAAAACAATATTAATTGTAACACGAATGAATGTTTTTCCATGAGTAAGGTGTGACTAGAAGTTGTTTATATTTGAAATTTAATAGTCTTATGTTTTGACGTAATAATCGTTCTTAAACTGCATAATGCAGAAATAAATGTGAAATAAGATTTACTGTTGCTAACTTTGTGTTTAGTGAAATGATTTCTCTCGGTATAATGTAACCACATGTATGTCAGCAAAACTATAAATTCCAATATTTAAATTATGATTTAAAAAAAGGAAAAAAATATTTTTTTTCCGGTTAAACGTGAATTAGGTCAAGGAATTTTAACACAAAATGGGCAGAATGATCTTTTCACTCGTCAATATATGTAATAAACAACAAGTTATTTCAGATGTTTTTTTAAACGCACCACATGAATTAGTAGAAGCAGAAGTAGAAGATGTATGTGTAAAAATGGTAGACGCAAAACTATCCCCTCCAACATTGGCATCTACCGAAGTTAGGATTTGAACCCAGCACCTACACTAGCTGGTCAAATTAAATCACTAAATTGTTGTTAAAGTTAGGCTCCTATAAAATCCTCCAAATTAATTTAAAACAGCCCTAATTACATCTCGTTATAAAACTTGCAGCACAAAATAATTTGCAATAGACAGTGCGATGGATGAATTTCTGCCTAACATTTTGAAGCATCTCTGGGGCAATCGCCACGATTTCATTTTGGATTATTTATTTCAGGGCTTCAATAGAATTTGGTCTGTTAGTTAAAGTAGATCTTACTCTTAAGCTAACCCCACAAAAATTTAAAGGCGTGAGGTCAGGTGGCCGTGCCGGCTATTCAATTGTCCATTACCTCCCTATCCAGCGTCTAAGAAAAATGTTTAAGAGGGCTAATCCGACTTGTGTTTGTAAGGTAATTTTTCAAAATTTATTTCGTCCATACGGTTTGGTCAAATTACACCAAATTTGGAAGAGCGGTAGATGAAGGTGCACTAGAGAATACATGTATCTTATTTTAATTAATTTTCACTTCATGTAGGAAAAATATACACTGTAAATATAGGTAAAATTTGAATGTGACTAGCTCCATAATTATTGACATAAATCGGTAAAATTCATACAAGGCTTCTAGAATGAACCTTCATAATTATGTTCAGCAAGTTTCATATTTCTACTCCGTACCATTTCGTTAAAAATAATTTTCTAAATAAGTACCTTTGCCAGTAGAAATGGAGCAAGGAAGTGCTGCCTCTACTGGGAATCACACCGTAACTAAGCCGGCTATAAACTGCTTGAGTGAAGGTATAGTCAAGAGCAAAATTATTCAGCGGCGGATATATAAAAACGCCAAAAACCCTCCGTGAAATTTGTAATAGTGTTTTGATTTGATATATATATTTTAAATATGTATTTACTTACTATTTTGTTTATATTTTGTAATTATAATAATAGAAAAAAATAATAAATAATTATTTATGTACTTTTATATCATACAATTTTACATTAATAATAGGGAACTTGCCTATAATTTTAAAAATAAAAATAATACTAAAAAACATAGCGTAACGTTGTAATAAAACGTGTACTTCATAAAAAAATAAGATTTCTAATTCCACGCGATCAGTATGAAGGATCTAAACAGCGATAAAATTAAAGTGGCCCGAAACGAGCTACTATTGACTGTGACGTCACACCATACAATATTCGGTAGTCGTCGCGCCGGGAAGCAACACAATCAGATGTTTTCCAATTCCAATTTAAAATCTTTATTCACAATTAAGTAGATTATTTACAACTTGTATGGGGTTCAGAGTAAAATTTATATTAATATATACATATATTATATACAGAAAAAAAGAAAACTAAAAATCAATTCATTCATAAAATACTTAAAAATAATAATACAAACAAATTAACAAAGTATGACATTCTATATAAACATATGTACAATATGGTGTTATTAGACTTTGGTTGATTTGTTAGTGACTGTTCTGTGTTTTATAGTACCGCTTATTGTAGTTGTACAGATATTTTAAAATGACCGAACAAGGTTTTTCAAAGGGCCAATCTGATAATTTGCCTAAAGTGGATATGTTTATGGTGGCATCTTTTATACAAAATAGTGAAAGTTTTTCCCTTGGAGAGGTCCGCGGGGTCAAGGCAGAGAAGTATGTATTTTTTTAGCTTTTAGTAATAATTTATAAACATAAAATAGTTATGACTTGATCACGGAATAAAATGAAATAACTACAAAATGCTTAGTCGCAACTAAGCTTTTTTAGCAGACTTAGTCTTATGTTTGAAAGAATTTAGGGTAATTCTTTACAACAGCCACTTCTATATTTTTCGTGTTTTTTTTTGTACACACGTGTAAAGTGTCTCTATAGAAGACATTTGCTGCAAAGGAAATGTTGCGCAAATGTATAATTACCTATCGTAGGTATTTTCGTACTATGTTTTGGGGAAAGGGAAATAAGTGATTGTGTCGTGTTATCATTCACATATTAGATAAATGTAAGATTTGAATAGAATAAATTAAAGGGCAAGGGAAAGGTATTTGCAATATACTATATATACTAGAGGTAAACATTTTACTCTTCGCAGACAGTAGTGTTATTGAACTTTTATATAATTATTGCACATTCTGTAGGATACTCTTCGCAGTTTTTTGAAAACAATCTTGTGTTTGTCTTATAAACTTCATTCTTACAATACCTAATGTATTGACTACATATTTAATTTTCTTTCCCGATGGTGCCGACTGTATTGGCGAAATGCGTGGCAGTATATTTTATAGTATAAACTAAGATTCATTCTTACAATACCTAATATATTGATCACATATTTAATTTTCAATTTTTTTTCATCTCCCGATGATGCCGACTGCGTAGGCGAAATTTGTGGTAGTATATTTTACAGCATTTTGGTGTCTATAGAAAATTACTTCAATTTTAGTAGCACATTGAAAATTGCAGCTCTCTGTAGATTCATATTTTTAAATAAAATGTCCTATAACTTTTTTATTTACTAATTGATTTTTTTCAAAAACAATGGATTTCTTCCTCTAGCTAACACTAACTTATATCCCAAATTTCAATTCGATCGGTCTTTTCTTTCTTTAGTTATCGTGCTTACAAGAAACGTGACGGACGGACAGACGGACGGACAGATGAACAGACGGACATTTTGAAAGTTGTTCAGAATTCGATGACGAACGAAATGATTTTTTCTTTGCGAGCGATATTAACGATTTTAGAAATGTCCCGATCAAATGCAATATACTCTTCGTTATCGTATTTGCGAAGAGTATAATAATAAATAGCTGTTTACTTTAGCACCAGGAAATTACCTTTACTTAGTATCACTAAATTATATTCTATCTACTAATCTTATTTTCTAACATTGTATACACATTCTTTCTTTAATCCTACCCTAATTAAAATTCAATAATTCGGAATTCGGAATATTTTATTGCTTGCCTGCGAAAAACTAGTAGATAGACATATAGTATTTAATAATGTACTTACATTAAAATGATCACACACATGTAGAGACCTACATGTCTGTGAAATGTCTTTTTCATTTCTTCTACACGCTTTTTGCCATTTTGATCGACGAATCTTATCTTCTGGCAATATTATAAATACTTTATCTGGCACTTTCATTGTAGTATTCTTACACAACGGTACAATGCAATATTTAAAATAAGGAGTTTTTGTTTCCATTTTAAGTATACACTTAAAATTTATCTGAAATCAAGCGGTCGTGTGCTGGGATCTCCGTCGTCGTTTGTAAATTGCGCTTTTGAACCTGTTTGAAACGGTTCGCTAGCGCGCGAAACTTGCTCTGCTAGCCCTTGTAAACAATTTTTTATGTGTTTATATAAAATGAATAGATTATAGAATGTTTTATGAAAATTAAAGAATAAGAAGAGAAAAATGTAAATTGATAAAAATGAAGAGTGGAATATGGTGAGGTACAACTAACACACAACATACAATTACTTATACAATATTACTTTACCCATCAATAAATTACGTAATAGTACCCATAATGGACTACCTAAATCATTTTTCCAGTAGCAACTGCATACACTAAATATTAAACTGTATTATGGAGTATAATATTATATAATTAAAATAAAATAATTAGGACCGTTATTTCTATTCTTTAATAATTTACGTGTCAGTAATTCCACTGTAACATTGGTCGAAACCCAAAAAGACAGCATTTTTTATTTATTAATTAATAATAAATAAAAAGAAAGTAATTATTATTATATTTCAGTTTATATTTCGAGTTGTATGTAATCTGTTTCGCCGAGAGCTTGGTTCCCCACTATATTTATTAACCAGAGTGTACATATCGACCAGAACAATAGATTTTATTGCTTTACTCTATCCCGTCGTAATGTGTTGCTAGTTCACGTACTCTGGAACCAAAATTCTTTTCTGCACGACGTTCATTTATTTTATATACGTCTGTCACTTTCGGAACTTCCTAGAGAGAGACACAGTCAGCGGAGGCTTTTTCTTAACTAGGCCCCTTAAGTAATTCCGAAAAGTAACTTGCTAATGAGGGAGTGCTCCATTTTGCTTTACCATAAAGCATTATTGGGAACATCTGGGTCGTGATTTGAGGACAGCACGTTTAAAGTAGGAACGAGATGATCTCTGAATGACTTCGAGTAGTTCTAAATACTTTTCATCTGTTAGTGAAATAAGGCCCTAAAATTCTATTCTCAATAATGCCAGCTGAATCATTAAACTTTTGCGGATGGTGGTTATGGGCCACCTTCGTCCAGCGTAAATTCTTAGGAACCCAACAGCGACACTTCCTTTTTTTAACTGCTCCGCTAAGGTAAAGTATAGCTTAACCAGAAAAGATAATAAAGTTGGCACGAAATTATAAATTACGACTTACCCAGCAAATCTGGACGTTTAGTTTGTCAATAAATCCGATTGACAAAACGAAAGCAATCAATACTTATTAATAGACAATTTTATCCGAAACTATTTCGAAGCAACCAAAAACCAATTGTGCTTTAACAAAAAAGTCTATACTTCGGCAATATCAAATGCTTTTTATTAATTTCTTGACAGAAAAAAAGGACTTTTTCGAAACTCTGTTCAAGATCCCTAAAACAGACCTCGAACGAGGTTAACAAAAAATAATATGAATAATGTTGTAACCACCAATTCAGCATTAAAATTACTAGATATTTGGAATTTGGACATTTCAAGCGAATAGCGGTACGTTCACTAATTCAAGTTGAGAGACTGATATTTGTGTACTGACTTTTAGGATGTAATAACTGACATGAAATACTTTTACTGCGGTTTTTTGAATTTCGCTCACAATTTACTGATTTTGTTAAAATGGATTTCAAAGTAAAAAACCACTAAATTGTGAGCAAGACTCTAATAACGGTATTTACAATATTACTTATTAATAGCGAAAGTTACGTGATTGAAGAGGATGCTCTATTAGGAGGAAGAAAAGTATAATAATAAAATCATGTCGCCGTACCTAATAATTTCTTTCATGTCCTGCTTCTGTCGACAAATTAATGAAGATGCGGCAATGGGTTCAATAGCAGCTGCAAGGCACTAGCTAGATTAACACGTAGCAAGTTCTCAGAAGCGCCAGCTTTGTGTCTACAAGGCGTTTAAGGTGTCGCACTTAAACACACCGTTAACTATGTGTTGCAATATGCAGAAGCATTGGGGAATTTACGTTCCATCATTGGATTAATTCTGGTGCTGAAGCTGTCAGATACAGTTCTCTCACAAACGTAACTGTTTCAGCCGCTAGCAATACACATCAGTTAATTAAATGGTGGAACTTAGTTTAGAGGCTAGTAATTTCTTTTCTTCTTGAGATTTGTTTCAGCCACTCATACACTCTTTATTAACATGATATAATAGATGAGCCAGATTGGGGGAATACTTTCGGAGATATTCTCACTACCAAATTTGCGAAAAAATGTCAAAAACTGTAAAATAACTCAAAAAGTAAAGCCAAACAAACAATTTCTGTTTTAATTTTTGTTTATACAGTGTTCGTCTAATACATACACCCCCTTCTAATTTTTCAACAAATTGAGTTTGTAACATATTGAATGAACTAGTTTTTCTCTCTAGTTTTCTTATTATAAGGGATGTATGAATAAACTCAAAAAACAATAAAATGCAGTCAAGTCAAACACTGAGAAAGCAAAAAAATGTTTTGACAAGAATTGTCAATGATTTTATTGAAAATGTACCATTGTACCTCCTGGCAATAGAAGAATATATTTAATTTATTCATTTTTTATTTTATTTTATTTATTTTATTTGTTTTATATATTTTATATATTTTATTTATTGTATTTATTTTATTTATTTTATTTATTTTATTTATTTTATTTATTTTATTTATTTTATTTATTTTATTTATTTTATTTATTTTATTTATTTCATATATTTCATTTATTTCATTTATTTCATTTATTTCATTAAAGAGGAGAAAAAAAGTGGTATCATCTTTAAAATCTTTTGTGTTTCTGAGAAGGAAACCTAAATATTTATAAGCCACACTGATAACCAAGGAAATGTGATCAACAAAAGTTAACTTGCAATCAAATATTACATCAAGATCTTTTAACTGATTACATCTTTTCACGACCTGATGACTGAGTAGATAATTGTTAATTATCAAGACACTTTTTTTAGTATAAGACATAATATAGCATTTTCCGACATTCAACGGCAACTATTTTTTTCACACCATGATCAAGTGTAAGCAAATCGTTTTGTAAGCAGATACAATCATTTATTGTTTTTATGGATCTATATATCGTCTGCATACAAAAGACACATGCGTTGGTGGTCAGACGCAATATCGTTTATAAACACTATGAACAATCCAAGGTTGAAACTTTGGGGAACACCAGATTTAGCTATTATCGATTGAAAATCTTCTGGCGCACATTGTGAAATGTTACCCTGGTGATGGATTCACATTCGTCTATTATCATCTGGCGCTAATACAAAAGACGCTTTGGCCTTTGGTTTAGTAATAAATACCTTTGATTTGAGTTAACCCCCACAAAAAATTTCAAGCGTGTTAAATCTGGTAAACGAGCAGGCCACGATGTTCGATCCACCTATTAGGGTAAACAGGTTGTTAATGGTTACCTTACTGACCTGCCCGAAATAATGTGACGGGACACTGCACCGTCTTGCTGGAACGTTATTTCGATACCTTGAAAACTCTGGTCATTATTTTGGATTGTTTCGGTTATTTCAGGCTTGAAGACATTCTCCTATAAATTTAAGGTATGAGCCCAGAAGCTTTCCTCATTGAAAAATAGTCCTGCGATTCTGTGGAAATTGTGTGTGACTTCGCTATATCAGTGTAAATTTTTGTCACTCCAATATCTCACATTTTATTTGTTATATTCTATTTATGGAAGAGGGGATATTTGCCAGATAAGGAACGTTTATTTCTCACAATGCTTATCTTTGAGCTGATGAAAATCCAAAGGCAATAAAGTAGCACAAATAATTTTTGGGATATATAATTTTTTTGGGTATTTTGTAGCAATTTACACCCAGTAAGGTGATATGATATTTTTGACAATAACTTTTTTAAATTCTTAGGGATATCCCAATTAACAGAAGACAAAGTTTGTTTCTTATGCACGATCGCATTCCTCCCCATATTACTAGATTAACCAGAAGATGGCTGCACACTCATTTTCCAGAAAGATGGATTGGCATGCACATTCGCCAGACCTCAACCCGATTGATTTTTCATTATGGAACTATTTAAAATCAAAAATTTATAACACCTGAATAAATTCTCTGAATTAATTCTCTTTGTTGTATTATAACAAAGTACAAATTATCCCGTATATACCGCTAAACTAAATAGGACAAAATTTTTCTGCTATATCTCCTCTGATTATTTTGATTGCGAAGTAACCAAACCAATCCGCAGTATTGGCTCGAGGAGCAGATAGTTTATTAAGTTTTGCAATTTATTTTTTGGTTTGTGCCACATATTTAAATACAGTATTAAAAATATAAGAAACGGAAACGGAAACGTTTTTTTTTTTTTTTTAGTAAGTGATTTCTAAATACATAAATTAACTATTTCTTGAGATAAAATTATACATGATCACTCTATACAAAAGTTTTTTCATGAAATTGATCATTCAGTCGAGTAGTTTATGTCTAGACCTTCATTACAGAGGGTCAAAAACTTTTCCGGACCCCAATTCCTCATCAGTCCACCTCTGATTTTATGACGGCATTTATATTAATATAAGTTTTCTGTCTCTTTCTAACTTGATTATATGGAAACTTGTTCGTCAATTTCAAGTTGAAAATTACTTTCCAGATAAGAGTTTATTTAAAATTGAGGAGATAAATTTGAAATCTATGTTTAGAAATGATATTCTTGTTTATTTTTCTCGCATGAAAAATTTGTTCCTTTCGTATTTTCTTGAGGGGAAAACATTAATATTCCCGGGAAATTGTACGAAGCTTATTTGTTTGGGGAAACTTCAATTAAAAGTCTTCTTTTCAATCTCTTTGTACCTTTCTATTTTTTGTTGTTAATTTATCAAGAACAGGCTACAAATACGACTTATAAAAAAAGTTATACAGCAAAAAAATATTACGGAATAAGTGCTTTATAAAGAATTCTATCGTGTAATCGAAATATTCGTTGGCTATTAATCTCTTTAATTCGTCTTGTCGTTTATAATGTAAAATGTTCTAGTTTACTGATACCAACTTAACGCATGTTGATGCTAATTTAAACACACATTTAAAAAACCTCTATTAGAATCTTTAGAAATAATTAGATGTTAATACAGAAATAATTTTAAATCTGTACTACACTCGACGCTCACCTCGCCAACCAAGTTGGCATCATCAAGAAGCGATTAAAACTAGTTTTAGTAATCTCTAAATGATACCAACTTGGTTCGCGAGGCTCGCGTCGAATGTAGTACAGTATTTTGTAAAAACTATAAGAAAAAAATCTTCTGAACTTGACGAGGTACGTACAAAAGATCTTAAATATATTTATGTGGAAATATTGACAATATATAGTTAAGTGAGTAGTGGCGTCTTTATGAAAATGTTAAAAATAGCAAAGAGCTTATTAATACTCTATGAGTACTTTGAAAATGTTTGAAAAAGTTATAAGTAATAGAATGATGACTTTCAGCATGGTTACCTTAGGAACAAGAAAATACTAACTGGCTGCACAAAACTCATTGATTTTATACATAAGGAACTTGATGACAAGAAATTTGTTGTATGCGTTTATTTTGGCTTTCACTACTGAGATATTGTTGAAAAAACTTGGTAATAAAAATAAACGATATAGAATTCTAACCGCATGGCATTGACGTACCTCAAAGCTCAATACTGGGACCATTATTGCTTCTAATATATGCTAATGAATTGAGAAAGTATCTGCTGTCACTTTATATGCAGGTAACACGTCAGTTGTGATTTCAGCATATCATTTGATCCAATTAAAGTAGGAAACGGAACAAATTATTAATAAGATTTCCTATGCCGGTGTAAGTTTGTCGGGAATGTAAATAAAACAGTACCTATTCATTCACGATTTTTTAAAAGTGAATTTATCGTATTAGCATTAACAAGAAACAATTTCCATTTACACCAAACTGTACATTTTTAAGTGTGCATTTGAACCAAAACTTAAACTGGAATAAGCATTTTTGTGGTTATTTTATATTCAGTAATAAATATTATTGTTATTATTAATGTTATTGTCGTCCACCTCATTTCAGGATCATTTTAAACGACATGATTTTTTTCATAAATTTTAAATTGATTGAGAGAAAATTCCTTTATAGATTTCGTTAGCTTTTTTGAGATTTGTCATGAGTTTTGAGGTCTAAGTAATGAAAAATAAATTACTGTGGACAGGCGTATCCTACATGCCTTATGCTAAGTGCGCAATGCAATTTGTAAACATTTTAAATGCGTTAGCGTGTAAAAAACTCATTACCTTATTTTAATTTACGTCAAAGATGCAGACCTACATTAATCAAAGTCTTTTTTATACGTTAAAAAAAAACTAATTTTATTATATCTCTTTGAGCAATAAGGATCAAGATAACGATCTTATTTTATTGTTAATGGCCTATAATTATATAAATATATAAATTCTTCGAGTGGCTTTTATTTCATAAATTTCTTTTGTTTTCAATACTGTAAGCATAACAAATGGTTTATAAAACAAAACCCCGAAAAACAAAATAATAAGGAAAAGGAATATTGGGAAGATTTCTAATTTGAAAGAAAAAGCGGCTGTGTTCCAGTTCCTTAGATAAACTTACCACATTAAGTAATTTACAAATTATCTGTAATTACTAGTTAACATTTTTTAAATTATACATTATTGCCATTTGTACATACCTACTTAATGTGGAACTACAGAAACGATAAATGTATGGTTTACCAGTAAGAATGCGGTGAGTAGTTAAACACCCAAGGCAATATATACTCTGAAATAAAAGAGGGGATACGCAGCTGCTTATTTCTATTCAGGGTCTCTTATTTATTAATACGAATAAGGACCTTTTTTGTAGATAATTTTCTAATCTTTCGTTCTTATAATAACGGTTATATTTGTAAAATTAAAAGAAAAGGAGATATTTGCAAAAAATTACTTTTTTTACAACGTAAAAAATTGTACATACAACGGACCACCGTGGACTTTTGAGACGTTGTTTAGAATGACGAAATTAAAGTGTAAAAAAAAGCAGATTTCTTTTATTTTCTCTTTAACGGATAATAAAAGCATTGGCCTAATTAGACAAATCACTCATTTTTGATGAGCAGGGAATAACTGAATGATAAATATTTTACTGCTTTTCAAAATGTAATGAACTGAATTATACTTATTGAATAAAATATTCCTAGGATATATTTTTTGAACAGAAAATAAAAGGAGATTTATGAACGTTTTGAACAATTCATTGATAATTAATCTTTTACTTAAAGCTATTTAAGTTTTTCTGTTTTATGGTATATCTGTTAAAGAAAACTGATATTAGAATAGAGAGCGACTTTTTTTTTTTTTTTTTATATAGTGGTGGTGTTTCTTGTGTTCCCTCATAGAAGGACACAGGACTTTGTACAACACCCACGTCTTGTGTTTCGAACTTCATAAAGGGCTAAGTTGTACAAGTGATTTATTTTGGTTTACTTAATCTTACAAACAAAGACAAAGTTTAAAACGTTTATCTCAACACAAGAATACAAATATATGAATAGATTTATAAAGTGAAAGAGCCGTTTCGGTTCATGACGAATTTAGTTCATAAAGGAGATAAGTTACTACCATCTACATGAAATAATACAAAGTTGCATGTTCAAAGGGAAAGCCCAGATACAAAGGAACAGGCAAAAAACCAAACCCTACGTGAAACGATTACGTAATTTAATTAGTTTAAAAATAGAAAACTTTGCAGTATGATCGTAGAAATTTTATTAATAATAATAATAATAAAAAAATAAATAATGACATCAGGCGAGGAGGCCAGCGAGGTGCTGATGTAGAGTCAGTCACTGAACTTCAGCTAAATCGTCTGAAAGCTCGAATTAGAGCTGTCGAACAGGAAAATCTGTTTCGGCAGCACGTCGATAAACCCCAGCATGGTGTCTTCTACAAGAACATAGAATCACTGGGTTTATCGACCAGGCTGACATTCGCCTTTCTAAGGTCAGCCGGGCTTAAGTCGGATACCGAGGGATTCATTATGGCCTGCCATGATGGTGTTATCAACACCTTGGTCTACCGTAGCCGCGTGTGGCGTGTAGAAGTTTCTGATATCAACCGCAGGATCTGCCATCAGGCGCCGGAATTGCTCATGCACTTACTATCTGCATGCCTCATATATGCGATTTCGGCCTACATCTACCGAGATAACGCGGCGTTACGTGTGCTATACTACCATCCAAGGCACTCGTACGGGGTAGCCCAGACACTAGTGCTGCCTTACGTCCCCGGAGATATTGAGTCCGTTGTCGAGAACGATAAATGCCGGATTTACTCGAATTACTCGTTCCCGACGGTCAGGCTAATCCAAGCCAACCAGCCTGACATAGTCCTCCTCGACCATCAACTGAAGGTGATGTATTTCATCAAGTTCTCGGCACCTGCGGAGAAAACATCACCTTGAAGGACGAGGAGAAACAGACCAAATATCGCTATCTCCGGTACGAGCTCCAAGTGCTGTACCCAGGCTACTTGGTAAAAATGGTCGTCCCAATAATCGGTGTACTCGGAGGGATAAAGCCTACGCTGCTCTCGGAACTGAAGACCATACCGGCCTGCCAAAAACCAGCCGAGTGGCTGGCAGGTCAAATGCAGAAGGCGGTCATTCTGGGTTCTCTCCGTCTGCTTAGGGCACACGATTCTAGAATCTACAGTCACTAACCCTGCGGGATGTGGGGAGTGGCTTAGTTGATGCGCCGGCGCGACTCCCGTGAGGCGTCGGAGGCCACGGGGGGACTGACCGGCATCGGATATTCCGAAAAAAAAAAAAAAAAAAAAAAATAACATACGATCCCCTCTTGCGGTTCATAAAACATCACGAAACTGTAGGAGTGGGAGCAGGATTGTTCAAGGCAGCAAAAGAGCCGCAGATGAACTCGGTCTCGCATTTGACATCAGGCGAGGAGGCCGGCGAGGTGCTGATGTTGAGTCAGTCACCGAACTTCAGCCAAATCGTCTGAAAGCCCGAATTAGAGCTGCCGAACAGGAAAATCTGTTTCGGCAGCACGTCGATAAACCCCAGCATGGTGTCTTCTATAAGAACATCGAAACACTGGGTTTATCGACCAGGCTGACCTTCGCCTTTTTAAGGTCAGCAGGGCTTAAGTCGGAGACCGAGGGATTCATTATGGCCTGCCAAGATGGTGTTATCAACACCTTGGTCTACCGTAGCCGCGTGTGGCGTGTAGAGGTTCCTGATATCAACTGCAGGACCTGCCATCAGGCGCCGGAATCGCTCATGCATTTACTTTCTGCATGCCCCATATATGCGATTTCGGCCTACATCCACCGACATAACGCGGCCTTACGAGTGCTATACTACCATCTAAGGCACTCGTACGGGGTAGACCAGACACCAGTGCTGCCTTACGTCCCCGGAGATATTGAGTCCGTTGTCGAGAACGAGAAATGCCGGATTTACTGGAACTACTCGTTCCCGACTGTCAGGCTAATCCAAGCCAACAAGCCTGACATAGTCCTCCTCGACCATCAACTCAAGGTGATGTATGTCATCGAGTTCTCGGCACCTGCAGAGAAAAACATCACCTTGAAGGAGGAGGAGAAACGGACTAAATATCGAGATCTCCGGTACGAGCTCCAAGTGCTGTACCCAGGCTACTCGGTAAAGATGGTCGTCCTTATAATCGGTGTACTCGGAGGGATAAAGCCTACGCTGCTCTCGGAACTGAAGATCATACCGGCCTGCCAAAAACCAGCCGAGTGGCTGGCAGGTCAAATGCAGAAGGCGGTCATTCTGGGTTCTCTCCGTCTACTTAGGGCACACGATTCTGGTATCTACAGTCACTAACCCTGCGGGATGTGGGGAGTGGCTGTAGTTGATGCGCCGGCGCGACTCCCGTGAGGCGTCGGAGGCCACGGGAGGACTGACCGGCATCGGATATTCCGAAAAAAAAAAAAAAAAAAAAAAAAAATAAGGGGTGCAAGGCCGGCAACCTCCACGTTGGTGCACCCTGGACAGGCAGAGGTAACTCTGCCTGACTAATGTCGGCCGGGGGTACCAAGGCTAACCACCTGGTACCCCTTCTACTTCGGGTTCCATACAACCTTAGAAGAAGGGCTCCTCACGATCGACCCCAAGCGGATGGGGGTCAGAGACAGGCGGGAGGGGCCTCACCGGACGGTCTCAATAATGACAGACGCAACGAACAAGGACGCTTTAAGTGGACGAGGGAACTTCGGGATGACTTGCTGACCTGCCGCGGAGTAGCGAACCTGAGCGAAGAGGATACATGGCGCGATTGCATGCACTTTGGTGCGAAATGCATCCAGAGCATCGCGCTTTCTCTCAACAACATCTGAGAGATCAAGTATCCTTTCTGCTCAGGACAGGTTACGTAAGGGCACCCCGTCAGCTGGAAGAACTGCCAGCCGCAGTACCACCGCGGCAATTCCCAGCTGATGGGGAACATCCTTTAGAGTTCACCGATGTAGACTTAAGGACGAGGGTTAGCCTTAAAACCAGGGCTAACCTAAAGCCACAAGACCTGGCTAGAATGGACGCGGTCATCGATGAGGAAATTCCGGAAGATGTAGACATCTGGCAAATCAACTGTGCCGTGTACAACGCCGCGAAGCAACTCGTCCCCCGTGAGAGGTCAACCAATCACGGGGTCGAGAAAGCCAAGCGGCGTGTACAAAAAATCGAGGGCAAGATACAGTCGGCCAGACAACACGCTTCTCGGATCCAGAGTGTGGTGGAATATAAGACGACTGGTAGAGTTTTTACTCCCAGGATCCGGCGCATAGCTGCCGGATTAAGACGTCAACACCATACTCTAAATCTGACAGTGATGCTTACCATCAAGCAGCACTGTATAGATAGGATCCGAGCGCTCATGGCGATAAAGAAAACATTGAAGAGGCGGGTGAGGAGTATGGAACAAAACAATTTGTTCCGTACGAATCCTTCCCGCCTCTTTCAAGAGCCACAGCGTGTTGTCGAGAATCCGCCGACTGTAGAAGATGTCGAAACCTTCTGGAAGGGAATCTACGAAACGCCGCGTCCATTCAATAGCGACACTCCATCAATTGCACACTTCGAGGCTCTGTGTCACAGACATCTTGAAGAGCCAGAAGAAGTGTGCCCGGCAATCAGTACGGAGGAAGTTCAACAAGCACTTGTTGGTACCAAGAACTTCGCTGCCCCGGGCCCAGACGGCATTAACAACTGGTGGTGGAAGAAATTTCCTTCCACTCACCGCCGTCTGGCGCGAGTTTTCAACTCATGGTTGAACGAGGGGCAGCAGATTCCGGACTGGTTCGTCGAGGGACGTACTGTGCTAATCCCCAAAAGGGGGGGGATCTTTCCGACCCGAGGAATTATAGGCCGATCCATGCCTTAACTCCTGCTACAAGATATTTACACGTATCTTGTATGCTAGGACGCTGAGGTCTGTTGATCCGGTCTTCCAGCAGATACACGAACAGCGTGGTGCTAAGAAGGGCATGGCAGGTTGCAAGGACAGCCTGCAGATAGACCGCTGTATTACACAGGATTCTGTGCAATACAAGCGAAATCTATCGATGGCCTGGATTGATTACCGCAAGGCATTTGATATAACATCGCATGAGCTATTGTTGTACTTGCTCGAATGTCTTGCGGTACCAGCATCACTAGTGAGATGCATAGAACAGCTGCTACCGCTCTGGAAGACCCGCTTCACCATAACATCAGGTGCACAGCGGGTCACGACAGGGCAGGTGGCATTTAGGAGAGGAGTTTTCCAGGGTGACTCCCTGAGTCCTCTCCTCTTCTGCATCTCACTGCTGCCGTTGTCTGTTGGGCTCCGCCAAACCCGCGGATATCAATGTGGGCCACCCAGCGACCGGAGGCATAAGGTCACCCATCTATTTTATATGGATGACCTTAAACTTTATGCCTCCGGAGAGCGCGAATTACAAAACGCTCTTAGGGTGGTCGAAGAATATACGCGGGTATGAGACGTTGGACAAATGTGCAGTCGTCCACCTCAAGAGAGGACGATGCGGGGAATTCCCTGAAGATGCGCATCTCGCAGACGGAAGCATCCTAAGACATCTGGATGCCGGAGAGACCTATACATACCTGGGTGTGCAACAAAGGCACATCCAGGATGTAACACAAATAAAGGAATCTCTCCGCGGCAAGTACAGACACCGCCTCCGAAAGATTTGGTCTTCCGAACTTTCGGGGAAGAACAAGGTGTCTGCAACTAATATGCTTGCCGTTCCGATTCTGCTCTACTCCTTCGGAGTAGTAAAGTGGAGGGTAGATGAGCTGCGTCAATTAGACAGAGATACCCGCAAGATGATGAATATTCACAGAAGTATTCATCCTAGATCGTCCGTTCCTCGTGTGTACCTCCCACGTCAACGGGGGGGCCGAGGACTCTTGAGCCTGGAGTGTACGCATGGCAGAGTAGTACTGAGTATGGCATGTAACATACTCAGGAGCTCAGACCCCCTCTTGCGGTTCGTAAAACATCACGAAACTGTAGGAGTGGGAGCAGGATTGTTCAAGGCAGCAAAAAGAGCCGCAGATGAACTCGGTCTCGCATTTGACATCAGGCGAGGAGGCCGACGAGGTGCTGATGTTGAGTCAGTCACCGAACTTCAGCCAAATCGTCTGAAAGCCTGAATTAGAGCTGCCGAACAGGAAAATCTGTTTCGGCAGCACGTCGATAAACCCCAGCATGGTGTCTTCTATAAGAACATCGAAACACTGGGTTTATCGACCAGGCTGACCTTCGCCTTTCTAAGGTCAGCAGGGCTTAAGTCGGAGACCGAGGGATTCATTATGGCCTGCCAAGATGGTGTTATCAACACCTTGGTCTACCGTAGCCGCGTGTGGCGTGTAGAGGTTCCTGATATCAACTGCAGGACCTGCCATCAGGCGCCGGAATCGCTCATGCATTTACTTTCTGCATGCCCCATATATGCGATTTCGGCCTACATCCACCGACATAACGCGGCCTTACGAGTGCTATACTACCATCTAAGGCACTCGTACGGGGTAGACCAGACACCAGTGCTGCCTTACGTCCCCGGAGATATTGAGTCCGTTGTCGAGAACGAGAAATGCCGGATTTACTGGAATTGCTCGTTCCCGACTGTCAGGCTAATCCAAGCCAACAAGCCTGACATAGTCCTCCTCGACCATCAACTCAAGGTGATGTATGTCATCGAATTCTCGGCACCTGCGGAGAAAAACATCACCTTGAAGGAGGAGGAGAAACGGACCAAATATCGCGATCTCCGGTACGAGCTCCAAGTGCTGTACCCAGGCTACTCGGTCAAAATGGTCGTCCTTATTATCGGTGTACTCAGAGGGATAAAGCCTACGCTGCTCTCGGAACTGAAGATCATACCGGCCTGCCGAAAACCAGCCGAGTGGCTGGCAGGTCAAATGCAGAAGGCGGTCATTCTGGGTTCTCTCCGTCTGCTTAGGGCACACGATTCTGGTATCTACAGTCACTAACCCTGCGGGATGTGGGGAGTGGCTGTAGTTGATGCGCCGGCGCGACTCCCGTGAGGCGTCGGAGGCCACGGGAGGACTGACCGGCATCGGGAAACCGAAAAAAAAAAAAAAAAAAAAAAAAAAAAAATAATAATAACATACGTAGTGGACATGGACGCTTTAAGTGGACAAGGGAAGTAAGGGATGACCTGCTACGACATTTTCCATCTTCTAAACGTAACCATTTGTTTATTAGATAAGGAAAATTATTGCATATTTTAAACTTAGAAAGATGGTGGCGCCCAATAACAATTAATTATGTTGGATTGCTATTTCCGTATGATTTGAATTGGCAATTGCTATAGAGATGTTTGTTTTTTCGTTTCATTAAGTCTTAAGTTTATTTGATTTACCTAGTTAACTACTCTGCTTCCCCGCCCCGAGAAGAGGGTCATACAGATTGCTATTTTGAATAAATGTATTTTGCTTTTAGTCTGTTGTTTTATTCACTAAAATTTAATTTAACTATTTTAATGATATGGTGATCCCCGTTATAATCTATTTAAAGTTGGAGTAATAATGCTGATACATGATTTAGGTACATTTCTCAGTTCAGCAATCATTTTGGTAATGGATTCTTAGAAAGTTTTTTATAAGCGCCATTACTAATCAGGTTATCTAACCTTTCACAATAGTCCTCTTTATCTAAAATAACAACCTTCTTAATAAATTTAGTAAGTATATGGTGCTAAGGTGTTCTGTAAAAAATCATGTGGGTGTTAGCTTCACCTAACTCTAACCATAGTTAGGTATAAATATGACACATTGTTAGCATAAGGTTATTTTTAAACGTCTCCGGATGATGCCAACTTGGATGGCGAAACGCACGTCGAGTACAGTATTAGGTATTTTGGTGTTTTGTGGAAAACAACATCAGTGTTAGCTTCACATCAAAGGTTCCAACCCACTTCAGAATTAAAATCAATGTTACTCTCTGACCAATTTTACCCCTTCCTAATTTAGAATATTTTCATTGATATTAATGGATTTAATCAAAATATTGCAAACCACTGTGCGACTGCCTTTTTTGGTATTTATTAGCCACGGAGCATAAATGTTGTAAGTAGGAAGTTTATTGTCCTTTTCGATTGATTCGAACTGAGTATACTTCTCTCTCTTATTTATAGAATGAGAACAAAAGACTCATTGGATAATAATTTAATGAACTGAACGTACTTTGTGGTACTTATAAGAATCAAATGCTTAATTTAATTAATTAAAATACACGTGATTTCTGATTAAAAGATGAAACAGTTCATTCTATTATAAAAATTTTATATTTACGATTTGAACAATACAAGGTGTATTAATATATGAAACGTATTTCATCATTTACAGAGGCATCAACGAAATGATTTTTCATGCTCAATTTAAAAATTTATCGCGACTAAGTGCATCTGGACAGTCAATTTTCATCATCATATATCTTCATATCATATCATATCATCGATTTTCCTAATATTTAATAGAAATTAATTGCATGGAGTCAGCGGTTGGTTCTTAGTGAAACAGACTAAAATAAAATAAGATTAATTAAGATAAACACTTGGTTTTAGTTCCATAAATTTAATCAGATTTATGTTTCGGTCTCATGACCATTATTAGAGTCTAAAAATTAAATTAAAAATAATACCATACAGTTAATCAGTTTATACTGCAGAATATTAACCAATTTGAAAATTTATTACGGTATCTATTACGAGTGCATTTAGAAATGCAATTTGAGTATTTGTGGCTTGTTTATTATTTTTTAGGCTTTTTTAACAAACCTGTTACTATACATAATATGTTTAAGTTTAATTGGTTCCAAGTTTGTCGTTTATTAAAGAGTTTCCTAAGAAATACAGGCCTTTGTTCCTAAACTTTCACAATTAATTATGTACACAACAGAGCGCTCTGGCTTATTTGAAAATATGCTACAGTTTCAACCCAGAGCCATATACTTTCTTCAATTTAATGCTGATGAGATTATATCACCGGATACCTAGCTAGAGTGATGCATTAGTTGTACTAAAATATGTATAGTTTATTTCAAACTTATTTGTAGCATAAAAACTTCGGCTTCTTTGACGGCGGTAAAAAGATCAAAGAAGCCAACGTTTTTATGTTACAAATAAATTTGAAATAAACTGTAAAATAAAACATCATTGCATTATTATCAAGTGAAAAATGTAAAATGTATATGTTCATATATTTAATAAAAAAGTAAAACAATTTTTGCATACAGTTTGTCTAAAACATTCCTTCATAGAATCGCCCTTTTTTTGCCAAAACGCGTTCTTGTATTCCGAGTTGGTATCATCTGGAGATGATTAACAACACTTCAGTGTTTAATTATTAAAATCAACGTAGTCTGTTGGCATCGATCGGTCGGCAGTGTGTGATACGACGTCTGAGAAATAGGTGAAGTTAATGTTTTAAGTCATAATTAATTTGAAGTACTATGAAATAACAGATGTGTACTTGTGTTTTTATATAAGTATATTAAATATTTGAAAAAGGATGAGTCCGTAGGACCTGTACATTCCGGAATTGTTATATTAATTATTGTAGGCACCAATTTATGTTTGTTGGTGTTTTTGTTTAATTAGTTAGTTTTAGGTTACTTGCAGCATAGAACAGTAAGTTTGATGAAGGCGCGTGGCAAGCACTGGTAATGTATCTCGACCGCATTGTGTGGGTGTTATGCAGGGGCGGAACAACTTTTTATTCTTCTTTTGAAAGTTGTAACTGAAACTCTTTTCAATAAAACTTTTACATGAATTTGTAACCTCACTTACTTGGCATTTGCACCATAATAGAAGTTATAGATACGTTGTAAACGGTACTATTAAAACAATATTTTATTAGCTTAATTAACGTACTAAAAAAGTAGGCAAAAGTAGACAAAAAAATAAAACACAGGGATATCTTGCTATTGCGCCGAAGACTTTAAAATCTAAAGGAATTGAAGATCTGAAAACGAAAAAAAAAAAGGTAAATTTCAAGATATACAAGGAATAGGGTGTGTGCTATACGAGAGTAGACAAGGAGAGTGTACAAAATACATGATATGGGTTACGATTGCTATATTACGACCTAAGGCACTTGTACGGGGTAGACTTGACGCCATTGCTGCTTTACGTCCCCGGAGTTATTGAGTCCGTTGTCGAGAACGAGAAATGTCGCATTTATTGGAACCACTCGTTCCCGACTATCAGGCTAATCCAACCCAATAACACTGACATAGTCTTCTTCGACCCTCAAACCAAGCTGACATATGTCATTGAATTTTCGGCCTCTGCCGAGAAAAACATCACCTTGAAGGACGAGGAAATGCGGATCAAATATCGCTCTAAATGCTGTACCAAAGCAATTCGGTCAAGATGGTCGTTCCAATAATCGGCGTATTCGGAGGGATAAAGCGTAAGCTCTCTCGGAACTGAGTGTCATACTTGCCTGCCAAAAATCAGCCGAGTGGCTGGCAGGCCAAAAGCAAAAAGTGGTAATTCTGGGTTCTCTCCGTTTGCCTAGGGCACATAATTCTGAGATCTACTGCCACTAACCCTGTGGGATGTGGGGAGTGGCTGTAGTTAATTTGCTACCGCATCACTTGTGAGGTTCGGAGGCCAGATGGGGACTATCCAGCATCGAGCAACCGAAGAAAAAAAGGTATATACACTAGAAACTTTCGAGTAACACAAAGTAACTCACATAGAAATGGAAAGTAGCACTAGACATGAAATCTAGATACTGTGTCTCGGACCTGAACTCGTTTTTGGTTTTCAAAAAGAAACATGTTACTCCGGCCCTCAACGATTGTAGTTATGGGGACAAAAACTCGAGATTCTAAAGTAAGTAATCTAAGTTTTGACCAGCATCTACAAACTTAAGATACACCTATCACTGATGTTTGTGATGTTTAGGAGGATCCTATTTGTCCAAGATACGGGATGAATGAAGAAACATCCTACCATTTCTAGGTATAACGCAAGGCGTTCTGGCGTCTTGGGGTAAGAAATCTTCGACGCCAAAGCACTTCTGAGAGTTAGCAGGATAGCTCTTTTACCTCAGTCAAAAGATTTTTGCAAAAATTGTTTGCAGAATCATTTATTTTTTATAAAAGCCATGTTTTTGAAGTGAATATATTTCACATAAATTGTTTGTAGAAAAAAACTGCACAAAAACTGGGCAGCAGAAATATTTGCCATTTTTCACGGCCAACAGTTATAAAAAAAATCATATTTTTTAAAGATCCTTTATATAATTGAATTAATTGATATGTTTTTGATATGTATACGTTTATTTATATACCTGTAATATATGCAACCAGCATTGATGCAGGAATCCGGGATAGACTTATATAACATTGCTCTTGTTCCTTAGTTAGCGACAGGAACGCGTAGTTACTTTCGTGGAATGGTGTTTGGCATATGGCCCGTTAAAATTGTTGTTATCAAACGAGAGATTTTAATAATCGACTAATATTAGTTGTACTAATTTTAGTAATTTTAGCCTCCTACTTGTTATTTCTATATCACATTGAGTGCATTAAATTATAATAAATAATATTACGCACCAACTTTTGGGGTGTTTTATGTTTTATTATATTATATATAGATATGTTCCTATTTATAAAAAAACGCTTCGTTTCGCCAATTATTATTACAATATAGCAAACCAGAAATAAGTCTGGTTTGCTAAATCAAATCCACGAGGCTTGCTATACTCTGTTGTTGTAACTAATTAATTACCTACTTTGTATTTTATCGTGTTCATCGATCGAGGGTTCCAACTTCGAAACCGAGAGAATAATCGAATTAGACGGCGCCACATTCATCGTGTAATAATTATGTACAACTAATTTTCATTACTGCTAATATTAGCACTACTAATTTTTAGAAGTCATAATCTAGATATTTAAATAATCAACTAATTGGTTACTGACTACTGCCTACCCACGTGAACTATTTAGAATTTGTACTATTAACCTCGGTAGATGTGGAACGTTAATTTTACTTATATAAACATATACACAGACCAAATCGCTCAAATTTAACAGACATGAATGCGGGAATAATATTAGTTGTGACCATGCATGCTAATGCGAAGGCAGACTTCAGTATTTCTGAATAATACATTGTATCAAATGGTATGTATTTCATTATTCATTTCATACTTTTGCTTTTATTTGTCTACGCATGCCCTATGAGGCAGTAAGAGTTACAGTTCCTTGACTCTGGTTCAGTTTCTTTTCCTCGATAAAAATCATGGCTGCCATTTGAATATCCACGGTATTACAATTCAAAAATTAACAATAATAGAGAATATCATAGTAAGTTGTTCGATGGAAAATATTTGGCAATAAACTTTGAACTGATTTTTTTTGGTAAAACTATATTTTTGGAGCTATTCGGGCAAACACATATTTATTGGAAATATAATAGCAAAACAAGTAAACATTTTACATTGTTTTTCCAAATTTGTTCCTGAGCTGACTTTATGAATTGAAGATATTAACATCTTCATTTCTTAGCTTATTAGCCAAGTACGAAAATAAACATCGAAACTATAAAGATGAGTGTGTCGAGAAACCGTGCACGAATCTACTCTAACACGGAATTATGCGCCTCGGATATTCCAAATAGCAAAGTGTGTAAATACAACAGAGGTTCCAATTTACATAGTGTATAGAGTATTATACCGGGTGTAACGGAAACATGGTACGCCCCCTTTTCTCCTTTATTTTTGAAGATAATTGATTGAAATTTGGGATATCTTATATACATGATAAGCAGCACTTTTTAACGTACAAGTGATTTTTTTTCACTTCCGGTTTCACTGGAAGTGACATTTACTTTCGATTTTAAAATGGAACACCCTATATTATTGTATTTTTGAATTGTGCATAATTTTCTGAATCCAGCGATACCAAATAATTGACATTTCAAGCGTCAATATTTTTTATAATATCATTTTTACTTTTCCATTTAAGTGTGCGGACGGTTCCGATTTATTCTACATGACCCGCTAAAAAAATCGAAATCCCGTCAAAAATACTAAATTACCTGATTTGTGAGCAAATAAAGTTCATCAAAATGGTTTTTGGGGTAAAACTCAATTTTTTCAAATGGAACCATATTGGTACCGTGGTACCATTTAGTAGTACTATTAATAAGGGATTTATTCATATGTCGTATTAAAATGTTAAACAGCATTACAGCTATAAGAAAATAAGAAAATACAATTTTGTTCTAGTTACCTTGTTATACATAAGGTGGCTTTGGTATACAAAAAATGAACACAAAACAATTACAATAGTTGTTCAAAATGCTGTCCACTAACGTTAATGTACATCTGAACTCGCATAGCTGTTTCTCGAAGAACGTTGGCTAATTGCTGGGCTGTTATGCTATTAATTGCGCGTCTTACTCGTAGCTCCAGGTCTTCGCGGGTTGTATCGGCGGTTGCGTAAACAATATTTTTTAAATGACCCCAAACAAAGAAATCAAGGGGTGTTAAATCAGTTAACCTGGAAAGCCACCTCACAGAACCATTCGTCGAAATTACGTTTTCTCCGAATTTCCGTTGAAGGTAATCAATTACTATCCTTGAATTATGGGGAGGAGCACCATCTTGTTGGAAATACATTGCCTGTCGTAAATGGAACGATAAATCAGTTAAACTATCCTCAATTTCATTTTGCAGAAATTCCAAGTATCTGGCACCAGTCAGTGGTCCTTCAAATATTATTGGACCAATGGCTCTACTACCGATTATTCCAAGCCAAACATTGAAAACGAATTGCATTTGAAAGTTACCATCCCGTAATTATTTTTGATTTTCTTGTGACCAACATTTTGTATATTGTCGGTTAAATAATCTAAAATTTGTAAACCTAGACTCGTACGAAAATAAAATCATTCCCAAAAAATCATTGTTTGGCTGCACGTTCTTCTGCAAAATCCAATTACAATATTCCATCCTACGTTCGTAATCATTTTCGTATAAGTGCTGGTGCAATTGTTATTTAAAAGATTTATAGTGGTATTTGTGCAAAATTCGGCTTACTGTTTGGTGACTGATTTCCAATTCAAACCCAATTTGCCTTAAAGAAACAGTCTTATCAATTTCTACTCGTGCCAAAACATTAATTTCCGTTGCTTCATCAAGAATGAAATTTTCTTCAAGATCATTGTTGGTTTCACTTCGGAATTGATTTTGAACACAATTAACAAGGATTTTAAACAATTTTTAAAGACAATAAAAACACCGGTAAACCAACAAATGTTTGACAAGCTGAGTATTTCATTGTTTTCAAAGCCACCTTAGTTAAGTACTTCTTAACAATTAATTAGAACAAAATTGTATTTTCTTATTTTCTTTTAGCTGTAATTTTGATTGTATTTATCGCACATTTTAATACGACATATGAATAAATTCTGTATTAATAGTACTAATAAATGGTACCACGGTACCAATATGGTTCCATTTAAAAAAATTAAGTTTTGTCCCAAAAACCATTTTGATAAACTTTATTTGCTCATAAATCACGTAATTTGGTGTTTTTGACGGGATTTCGATTTTTATAGCATTACACGGGTTATTTAGAATAAATCGAACCATCATGGCATTCTTAAATGGAAATCTAAAAATTATATTATAAAAAATATTAAGGTTTGAAATGTTACATATTTGATATCGTAGGATTCAGAAAATTATGCAGAATTCAAAAATGCAATAATATACAGGGTGTTCCATTTAAAAATTGAAAATATGTATATGTATATAGGATATCCCAAATTTCAATCAATTATCTTCAAAACTAAAGGGGTGTATCATGATCCTGTTACACACGATATATGGACATTCTAACTTTCAATTAAGTTTTGGCTGACCCAGTCAATGTCAATATAACGCAACCTGATGCTAGGATAGCAAACAATAACAGAGCTTATGGGGGAATTTAATAGTTTTTGAACTTTCAACTAAATATAGTTTTGACTGCAATTAAAAATAATAATATGTGTTTATTTTATCAGATTACTGTTTAAATTTAATGTAGGCATTTTGCAGATCAATTGTTTGAAGCTTCTACACTTTTTACAACATATTGGAAATTAATAAACTAGTAATGCGTATAATACTGCAAACGCATTTACAAAATATCATTAAGTTTGTTTAAGCCATTCTGGTTATAGGCAATGGGCATCTCCCGTATATTTTTTTTATTTGGTTATTCGATAGTATTTATAAATATGAGCTCACATAATTTTTTTCTTTTTTTAGTCCCGGAAGGAGGTTAGAAAAAATAGCCTTATGACGTCATTCGACTAGGTTTGACGCCAAACACAAGCAGCCAGTGAAAACGAAGATGATACCCCAGTATTGCCGGTTTTACGTATTGATTGGAAACGCGATTGGTGATTACTTATTCAATTATAAATGCAACTATAAATTCATTCACATAGAATTTTTTTTACCTATTTTAAAACTTCAACATTCAAATATTAAAAAAAAAATCAGCAGAAATCGAATAAGTTAGGTTATGTTGTAGATTTATTCTCGGTCGCTGCTACGGAGTTGACGATTGAAAACAAATATTAACTAATTATTCTATAATCATTCTTATTTAGTTTTAACTTTCACCTGATTATGATGATTCTATTTGAATAGTATTGGAGCGTGCATTTTATTAAAAAATCGGAAAAAAATTTACCGTTTTAATAAGAAAATAAATTATAAATAATGAATAGCAACAGTAAATCAATAACAGAATCAATTTCTTCGCAATTCATTAAGTGGAATATAAATCTTAATAAAAACGACCAAAAAAATGCACAATTATTGAAAATAACTATATGTATGTAATATACACATTATGTTCAAAAATACGTAAATACTTACCTTTTATTTTGAATCCAAATTGAAATAGCCTTGAAAATGTTTGCTATAACACAAAAATTAATGTACAAATTCACAGAATCGTTCAAAATCACAAAATTCTAAAGTGTTTTCATCTACCAAAACAATACATAAACAAAGGAAATATGGCAACACAGGTTCAGCCATATCACAGGGCATATTATTTCATTGGTTGAATAATTGGCGGCAATTTTAAATTAATCCAAACTTTTATAATTTTTTTTTGTAGTTAATTATTTTTTAAAATCCAACCATATATGGATACTGAATACACAAATAGTGTAGAATCATACACAAGAAAAAGAAATCCAACTTTTAATATAGTGGAACATCCCCATTAGACTGGTATTTAAAATATATGGATTTATTTCATTTCGCACAATTTTTTAAAATTAATTTGTTTGTACTAGAGTGTTATGCTATTACTTCAGAGGTTTTCAATTCCAGATCATTATTTTTTATCACAGTAGTACCAAACTACGATGCTACTGTGCTGCTGGTATTATTTAAATGGTGATTAAAATTTGATTACGTTCTATTTAAATTAATCGACACTATGATATCATTCGTAACAATGAAAAAACACAGTGCGTTTACGAACGCAATTTTTTTAGTTGCATTATTTCTATTGTTAAATTTTGTTAGTTTTGATTATTCATAATTATAGATTAAACACATATTTTGTGAATATTTTTCAAAATGCAAGCGCAAATTTATACAATAAAAGTAAATTCTATCTTTCTTACCATCAGAAGAGAGACATTTCCCTCTTCTGATTGTATTAAGCAGTAAATAACATTAAAACTGCCCTACCATGCGCAAATAAATCTAACCCTGTGATGTTTATATGTAGTATTAAGTCTCTTTTGGATTATGTTTTGAGTAAATAGTGATACATATATGGATACTAACATAACCAAATTCCAAAGAAGCTTGGTTTACTATACAGATCTAGAGTCTGGTATTTTTTGTTCCACCACTTCACTCTCCAGCTACCCCAAACTTGGCACCCATATTTTATCTTATAACATATCATTTTAAAGGGACTAAAAAGTGCTATCTTGCTACCATTGTTAATAAAATGAAAAAGGATTTTTCAAAAATGGTTTATACTTTGGCAGAGTGGATGGACATTATATTTATTTACGGAAGTGAAAGTTTTTGCTCTTGTAGAACCGCTTGAGGTTTTAATTAAATACAGTCTGGTAAAAATGCCAATAGTTCTGACCCATTTCGCTATAGATCCAAACACCTCTATTAAGAAAGTAACTAAGTTAACCTATATTTCTGTTGATTGGGTATATAAGTTGCATAAAATAAATAAGGTCTTTTCTTGCAAATTGCAAATTCTTCAAGAGCTCGAGGAAGATGATTATAACATAAGGATTCAACTTTGTGAAGAAATGGGTTAAAAAAATATTTCGTGTATTCAGATAATTTGACACCATTAAGAACTTCTTGATAGTATAGTTTAGAAAAATAATGTGTGGTATAACATCATTGCAATAATTAGATATGCCAAATAAAAATTCGTTACTTTTTTTAATCTTTATTTATATACTTTATTTTTATTTCTTAATTATATCACATATTTCAGTAATATATCATTATTTTTTTTTTAGATTGAGCCATGAATTAATAAACAAACAAATGACGTCAACAAAGTTAAGCTTTGTTGAAATCTTGATTTCGAACTTTTATACAATTACTTTAAAAGTTATTGAAGTGTGGAAATATAAAATATTATGGACAAGAAGCTTTAAAATTGGCCAAATTAAAAAGTTTATATTTATTATGTTTTTCGACTATACTGTTATAAAACTGAAATTTAAAATAACACCAGGATTAAATATTGAACTTTTTTTATTTGATGGTTGGTTAATACATATATTTTTATTAGGAAAATCGTTCCTAATACCTGCATCCAGATTAACAATTTATTGATATGTTTGCTTTTTTGGGTTTCCGTCTCTAGTTAAAAATAATAATAATAATAATAATAAGCCGAAATTTCGATGTTTTAATACACCCTCTTCAGGGCAATTATATGTTAGCCTTCCGAGCTGAAAAATAAGTAACTACTAAGAACAGGTGTTGTAGAAGTGATTTTTTTAAGAAGATTCTTATTAGTATCTCAATAAATTCAATGGACAATGTTATTTGAAGGTTCGTTCGTAATGTAAGAAGATTGTTTATTGATTTTATAGAGATTATAAGATTTTGAATCTGACATGATCAGATAATTACAAAGACAACAACTCTCTAGCAAATATGGAAGGCCTGAACGAAATATTTATGTAATTTTTATTTAAAAGATTTCACTTGTGGAAAACAACAATATCCAGGTATAGGGTAATCACGCGAAAATGTCCTTTTTTGAAATAACTTGGTTATTTCTTTTAAAATAAAACATCGATAATAATGTTGTTAAACGTAGTTGCCTTTGAAAAGAAGAAGAAGAATAAACCATGACAGATATAAACTTTCAATTACAACCAGCCCTTTATTAATTGTTACGTTTCTAATTAATCATAAGTTGTTAATATCTGTCGTATGAAGTGTAGTGATACTACACTTGTCTGCTCTTCCGTATTTAAAATAAGTTACATGCTCTTTGAAACTATTCTGAATTTATCATCTTTTCTTTTCAGTATGTCTTTTATTACAGTTCTTACAACTAATTTCATAAATCTTCGATCTCTAATTTATTTCAATTTTATTTTTTGGGTTGACAAAATAATATCTGCATATCTGTATATATATTTATAAAAGTTTGGATTAATTTAAAATTGCCGCCAGTTAATCAACCAATGAAATAATGCGCCTGTGATATGGCCGAACCTGTGTTGTCATATATTCTTTTATTTAAGTATTGTTGGTGGCTGAAAACTATTTGAGAATATTTGTGATTCTGAACGATTTCGTGAATTTATACATTAGTTTTTGTGTTATATCAAACATTTTCAAGTACTGTTTTAATTTGGATACAAAATAAAAGATAAGCATTTATAAATTTTTGAACTTAAAATATATATACATATATTTTGAAGGTATTTTCAATAATTTTGTATTTTAAAGAAAATTCTATGTGAATGAATTTATAGTTGTATTTATACCTAATTGAATAAGTAATCACCAATCATGTTTCCAAACAATACGTAAAACTGACAATACTGGGGTACCATTTTCGTTTTTCTTGTTTTTGACGTCAAACCTAATCGATTGACGTCATAAGAGTAAAATTAAAAAGTTTATTCTTTAACCCCTTTCCGGAGCTCAAAAGAATCCGGAAAAAATTCTTTGAGCTCAGATTTATAAATACTATCGAATAAACAAATAAAAAATATATATTGGAAATGCCTATTTTAAATGGCCAGTTTAATATATAAAATTGCACCCTAAAAATTATCTGGCGTGACGCTTGTGGTACGTGGCGATGCTGTAGCGACATCGATCGACCGCTCCCACTTTCCGACCTACCTGTGGATATCCGCGCCGCGACACTGTTGCGCCGCCGCTTCACCTGAATAGGATGTCGTGTTTTTGTTTTTCTTGCTGAATGTCTTTTTTAACTCCTCAGTTCGTTACGGAAGACATGCCTGCAATGTAAAGGTATACAATTTTCAGCATAAAATTTTCTCAGACTAAAAAGCTGTAACATAAAGTACATGAAATATATTACAGAGTTTATTCCTTGACAGCATTTTATTTGTTGGCTATTGCTGATAAAATACTAAAATTTATGATTATTTAAAAATAAATACTATTTTCAAAATTTTGGCAACGATGACCAATATGTGTATTTTTGTTCTTGTAACTAAAACCCCGTGTTATTTTTGAATTATTTAACAAAGAACATATAGTTAAAAATATGGAGAACCTTCTCACAATATTAGTATTTAACTAATGCTTTAAACATGGTCTTAGTGATTATAATGGAAAATTTAAGAATTGGTTATTTTCAGTCCTGAAGTGGGCTGGAACCTTTGATGTGAAGATAACACTGACGTAGTTTTCCACGAAACACCAAAACACTGCACTCGACGCGCCTTTCGCCAACCAAGTTGGCATCATCTGGAGATGATTAAAATTAAACTTATGCTAACAATCTACCCTATTTATACCTAAACTATTGTCACGGTTTACCGAACTGTGACTGTGACCGTTCGGTGAACCGTCACTCACTAACCAATAAAGCGGGCTATTTGGGATAGGCCCTCTGTCACTATTCATACTATTTTTACACTTTATGATTTCCAAGCTTTCAAATGCATCCAGCTGTCTGGTATTTGTTACATTCCTAATTAATCTTAAATTGCTAATATCTATTTTATGGCTGTTCTCAAACGCATGTTGGGCAACAATATACTTATCTGTTCTACAATATTTGAGATAGGCATTATGCTCTTTGATTCTAATTTGAATTGATCATCTAGTCTGTCCAACATATTTTTGATTACAACCCATACAGCTAATTTCGTAAATCCCCGACTTTTCGTTTGTTTTAATTTTGTTTTTTGTGTTGCCTAAAAGTTGTTGTTTCCCGATGAATGAACCACTGTCATACCTACATCCTTAAAAATCTTACCAATACCACGGGTGAATCGAGGATCAAATGGAATCGATAGAAATTTCGAATTTTCTCTTGCAGTTTGAAAGGTCGAGGAATTTCGAAGCGACTCTTTAAACTTTCGTTTCCTAATTATTTAACAATTAAACTTACAGAATATCCATTACTCGCTGCTATATCCTTAATCAATGCCTTTTCTTTTTCAAACCTCTCCTTATTGAGGGGGAAGCTTAATAGACGATGGACTAGAAAATTAAAACTTGTCATTTTGTGTTGAGCACAATGGTGAGAGTCCTTAGAGATATCTCTTAGAGTACTGGTATCTTTTCTGTATATGTCAAATTCTAACTTATTTTCACTATTTCTAATAATTATTAATACATCTAAAAATGGTAGTTGTTCAGAGTTTTCAATTTCATATGTGAATTTAACTGACGCGAAACGACTATTTAATTTAGATACAAAGTTCAATATCAGCGACTTTTGTATCGAACATTGCAAAAATATCATCCACATACCTAAGCCAAACCCTGGGGATATACTCGAATTCTTCATTTGCTTCCGTCTCGAATCTGTTCATGAAGAGACTGGTAATGAATGGTGACAAAGAGTTACCCATTGCTGTTTCTTCATGTTGTTTGAGGAAATTATCGTTGAATCGAAAACAATTTTGTTTCATGCAAAGTTTAGTGAGCTTAACATATTCTTTTACTACATCTTGACTGAGATTGTTTAATTCGAATAGATCCTTAAGGTAGTCCAAGGTCTGTGGTATCGGAACACTTGGAAATAATGAACCAACGTCAAAGGAGATCAAAATTTCACCTTCTTGCAACTGCATAGTTTTCACCTTATTGATAAAATCGTTAGAATTAATCATAGAAAAACTAGGTAGTGCAATAGGTAAATTTTCGAACTCTTCTGTTAACCATTTTGATAGGTGGTAAGTCGGTGATCCGATTACTGAAACAATAGGACGTACGGACTTTCCTGGTTTATGTATCTTAGGCAAGCAGTATAATCTAGATACACTTGGGTTAGACACATGTAACTTCCTGTTTAAAGCTGGAGTAATAAGGTTGTTGCAGGATTTAAGTACATTTCTAATATCAGTAACCATTTTTGGTAATGGATTTCTAGAAAGTTTTTTTATAAGGACCATTATTAATCAGATTGTCTACCCTTTCATAATAGTCCTCTTTATCTAAAATAACAACCTTATCAGCTTTGAAATAAAAACAATCTTTTTCACGCAACCGTTTGATAATTTTCCTGTCCTTTGTGGATTTTGACTTTCTATTTGCGTTAGTGACAATATTTGTCGAGATATGATTTCTGCAAGCTTCTCTGACAAATCCTTTAGAGGAATCAGGAAGATATTGAATTGAACTTTCAACTCTAGCAACAATCTCATATAAATTGCCTTCAGAGGCAGGTAAAGCAAAATTTAATCCCTTGTTAAGGAGATCAATTTCTTCTCTATCAAAGGACTGTGAGGAATGATTTTCTACAATGCTGAGAACTTTTTTTAGGAACACTTTGTTTTGACGTACTACCGATTAATCTTTTTTATTTTGTGACTACATTTTCTTAATAAATTTCGCGTTAATTGATATAAACATGTTCCTCTGAAAGTCACACCATTGTTCACTTTATCTGAAATGTGTAAAGAATTTGGAATTTTAACTTGAACAAAATTTGAAAATACTGAACGACGCGACGTTTGCAAGTTTTTAAAAACCAAATATCTCACCCTATTAATCTAATTTTAGCACTAAACTTATGATACAGATTCAGTTCCGTTGACCGTGAGGCCATTGTAGTCCTAGAGTGGGTTGGAACCTTTGATGTGAAGATACACTGACGTAGTTTTCCGCGGAACACAAAAACACTATATACTGCACTCGACGCGAGTTTCGCCAACCAAGTTGGCATCATCTGGAGATGATTAAAACTAAATTTATGCTAATAATTTACCCTATTTATACCTAAACTATTGTCACGGTTCACCGAGCCGTGACTGTTACCGTTCGGTGAACCGTGACTCACTAACCAATAAAGCGGGCTAAGAGCATATGGCCCATTTCAAATATGGTAGAACAAATAAGTCTAGTGTTGCCCAACATGTGTCTGAGAACAACCATAAAATAGATATTAGCAATTTAAGATTAATTATGAATGTAACAAATACTAGACAGCTGGATGCATTTGAAAGCTTGGATATCATAAAGTGTAAAAATAGTATGAATAGTGACAGAGGGCCTATCCCAAATAGCCCGCTTTATTTGTTAGTGAGTCACGGTTCACCGAACGGTCACAGTCACGGTTCGGCGAACCATGAAGATAGTGTAGGTATAAATAGGGTAAATTGTTAGCATAAGTTTTGTTTTAATCATCTCCAGATGATGCCAACTTGGTTGACGAAACGCGCGTCGAGTGCAGTATATAGTGTTTTGGTGTTTCGTGGAAAACTACGTCAGTGTTAGTTATTTTCACATAATTTTAATTCGTCCTACTTAAATCAAAGTCCAATTTATATTTAAAAATAAAAAATTTCAGATGAATTTGGCTGTCAGGTATCACTTCTGACTGGAATCCACACTCTGTATTAATTTCATACTGTATTTTTACTATTATTTGGTTATTTGTATAATCTATAAAGAATAAAGGATAATGTAAGATACATCCTTGTATGCATTTGTCGATTTCTTTGCTACAGTTGCAGATAATGTTATTAAAAATCTACTTTCGGGTAATGTAATTGCATTAATCTTTTTAAAAGATGCCCAGTCGCGTTGTCTCATATTACATTTTTTTGAACCTGTTACTGTAATTGGTGTCTTGGATGTAGTACACAGTTTAAAAACCACAAATAGTTTAGACGTTTAAGAATTAAACAACAAAATTTTAAGGAAACCAATAGACATACTTATTTATCCTCTAACATATTTAATAAACTTATGTTTCAATGATGGTTTTTTCTAGATGTCTTTAAGATAACTAGAGTTGTGCTCATTTTTAAAAGAGAGATCCCGATGGTCCCGATAATTATCGCCCTATATCAATTGTACCCAGTGCTCGCATGATTATTGAGATTATTTTAAAACATTGCTAAACGAAATATTTTGAAAATTATTAGCTCAATCATAAATGCCAATGTGGTTTTAGGAAATCATGTCATACAATACTCGAAGTCCGCAAAGTTGTAGGTGACATTGTTGAGGGCTTCGATGAGGGTAAATATACAGCGATTACGTTAGTAGATCTCAGCAAAGCCTTTGATTGTATCTTTCAAGATCCTCTTATTAAAAAACTTGGTCACTACGGTGTTAGAAACCCAAAATAAAGTCTACTTTAATTGTATCCCTGTAATCGGGAGCAGAGCGTTAGAAATGAAATCAAACATCGGAATTTAGGATACTGAAATACGGGATACCCCAAGGCTCTATATTGGGCCTTCTACTATTCATTTATTGTCGATCTTTTTTCCAACTCTGAAATTTTAATAAATAAAAGCAACAACTTAATAACCAAATGTCAACGCAAATCAAAATTATGCTGAACTTTGGTACAATAATATATTAAAAGTCCTGAAGTGGGTGGGAACCTTTGAAGTGAAGGTAACATTGACGTAGTTTTCTATAAAACACCATATACTGCACTCTACGCCAACCAAGTTGGCATCATCTGGAGATGATTAAAACTGTTTTATTCATCTCCAGATGAGGCCAACTGATTGACAAGCGTTGATTGCAGTACCTGGTGTTTTGGTGGTTATATTAAAACTAAACAGACAAAACTAAAACACATATTTTCGACCAACAATGCAATTGTTCAAGGTAACATTGCTAAGCTACTCGTAATTGCCTTAGATGATAACCTCAAATGGGACACTCATATTGAACACATTAGCAGTAAAATTCTTAATTATATCTTCATTCTTTGTCAATTAAAAAAAATGCATTAATGCAAGAATGATATAAATTTGAATGGTTATTGTTTAAAAAAAATAATAAGTAGAAAAAGGTGATCTGCCCTTGACTCTCCTTGCCCTAAAATGACCTTTAAAATATCGTTATTAACGCCCAGGCCCATGAGCCGAAATCCAACCCGTTCTTACAGCAATTGTTACAAATATAATTTTCAATAGATTATGTTATCTATCACTTATTATAATGCACTACTGTAAAATATTATTTTTTGATGCTATAATAGTACTTATTATAAAATTTTTAATGTATTTTGAAGGTGTGTTTAAATATTTTCTTAACCGCCAAGTCACCGAAGTAACAACTTGAAAATCTAGGTTTTTATATTAGGTAAAAGCACAGAATTAGTACTAAATTTGTGGTAAAAGTGAGACGAAGCCCTGCATCTTGTTATGGAGTCTGGACCACATCTAAGACATCGACAGTTACATATTTCACCTTAATCGAAAACAAATTTCAAATAAATTTGTTAAATAAAACTGATATAACAAAATATAAATGTGTTATGTAGTTATGTATTGTTTCATTCATTTTAATGAAATTGGATATTTTAAACAGCCTAAACATCACCAAAAGTAAACAAGCGCTGACGTCTTTATGCCGCGTAAAATACATGCTTGAGCAAGCCTTGTAATTATTAGAAAATTAATAATAAATGAATGTAAATTTAGTGAATATTATACTAAGTGATATTCAGACGTGAAAATACTAAAAGAAAATTTGCAGGAAGGTCCTACTGCTACTTTTGCTTTGCAATATTCTTATTTTAAATTAAAATATAAGCACGCTGCGCCGTCTTGAAATACATTTTTTCCTTTTTTTGGTATTCTGTACAAATGATTCAATTTGGTGGCGGTGCCAAGGGAACGTTATTACGTCTTACACTCAGACTAGTATTCTCTAACGACCTTTCACATTAAAGCTTCTAAAAGAAAACGTGGGGCACATAATAAATTCAGTAATTAAAAGGCACTTTTATTTAGTAGTTTTTACTCTTTCTGGTAAAGCCATCCAGGTCTTTGAGAATTATCTCCGATAAATTTAAACTTTTTGGTAAAACGTAGTGCCATTAAAATATAACGTTACTGAAAAGTAAGCATTATATATATACAGGGTATTACAGCCAAATCTTCCGAGGCCGAATATTGGAAAACTAGAAACGAATTGAATTTTTATGGAAACAAGTAAATACATAGTTTGAAATGAAAAATAATAAGGCTAAACAATTTTTTTGCTAATTACACAGGTCTGCATGGTTTTAGGGGTCTACAATTTTTTTACATTTTTAGAGTAAGTAAGTCGTTCTGAACTTTGCAGTATTATTAGTTTTCGTGTATCACGCACTGTTTACTCTAAACATACATAACGACATTATTAGTAATTAATACATATCTTTTTAAAATAAAATTGTTAAGGACCACTGTCTTTTAATCTAGACGTTTCTAGTTAGAATCAGAATATACACATAGTATTCGAAAAGCACATACAGCAGTCAGTAATAAGTTAACTGTGGTTGAACGTGTGCCTACAGTATATAATAGCGCGATAAAGTTATTAAAAATTTGTCATGTCCTCAAGACATTGTAAAAACAGCGCCGATGTGTTTTGTTACATTTGTGGTTCATATACAGTTAAAAAAAGACAAAGAAATATTACGGAATTCGTGAAAAGAAGTTATCATGCGTACTTTGGTATAAAGCGTGGATACCAAGACAAAACATGGGCGCCACACAGAGCTTCTCATACATGTGTTGAATCGTTACGGAAGTGGATTCAAAATAAAAAGAAATCCTTATCTTTCGGCATACCAATGGTGTGGCGGGAACCCAGCAATCATGCAGAAGATTGGTACTTTTGCTTGTGTGACGTAAGTGGCTTTAATGCTAAAAATAAGAAAAAAAACATTTTATCCGAACCTTCCGTCAGCAATAAGGCCAGTAGCGCATAGGCCAGATGTACCTGTACCTGCTGTACCAGAATTATACTCTTTTGTCGTCTGATTCTGATTCAGAATTAGAAATTGAAGATTCGAATGAAGAAGACTTTTCATTACAAAGTACTCAGCCTCAGCTTTTTACTCAGAATGAACTAAACGATTTAATTCGTGACTTAGGACTTTCAAAAGAGTCTGCTGAACTTTTGGGATCTAGATTGAGTGAAAAGAATTTACTTCTTCCAGGAACGACATTCTCATGGTATAGAAAACGTGAAACTGAATTTTTAGAATACTTTGATCAAGAGGGATCCCTTGTTTACTGCCATGATGTTCCAGGATTGGTTAGCTAGTTAGGAGCATCCATTTATCAACCAAATGACTGGAGGTTGTTCATAGACTCATCTAAAAGGAGTTTAAAGGGTGTATTGTTGCATAATGGTAATATATACGCATCAGTCCCGGTTGCACACTCTGTTCATTTAAAAGAAAGATATGAAGATTTGAAATTCCTACTTGAAAAGGTGAAATATACAGACCACAACTGGATGTTATGTGGAGATTTTAAAATCTTAGGTATGCTCTTAGGTCAACAGTCTGGCTATACTAAAATGCCCTATTTCTTGTGCGAATGGGACAGTAGAGCACGAGGTGAACATTGGCAAAAGAAAGAATGGCCATGTAGAATTAATTTAGTACCTGGTTCAAAAAATACTGTACAAGAAAGTTTGGTCCATCCGAAAAAAGTTCTTCTGCCTCCCTTACACATTAAGTTGGGGCTAATGATGCAATTTGTTAAAGCTCTCGACAAAAACTGTAACTGCTTCAAATATTTATGTTCAAATTTTCCTAGTTTATCAGAAGCCAAGGTTAAGGAAGGTATTTTTGTTGGGCCACAAATTAGAGGGTTAATGAAAGACAGAGTGTTTTGACTCAATAATGAATGATAAAGAAAAGGCTGCATGGGTTGGCTTCAAAAATGTAGTTCAAAAGTTCTTAGGTAATAATAGAGATCCTGATTTCAAGAATATAGTCAACGATATGTTAGAAAATTATAAAACATTGGGGTGCAATATGAGGTTGAAACTTTTTGTTCTTCATTCCCATCTTGACTATTTTCCAGAGAAATCTCGGGGCGGTGAGTGAAGAACAAGGTGAAAGGTTTCACCAGGACATTAAACAGATGGAGATGAGATATCAAGGAAGATGGAATGTCGCCATCATGGCTGACTATTGTTGGTGTTTAAACAGAGAATCTTCTGAAGTTGAAACTTCACATAAACGGGCTTCAACTAAGCGTTCATTTGAAAGTAAAAGAAAGCGATTTCATTCACAAAGAGACATGTAAAAATGTTAACAACTTTTTGTAATATTATTTTCTTGTAGGTACTTGTAAATTTTGATTTAAATTTTGTAATTAAAAATGAGAAGTATTTTACTGTAATGCATTATTTTAATAAATTTTATTAGAAAACCGTTCATGTATTTTTACTTTGTAAAAAAACCTTGCGTGATAGAGCAAAATGCAAGTCATTTTTGAATTCGGCATGAAACAGTCATACAGAATTACATTAAAATATAGAAACCCCCCGCCAACATTTTTATTTTGCAGGCCTGTGTTATTATTTTCTAACTTTTACAAAAACTTATCATAGATAAGTATAACATATATCCTTATAAACAATTATTTCATTGACCCTAATAAGGGATATTTCCACTTTATAATTTCAATTATTCTGTTCTCTGAAGCCATTAATGTTTATTACATTAAGGTTTACAAGTTTCCTTACTTTGGATTCTTTAAATGTGCTGGCTACCCTGATGACTCTATGGCAAGCAGAAACACGTGTCGGTAGATATTTTAAAGTTTTTTAAAGTGAGTGTCAACTGGTGAGTACCTTGTGTTTTATTTATTTTTGGTTTTATTAGACAGAATAGTTGAAATTAAAAATTGGAACATTATTGAGTCAGTAGTACTGAACATAATGTTGCATATTATCTTTTTTGTAATCCAAGTGTCAGCGTTTTGGCAAATAGCCGGGAAAATAATTGTTTAAAAAGATATATGTTATACTTATCTGTGATAAGATTTGTAAAAGTTAGTAAATAATAATTAACAAAAATTTTCAGTTAATACTATTTTTTATTCCACTCAATTATTTTACTACGATTCATAGTTACTTTCGAGGCTTTTTAAGGGCCACACTGATGACACAAAAATGTAGAAACACGTGTCTGTCAATGTTTTAATGTTTTGAAGTGATTGTTCAACCAGTGTGTACTTTTCTTTTATTTAATTTTGGTTTTACTGAACAGAGTAGTTAAAATTAAAATTAACATTATAGAGTCAGTTGTACTAAACATAATGTGCATATTATCATTTTTATAATGTAAGTTTCAGCGTTTTGGCAAATAGCCGAGAAAATAATTGTTTAAAAGGATATGTTATACTTAACTACGATAATTTTTTGTAAAAGTTAGAAAACAGTAATTAACAAAAACATTGTTTAGCCTTATTATTTTTCATTTCATTCTATATTTTAAAATTTACCAAGAAGAGGATACCTAATTTGTTTTAAAAGTAAATAGTTACTCCCAGTATCTATGCTGTAGAATCTCTGGTAAAATAAGAAAAAGTCTTAAAATATGTATCCAAAAATGCCGCCTAAACTTTTAAGAATGCACTAGAATCTTTATTGTATATGAAGTACTGATAACGGAAACGAGTTTGATGCATTTTCACTAGCATTACTCTCGTCGAAGGGTGTTTAAGTAGAATTTTTTAAATTCCATCCTGTTCATGAATATTAAAAGAAGCAGGTGCATATTTTATTCGATTCTTTTTTGTCGTACTCTACGGAGAATGTGGATTTCTTTTAAAAAAATACTCAAAACATCCTTTTGGCGAGATTGTTTGGAAGTAGCCGTTTTCAAATAAAATGAATTTGTCTAATTCATTCGTTTATTTTTGTAAAGATATGATATAAGCTGTGACTTGAGAATTAACTAGACTGTTGAAACTCATTTAAAAACATTTCGTAATTCTATTAGCACCTTATCTCTTACTCATTATTAGGCAACAATTTCGCTAATTTTATGCAAAAATTAGCATCAGAATTAACATAGTCTCATCCTAAGTGTATTTCCAATAACTTTTTTATTACTAAAGGAACCAGACATTTTGAATTAACATTTAACTTCTGAGAGTCAAGTTAATTTCTTAAATTATTTAATGTTTTATATCCCCAAAAACTTAATAACAAACCTCGTTCTTTGAAATGCACAGAGATCAATTAGAAACAGTATAAAAAAAAGTTAAAAGTGAATTTAATATAACTTATAACATATGAAGTATCTGATTAACTTTGTTGCATTAAACAGGTAAATAAACTATTTGACTTGATATTTATTTATACTCATGTGAGTGCATCAATCAAAACTCTCAATAGCGCCAGCAAAACGGAAAACAAACCAGTACTAACATTGACTGAGTGAGATAGTTTGCATAGGTGCATGTTGATAGATTGTTTACTTAGAGCATGATCGATTAATCGTAATCGTGTTATCGGTTTGAGTTTATACAATGGAATAATGTTTTTTGAACGCTTCGGAATCCATTTCCGTGGTAAGGTTTTTCTATGAGCAACATTAGACCGACACTTTATTCGAACTTTGTACTTTATGTGATTTAAAAACTCCATGGTAAGATTGGTGAGAAGCACAGTGAAATAAGAACGTTGTAAAAATATACCATAAACAATACACCTTAACAAGTGGCTAACTGCTTTTAAAATAATTTCACAAAACTGTTGGAAATGACCTTCACCAATGAATCCATATTCTCATAGATATTATATCGTTGCACACTATTTAATAATCATGTTTCATAGATCTTATTAATTTCCCACGAAGGGATTTAAATGCCCCAAAGAGAAAATCGGATATGAGTAAGATCTGGTGATTCCAGGAGGCCATAACTGTGGTCCTCCTCGATATGTCATTTCCAGAAAGTGATGCACAATTAGATTAAAGTTGCTGGGGCACCAGCATTAATAAACCATATAGCTCTATTTATTACAGGCAGATTTTCCAACAGTCAGATTCTCTTCCAGAAAAATCTAATAAGATTCGCCCGTACGTAATGTAGTTAAAAGTAGGTCCCAATGAGGACACCATCAACAAATGCAGCCTATTCGTTCACAGAAAACTGACCATTTTTCTTTGCTGTTTCATGTGGGTTCCCTTTGACCTATATATGTATATTATGAAAATTCATGCTAGCATTACTCAAGAAGTTGGCGTCATCATTGAAAAAAATCAGAGATAGCATCTGAGTATTGTTAGTCAAGATTTGAATTAGACATTGACAGAAACCAATTCGTGGAATTATGTCGCGTGTTAGTAGTGCCCGCACTTTTTGTATATGGTAAGGGTACAATTATTGTTGTTCCTTCAATATGTTCTAAACAATCTTAGGGCTGACATTTAATTCAGTAGTAACTTTTCGGATACTTGTTCGAGCTGTTCTTCAAACTTGAAAAAGAAGTGACTAGTCTTCCCATAATTACTCTACTTCTAACAATCTATTATATTCTATTTCTATTCATCCTCCTCTACAGGAAACATATATTTCCCGTAGACGTTGATGAATAGTTGTAATAGCCCGATCGCCAAGGAGTTTAATTTTTTATTGCTGAGTGCAGAAAATATCAAATTACACTGTTTTAGCTTTTTCACAACTGAGCAAAAAAAAAACTGCATTTAATTTATTTATTTAAAAGCCATCAAATGTATTTATTTGATCCTCAATTGTTTTTATATTTTCACATTCAGTTTCCTTCATACAGGTCCATAGTTTTAGAACTGTTTCCTTAATTCCTCGCGTGTAATTTTATACGAAAATAAATTATATATTTAAAATGATACAGTACCTTTGAGGACTTATCTATGTTGACTATCATCTTGCAGATTATATCCTCTCGAAAAGAATCCTCGTAACTATTGTTGTAAGTGTTTTGGGACTAATATTTTTTAATTATTCACAAGGAATATGATGGTAATATTGTTTATTTAAATGTGATGATTTTCGATTTGCAGTTATAAAACATTAGATAAAAGTACTTAACTAATTTTTATGAATTCAGAATACCTACCACAGGATGAGCTTTCCAACGAAATACTTACCGCACAATTTTTTAAAATTTCCTCAGGGCAAAATTCACTTTACCTTTAATCCAATTATTAAAAAACTTTGTACTTTTCTACTCGTGTGAATAAATGAACATAAAGCTTCTAAAATATTCCCTCTCCGAACTAGATATTTGTTTTACATCTTAAATCTTAAAATTTTATTTTCAGAAAATCTTTGATCCCAATCCTATTAAATTATTTTTTCTTTTTCCTTTATACCTTCTACAAAGTCTACAATCACATTCCATGCCTTTCAAAAGATATCTTGCATGAATTTCTTTGTAAAATACATATATTTAAGAGAGTATTTTCCTGCGTTATAGAAAAATATTAAATTTGTCCTGATAAAATTGAATTAGAACATCGCCTTTACTGGTTAGCCAGCCATGAAATTACACGTTTCTTTAAAATGAAACTCATAAGTATCTAGCAAAAAAAATACTCTTATTATTTCCAGCAAAGAAACTTTGCTGATTTTAAAGCTATATGGAGAGTTTATATATCAGAATCAGTGTATAAAAAATCACAACGAAAAGTCAAAGATATTTGTAAAAATAAATGAATAAGCGGAAACGCGAGTTTCTCCTACTCCAATTATGTTTTTCTTGTGGTATTTCGTTTTTGGTAAAACTATAATTTATTCATAGAATCGCTATTTGTTGTGTCACTGTTATCTTATGTGAAAATATTTTAATTATATTATTAACAATAATGAAAATATCAATTAGCAACATTTCTTTTAAAACTGAACAACTAGAAGTCGTTTCTCTTTGTAAACAACGACAAGTGCACAGAAAGGACTGTTTTAGAACTCATGAAAATTTTAAGTAGTTTTGTCAGTTCGTTTTTGAAAAACTAATTCGCAAGTACCGTTATATCAAAAATGATGCCGAAATTTGGTACATCTTTTAGATTATTATACAATATTTCAAAAAATTTAACACCTATTTTCATAAAACTTTGACACACTATAGTAAACAGTATATCTACTGATATGCAAAGAAATGGTTTAATTCGGTACTTCAGTTTATTTTTTTCGTAGGCGTTCAATTTGACGGCTCAATGCATTTGAATCACATTGCTTTTATTTTCCCGGGCGCCTCCGCCATTTCCTTGAAAATATAATATTCTGCTAAATATCAGAAACTAGTGACATTTGATTTTGATCTGCGTAATTTGGAAACGTCATACACAAAAAATAGTATATAATAAGAAGGTTAAGTGTCAGAAAATTGCAAATTATAAGGTGGTTTAACTATATTTTACAAAGATATGGATAGATATTAGACATGAACATATTATTTATTTAATATGTTTCCAGAGCTACTCAGATTTTAATCTGTTTTTATTGGTAAATAGATTAAATCTTATTTAAAGGTGTTTTCATGTTTTAATCATTGCCACGTGTCTCTTAAATTATTTTAATTTCGGATTATCCATCTGTTATTTGACAAAATTACATAATTAGACTTTTAAGAAATGGATTCCATTAGTAGCAATGTCATGACATATGCAACAAACATTACTTAAAGCCATACAATTATATTTATTCATGTTGGGATATGATTCCTACACATTGTATATGCCTTCTTGAAAAAGGCAAAAACCAGAAACCGGTCTGCGAATGGTACGCGCAAAAGGATTCATCCTTTTTTGCGGGCAATACCCATTATCCTTCTTTTTTTTCCTGTTACATCTCATCCCGCAGTAACCTTCTACTCTTTGTTACTCTAAACCCTGGGTAGGGAATACCACGCAGGTAGCTATAGTTGCCTCCGTGGCAATATTGTCTGATGCCCTGTAAACACGGGGTCTTTCAATTGCAGCCACAAATGTGCGACTGGCTTCCTGTCAGTGGTTTCCTTTTTTGTTGTTGAACCTAAGTTGTACCTATCCTTACAACTTATAGCCGTCATGATTACGAGTAGTGACTCAGAAACACGTGTCGACGGATTCATCCTTTTTTGCAGGCAATACCCATTATCCTTTTTTTCCTATATATATATATATATATATATATATATATATACATATATATATATATATATATATATATATATATATATATATATATATATATATATATATATATATATATATATATATATATATATATATATATATATATATATATGCATCTTATCTTTTTTTATGTTTTCTAATCATATCTTGTAAAGCTATAGGAATATATTCACTAATAAGGTGTAGATGAAGATCAACGTTTATTTTTTTCCAGTAACATACTAGGTAACTAACTATATTTTTTAGATAACTAAGAATTATTCATGTGGTAGTCCCTAAAAAAAAAAAAATTAGAGAATGCCATAAATAACGTTCAGACAATATAAAATGAAGTTCCCACAAACACTTTTTAGTGATTTATAAATTTGTAGAAGTGATTAAGCTTTAATTACGATTGCCCACTAAAAAAATTTTTCACCAAATAAATGGGAACCCTTCTTGAAGCCACAGCGCGTGCCATTCGCAGACCGGTTTCTGGTTTTTTGCCTATTTCAAGAAGGCAAATACAATATGTAAGAATCATATCCCAACATGAATAAATATAACTGTATGGCTTTAAGTAATATTTGTTGCACATGTTATGACATTGCTAATAATGGAATCCATTCCTTAAAAGTCCAATTTAGTAATTTTGTCAAATAACAGATGGATAATCCGGAATGAAGACAATATAAAAGACACGTGGCAATGATTAAAACATGAAAATACCTTTAAATAAGACTTAATCTACTTACCAATAAAAACAGATTAAAATCTGAGTAGCTCTGGAAACACATTAAATAAATAATATGTTCATGTCTAATATCTATCTATATTTTTGTAAAATAATGTTAAACCACCTTATAATTTGCAATTTTCTGATAATTTACCTTCGTATTACATACTATTTTTGTATATGACGTTTCGAAATTACGCAGATCAAAATCAAATGTCACTAATTTCTAATATTTAGCAAAATATAAGATTTTCAATGAAATGGCGGAGGCGCCCGGGAAACTGAAAGTACTGTGATTTAAATGTATTGAGCCCTCAATTTGAACGCCTACGAAAAAATAAACTGGACTACCGAATTAAACCATTTATTTACATATCAGTTCATATACTGTTTACTCTAGTGTGTCAAAGTTTTATGAAAATAAGTTACAGTTTTTGAAATATTGAATAATAATCTAAAAGATGTACCGAATTTCGGCATCATTTTTGATGCGATTTAATTTTTCAAAAACGAACTGACAAAACTACTTAAAATTTTCATGAGTTATAAAATGGTCTTTTCGGTACACTTGTCGTTCTTTGCACAGAGAAAAGACATTTAGTTGTTCAGTTTTTAAAAAAATGTTGCTAATTGATACCTTCATTATTATTAATAATATAATTAAAATATTTTCACATAAGATAACAGTTACACAACAAATAGCGATTCTATGAATAAATTATAGTTTTATCAAAAACAAAATACCACAAGAAAAACATAATCGAATTTGCGTTTTCGCTTATTTATTTATTTTTACAAATATCTTTGACTTTTCGTTGTGATTTCTTATACACTGATTCTATAGACATTGAAATTTATTAGTTGTAAAAATGTTACTTATAAATTGCTTTATTTAAGATATACAGTGATGTCACAAAATATTTTTAAATTTTTCTTTCTCTTTTTTTTATTTTTTTTTACACAGTATGAAAATAGACATATGTTACTATCTTCATTTAATTTCGTGCGGATATCTTAATAATCCATGAAGTTATACGTAATTAAATATGAATGTGTCCAGATCTCGTCAAAAAGAGTATATTTTTATATCAAATAGTGCGAAACTTGGTAAATTTAAAAAATAAAATGTTAAAACTATTACAGGACATTAACATATGCCAAAGCATTAAAACATAATTTTTTCAAAATTCTTTGTCCCTTAGTTTTTGTGTAATTCACATCAAAGTGAGGGCTCAATACATTTGTTTCGCATAGTAATGTTCTAAATACATTATTTTTTGTATGGCTTAATATCAAAATGTTGATAGAATTATTTATTAATACCGAGTATTCACCTAAGATTTGTAGGACTATTTATCTACTGTTATATAAGGTAACCACGTAGTATAGTGGGTAAGACATGGATGTGTGTTGGAACATTAAGTAGTGAACATTTATAAAATTAGCAAACATTTATATTTAAACAATATATTCGCATTATTATTTACAATATCTCCAATATGGGAAGTTTTGAAAAAAAAATGCAGACATTAAAACACAAAGACAGATATACTAATGGATAACAATCGCAGGCTCAATATGCTTTTGTGATAGGTTCTAACAGAAAACATTCAAATCAGGTAACTAATGCATCGTCACTTTTCATTCCCTGAAATTTATTAGGGTGAGAACAAATAAATGATAATAATGCATACTGTAGCTATTTCTCTAATAAGTATATTACATTATAGTCTGTCATTGGCGCAAAAGTATAATTATAAACAAATAGTACCAAATTATGAGGTTGTTGCTAATTCTTTAATTCAGTTATTTAGTCATGGCTTCTTGTTATATTAAATAATGATACATTTGAGGTAACAACATGACATTTGAAGTGACAAATACTAAAATTGGTTTAGATTAAGCCACATGTGTACGTAGTCTTGGCATTACGACCCCTAATAATGTGTTCATCTTGACATTTTGAAATGGTAAATCATGATTAGGTACGTGACGTCGTATTATCATAAATAGTGAATTTGCGTGTTTACTACTTATCACTTTCTTCTATTCGAATACAGATTTAATACTGAAGTGAACTGAACGTTGAGAAACTTTAACCCTACTCTAAAATGCTACAAAACTTCTTTAACTTGTAATACTTGGAGTGACATCCTAGGACATTGATTAACTTTATTGTCTGTTTGAACATCTTCATGTCTGTTCTTTATCGACCACGATACGTAAACTTCTTTTATACTGTCATTCAGTCAAAACTTAAATGTATACAAAACTTTTTTTAATATATAAACGTGTCTGACTGTTGCAAATTGAGATATATATTTTTTTAAATTGTCGTACTTTGGTGTTTGTAATAAACATTCGACTTATTTTTACTGTCTGATTATTTAGAGAATTCGTTTTGTGCATTTGAAAAATAATTAATAGAAGTGGGTATTGCATATTTATATACATAATTCTGTTTTCAATTTTTATCTTTCGACCTTTTATTATTAAAAGTCCATAGTTTGCATGTGTAGGCGTTGCAAACTCATTATCTTCAGAGATGACAAGATAAGACATTCTAGAATAATTAATTCCTCCCAAGAGGAAGTGTTGTCTTATTTTATTTAATTATAAATTACACCTTGAGCCTGATACCACACAGTGGCATGACCGTGTTTATTTTAGATGAGAAATAACTAGGATCAGAAAGAAAAGTGTCAAATTAAATATTTAGAATATATAGGAAACATCATATAATAATATAGTTAGTCTAGCAGAGATTTCTTAATATGAACGATTTTTTTTGGTGGTAATTCCTTATTGGTAGTTCTACAAGACACATTTATGGAACCATTGCCCTTCTAATTACTTTTTAACGATATAAATTTATGTAATAATGTTTTATATAAAGATTTATTCTTCTCTCGAATTTCTTGTTTATTAGCCAATATAAACAATTTTGATTTACAATCAATTTTTGTTAAATATACCTATAAATTTGTATACTAAGTGCTCTAACGTGTTGCTTTATACTGGTAATCTAAAACCTTTCATTATAATTACTCGTTGAAAACCGATCTCTTACAAAGATATTTTAAATAATTTTACTGTAGTATTATTTACTTCTTTTTACAAGGAACTACTTATGGGTATGAAATATATTAAGATTGGCAAACATGTTCTTATATTTAAATCAAGTTCTATATTTTTCAGCAGTTTCAATTAATTTTTAGGTTACTTTTTATTCAGTAGGCTATATAAGAAAGAAGAGAAATATTGGCTAGAATTAATACCTGCATGCAATAAAAACTATTAAATGTAAAGTAGATTTGAATCTGTTTTTCAATAATAATTGTATCGTTCCACTTTCCTTAAATAAATGTGCTTAAATTAAACTTGGTACTATTAAAATAATATGTATTTAGGTAATTTTATTTCGGAAATATTATCTGCTGTACTAGTTTAAATTACTTGAAATTGTATTATAAGTAGAAATTAAATAATCTTTAGGAAGTAAAGGAATAAGAATAATATGAGGAAAACTCATATTCTCTTGAATCTTGACCCTGCGAAAACTAAATTTCATGACAAAAGCTAACACTTATTCTGGTCCTTTTTATTTTGATTGATAAATATTGACGGTGACAGAAGGATGCCCTTTTTGGTATTTATCTGAATGATTTGATCAAATAAAGATTGTGTTACTATTATGTGTTATCACTAAAGCTGGCCGAGGTCACCCGGCCGACAGAGCCGTCATATGACTCATATGTTTACATTATATCATAATACTTGAATAAGTACAATAAATGGAAATAAATTTTTACAATAATGTTACATTTTATAAAAACTTGTATAACACTCACCCTTTTAAGCAGATTTATGAAGTAGTTTGGTTGTCGTCATCACAAAGTGGGGAAGATCTATAGTATAATAGCACCAGGTATGTTTCTACAGCTGTCTCCGTCAGCGATGTTCGCTTTAAATATGCTTGTATTTTGAAAATGACCGTTCGACATCTACGGATGTAATACAGGCATAAATAAAACAATCTGTGAACTCACTTAACGAAGTTGTAGATGCACCATCACAAATTTGTCTTAATTTGCTAAAATCAGGATCTTTCTGTAATACACTCTCGAATTTTTCACAACCGCGATTATTTTTTGCGTCATTTATAGCCTGTAGCTGTGTATTTACGTCGTCCACTATTTTCAGCGATTCCACTAACGACAACGAACTATTTTGCAATTTTTCTATTGCGTCGTGTAGTCCTCTATAATTGTTATTAATAGTTTTTAAATCTGTTTCAAGGGAAACGTCTTGAAAGCTTGTCTGGCTTTCCCTAATAGCTGCAGCCTCGTTAGGGTTGAACTGTAGTATCACAGCTTTTATTTGTTGAAAATATTCAGCATAATAAAAAGCCGCTTTCAACCACGTTCCCCAATGTGTAAGAATCGGTTCTGGTGGTTCAGGGATACCAGGACACTGTCTGTGAAATGCTTGAAGCCGTTTAGGAGATTTGAGAAATACTTTTTTTGTATTTGCTATTAATGCATCTACCTCTGGAAAACATCTTCGAATCGTTTCTGCCACAAGATGTAACGCATGCACTTTACACGTAACATGTAAAAACCTACAATTGTCTCTTTGAAGAGAACGGCCTACCACGCGCATTGTCGCGATACCATCAGTCACAAACATCAATACTTGACTTGTTCAAAGTTAAAATTTTTCTCCAACACCACACGCGTAATTATTTCGCCAGTACACGCAGTTAGTCTTTTACTAGCTAGTAAAAGTGGAAATGTCGGTTTAAGAGGGTCCAGTACACGTTCTATAATATTTAAAATAGAATTTTTTTTACAATTTGTCGTCTCGTCAATACATAACCAGAGCCGTGTATTTTTTAATCCACATTTAATCCTATTTACAATGTCTTCACGAACAGCTGGAATATATCTACGTAACGATGTACGACTTGGTATGGTTCACCTGGGGATTGTATTTATTCCAAAACTCCCGAAATGGTTGTTTATCCAGTATGTGTAGCAGAATATTACGGGCTATTAACATTAACAATAAATCAAACATAAACTGAGTTATCAAAGGCATGCCATTTTTTTTTATTTTGATGTTGCATGATATTGATATGACGACGACAATTTGTTTTGTGCCAGCACATTAAGTCTTGATTGCAAACTTTACAAATTATTTTGCATCCGTCATAGAATAAATCCGGAAATTCCCCGATAAATTTATTCACTGTGTCCGCGTACGGTCGTTTTTTACCCTTTGGCGTGTTTGACATTATGTATAATTTATAGGTACAACCTCACGCATTAACCTTTCAAATAGGACTGCAGCGTAAATCACTTCTAAATCGGCACGTGTGACGCCAGCGCAAGACCGTGGCTATACTCCAGCCACCTCGGCCAGCTTTAGTTATCATTTGATACAGGGATGTATAGATGATTAATGCATCACTTAATATATGACTAATAGTAATAATTTTTAGCAAAATTAGGTCAATTAATTGTTGATATAGGCAATATTTACCAACTAACGTGTATTATTAAGTTCTTCTTCTTCCTTACCTTGTATGGTATACTAAAAAATCCAGTCAATTTGTACTTAAACAGAAAAACAAATATTGTTATATTTTATATAATTTTTAACTGTTTGATTCTCTAGATATACAAGTTGATCAAGTGTGGAATATGTTAATGTAATTATGTTTTACTGCCATCTTCCCTGAACGTAAAAGATCTCTGCATCAACATGTTCATCGTAAAATTGGATATCATGTGGATTTAAAATTACCGAGCTGCGCTCTAGAGAACATGGACTAATTTGAAATAACAGAAATACCTGGAAGTAAAACTTGTCAAGCTGTATTTATTATGCATCGTATTGAATATAAGTTCAGGAGAAATGGAAAAGTCACGAGGAATTTTACACTAAATAGTCTTCTGCTGGTTTCAGTAGAAAGACTGTTAGAAATTGGGTATTATCTTACAAATTAGAAAAGTAACTGCAAAAATATATTTGAAAATAAAACTTAAGAAAATTGGTGGTAAATAAAATTATTCAGATTAAAAACTACAAAGCATGAAGAAAAAATCAATATGTACTGCCCGTCTAAAGCCTCCACTCCAAATACTTGCCGTTTTTTGTCCATGTGTCAAATATCTATTATACCTTAATATATTGGAGAATGTTATCGAGCCTGAAATAATCGAAACAATCCAAAATAATGCCAAGGAATTTCAAAAATTTAAATAACCTTCCAGCAGGACGATTTCCGTCCACATTATTTCAAGTAAATCTGAAATCACTTAAACCCTACCCTGATAGGTTGATCAGGCGTAGTGACCTGATTGAATGGCCTGCGCATTCGACCGATTTGACACCTTTGAACTTTTTTTGTGCGGTTGTGGACGAATGTGCATCAATCAGCAGGAAAACATTCCACAATGTGCGCTAGGAGATTTCCAATACATTCTTCTATTGCCAGGAGGTACAAGATGGTCATTTCCATCAAAAGCTTTGATAATTCCTGTCAAGATATTTTCTGTTCCAGTAAAGCATTCGAACAGATAATTGAATATTCACTTTTTAAAACAAGTGTGTAGATAATTGAAATATCTTTCAAATGACGCCAATATGCCTCTTTGGGAATTAAAAATATTGAATTAGGAAAAAAAAATATAGTCAATGAGTGTCTTATGTTTTTAAACCAACAAGACTATAATTAAATATCTTACTATCACTAAAGATGGCGTTGTGATAGTCTCAAATTAGTTGAGTACAACATTTAGTATATTTGTGTATGTGACTGGGAAAAATACATTATTGTGATGTATTGTTCTGGAAATACACATATTCGATGTCTCAATCTAATTATTAATCAATTTGTGAAGAAAGATAATACGTTTTTAAACATAATTTCTTGTGCTACGTAACTTTATATGCTACTCTTCTCAATTTATAATTCATAAGCTGAACATTTCATGACTGTTAATTATTCAGTGTTATTATGTTCAGATTAAACCTCGTGAAGAACATATCACGTATACTCTCTTTGAAGGGCTTTCCATTGTTTGTATTTCCCTTTGTTAAAGATATCAGGCGACAGTTTAATCTTCCAAATATGTATGTTAATCAGAAACTGATATAATACACCGACTGAATTACTTCAAATTACTTATGAAGCAGATTTTCTATACACGTCTCTCAAGGTTTTAGCTGTAATATATTTTGTAAATTAAGAAAATAAAATTTTAGGCAGGTATGCCAACTAGAATATAAATTCGCCAAGCAAGTGATCAATTGGCGGAATAATTTAATGATACGATTTGTGTATATTATTACATCTTTTTTGTACATAATTTTAGATTTCATGCAAATAATACATATCATAAAATATTCAACACATTTCATTCATATGAGGTAGTTAAGCAAAATTTGGAGAAAGCAAATAGTATAGAACTATATATCTAGGAATATTATTACGTATTACCCATTTTAAATTTCCAAGGAAATTACACCAACTTTTAATTTTTCAGTATGTATGTATTATTTTCAAATTACAAATAAGAAACAGAATTTAATTTAAAAACATTTTAATAAATAAAAAACCAAAAACCACGTTTTTTTTTTTTGGAAATAGAAAGAAGGAAAATTTTGTCCCCCAACTAACAATTTGAGTTAGGACATGTTGTGGTTTTATAATTGCTTTATGAAATTATCTTATGGTGGTTGTTATGCAGGGCTATAAATCTAGTGTGCTTTGAGACCACTAAGTTTCAGGTTGACCATTCATAAAGCCAACTACTTATTAGAGTTTTATTGAAGCAGGCAAAAATCTGTAATGAATAAGTTTTAAGCAAAATAGGGGTTTGGTTTCCCTTTGTGTAGAATATAGGGTTTTAAAATATCACTATTAAAATACACTGGATAAAAAACATGGGAGGAGCACAGAGTACACATGTGTAGCTTCGTAGAGAACTGAATTTTTAGGTTATGTTATACAGGCACCATAAATTCTATAGGTTTTAAAGCGGTTGTATTATGTGCTCTAGGGGTTTAAAACGAATTCTAAGATAAGCCTGTAGGTTTTAAGACATAATAGAGCCAATGGGGCCTAAAACATACTGCAATGGAGCAAAAAATATATTGCAATTGATAATTTAATCGGCATTTTAAGACAAACCATGTTTGAAGTAGAAATGTTCAAAACTAATATGGTTTATACGTATAGTCGCCATTATTTCTAGGAGTAAACCGATGTATAAAAGTCAGCCATTATGAAAATGTTCTTGATTGACAAAAAAATATAATTTGTATCTAATAGAAAGGAATGTCTTCTAAAAACAACTTACTAACCATAATGGGCAGATACTACAGATTTATTTATTTTTAATTCACAAAAAAAAATACTTTGGTATCTATTTTTATTTGTATTTTTAGGGAGCGCATGAATTTTTTAGAACTATCTAACCCACACAACATACAATAAACTTAACTTCATTGAATATTTTAGACCACAATGAGGTGTCCCAATACTTATAAGTAGAGGCTGTTCTACACCCCAAAAATTGAGAGGCCTAAGAAATAAAACAATTTTTTTTCAAACAACATTTTTATTTTTAAATAATAATAAGAGAAATTAATATTTTATAACTATGCATATACGTATACGTATACGTATGCGGATCAAGACAGTGCAGCACATGTGGCATTTATGATTATTTCATGAAATAAAAAACGACCACTCAAAGCATTTGTGTGTGCCATTTAAGTTTTTATATGGTGCTTATCCTAAACCAAGTATTCATTAACATTTCAAGTGTTAATAGTAATTTTAAAAAGAGCCATGTAGGCTCTTCTCTAAGTAGGCCCATATGCTCTTGTAAGGGTTTTAAATACATTCCATGGAGTCCTTCCAGACTATATACGTAATAGTCTTAATAATAACTAAAGCTGCAAATCGTCTTTGTGTATCATGGTCGTAGATTATAGATGTATTTACTGTCGCCGGCATTCACCTTGACCGCGAAACTCTTTCTCCAGTCCAGTCTATTATTAGCTTTCGAGTTGTGTACACGTTAAGTCACTTGGGCGTATTGCATTTTGTTTTTGTGTTTTTATTTTATTTGTTGTACTGTATTGTTGATATTAATTTAATAATAAAGCATGGCAGACGTACGTAGGGGTGGAAAACGGCCATTTGCTGACAAAGTGAATAAATTCATAGGTGAATTCCTGGATTTATTCTATGATGGTGCTAATATAATTTGTAAAATGTGCGAGAAAGATTTGATGTGTTGGGATAAGCGTGATTGTGGACTTCACGTAAATAGTGTACACGATAAAAATAAAAAAATGGCGTGCCTTCGACAACACAGTTTATGTTTGATTTACTATTAATGCTGATTGCCTGTGATGTTCCGCTGCACATACTCGATAAACAACCATTTCGAGAGTTCTGAAATAAATACAATGCCCAGGTGAAGTTACCAAGTCGCACAACGTTATGTAACTATCTACCAACTGTACACGTAGACATGGTAAATAAGATGAAATGTGAATCAAAAAACACACGGCTGTGGTTATCTGTTAATGAGACAACAGATTGTAAAAAAATTCTATTTTAAATGTTATAGTACGAGTATTGGACCCGACAGTTCCTCTGTTACTAGCTAGCAAAAGACTAAGTCAGTGTACTAGCGAAACAATTACCAGGGTGGTGTTGGAGACGTTAGAAAAAGTTGAACTGTCAAAAAGTCAAGTGTTTATGTTTGTGACTGATGGCGCCGTGACAATGTGTTCGGTAGGCCGTTCTTTGCAAGAATAAGGTTGTACGTTTATACATGTTACGTGTAAAGTGCATGCTTTACATCTTGTGGCAGAAACTATTCGAAAAGGTTTTCCAGAGTTGGATGCATTAATAGCAAGTACAAATTAAATCTCCTAAACGTCTCCGTGCATTTCATAGCAAGTGTCCCAGTATTCCTGAATCACCACAGCCGATTCTTACACGTTGGGGAACATGGTTGCAGGCAGCTTTTTATTATGCTAAATATTTCCAACAAATAAAAGCTGTGACACTACAATTCAATCCAGATGAGGCTGCAGCTATTAAGGAAAGCCAGACAAAATTCGAAGATATTTCCATTGAAACAGCTTTAAAAAAATATTGCGAAGAACTATAAACGATTACATGAAAGCATAAAAAAATTAGAAAACAGTGCGTTGTCGTTAGCGGAGTCACTGCAAATAGTGGACGAAGTAAATCTACTGCTACACGCTATAGGTGACGCAACAAATGAGCGCGTTAAAGAAAAGTTCGCAAGTGTGTTAAATAAAGACACCGGTTTTACCAAATTAAGATAAATATGTGATGGTGTAGCACCAGATCCGTTAAGTGCGTTCAAATACTATTTTATGTATGCGTGTATTACATCAGTAGATGTCGAACGGCCGTTTTCAAAATATAAGAATATATTTTCACCAAAGCGAACATGGAGACAACCATAGAAACATACCTGATGCTACACATCTTCTCCAGTTTGTGATAAGCAAGCAGTTCATCAAGCTAGTTAAAAGGGTAAGTACACATTGTTATAAATTGTAACAATTTATTGTTTCTCGTATTAGTTAATTTCGCGTACGCCACTGTGTCACAGAACATTTTTGACAGCCCTAATAATAACTTTGAGGATATCTTATTGAGCATTTTAAATCTAAAATTGTTATATGCTATAATATACACAATCCCTTAACTGTTTTTCCAAATTTTATTTAATTATCTCTTATAGTAGCCGAGATGTAAGTCATAGAAATCTTAGGGGGAACGCCCGGTGAAGGAAGCTTCGAAATCTTATTTGAGATTCTTGGAGAATCTTTTGATATGTAAAGTTGGTATAGGTAGATTAACGTGGGCCGACTTAAAATAACCTATCAAGTATTCCAACTTAATTTAGTTCACAAAGCTCAAGGGAATGATAGAAGGCGTAAGACTAATTAATAAAAAAAGTCGCAATATCTATTCTTATGTCACAAAATAAAAGTTTATTAGATTAATTCCTCGATTGACGAAGTAGGGATAAAATTCTAGATATAAAATTATTTGAAATGCCTTCTCAGAATACATAGTAATGACATCATATGTGATTGCAATTTACTACAATAAACAATATTTTTACATGAAATATTCAATTGAAAACACCAAGTTCAGTTTAGTCACTGGAATCATTGTAAAAAAGGGGTTCAACATTGATCTCGGTTTAACTCCATAGTTACAATTGATTTCATAATTGAACAAAATGATTCTGAGAAGTATGACATCAATGACAGTGAATTCGTCACAAGTAACACTGAAGAATATCCAAACAAACAATTGACTAGGTATTTCTTGTTGTGTATATAATTATTATGAAAAAATTATACATGGATTAATAAAATAACTACCATTCATATTTAAGACGTTTCTTTTTTGTATATAAATTTGTAGTAAAATCATTTTATAAAGTGTTTTATATCATTATTTCAGGGACATTCCCCACAGTTATTTAAAATTATTGCTTTAATTATATTCATGCATTAAAAATGTGATACTGAGGAGACATCCACAATTACAAGCAAATTTCATTACTCAATTCCTTATCGAAACTATAAGAAAGAATTATTTCTAATTGCTTGACGGCATCCTTGAATCAAACGACATATTGTGCGTGTCGCAACACGGATTTTGTGCAAACAGATCTGCTGAAACAGCCATATGCCATATGTTAAACTATATTTATGAAAGTTTGGACAATTGCAAACTAATTATTTTATTACTTTTGGATCTTTCAAAGGCATTTGACACAATAGACATACAGTGTGATAATTCTTTTGTTTTTTGTCCGATTTAAATCAAACTGGTCTCAAAAGATAGAGGTCAATTTAAGACCACAACGTCACTTTCCATCTTTAAATGCAAGGGCATCTACGATGCTAAATTGTATGAAAGGAATCAAAAAATCACAGGCATTTTTTAATCAAAAAATTTTACTAACAAAACTTGTTCGAAATCATTCAAAACTTAGCCAATAATTATTTTATTACTTTTTTCTAGAAATGCATAAATATGAAGCAAATAAAATCTGAGATATTTTAAGTCATAAGTCTTTTAAAATAAATTCCGTAGTACCTCAAGGTTCTATAATAGGACCTCTCTTATTTGACATGTATATGAACGATAATCAAAATATAATAGATGGACTGTGCTTACTTCAAGCGGATGACTTAAAAACTGTGTATAGAGGATATTTAGACGACTAGGTATGTAAAATTACAAAATATATGAAATTCAGGACGAGCATAGGCAGGAGCATAGATCCCACTTATCAAACTCGTGTTTCGATATGAGAGTTAAGAAGCGGAAGTAGCAGTCAGTAATTTAGATTGTAATCCAAGTGAAACTAGATGACCTCGTTCAGCAGCATATACGTAGAAACTATGCAATCTTAGGCGAAGGTTATGTAGGTGATATGCCGTCTTTCGAAGATATTAGGCAAGTAAAGACTTCCTACTCTTCGATAGATAAGGTATTCTGCAAAATTTCTAGGTTACTCGTCACCTGACGTAGGACATTGGTCCTGGTAAAAGAAACAAGTTGACATTAAATAAATTAATGAAAAAGCAAAGACTGGTATACCACTTATCATTTTTATTTGAATAGTAGAAAAAAATTGCTTTTGAAATCAATAATTCGTTTCATTCAGTTTGTGAGCGTTCCAAATATTTCTGAGTGTGGAGTCACTTTTACTTCTTTACCAAACACACTGATAATATTATATCGACAATCTTGCTGGTTTGCAATAACATTATCAAAAAAAACGGAAGTTATTTGAGGATTTACTGGTCGACCGCTAGCCAATAGCTCTATAAATAAATAAGTAAATAAATAAATTTATTCAGGTAATTAGATTTTAACATTTATAAATTACAATTCATTTAACTCATAATTTTTTCTAAGGGTTAGTCAGCCAAGTAAAATGACCTGTGTTGTGAATCTCACCAATTGTAAATATCATTGATAAAAACAGTATGGAACAAATAATATATTTATAAAGATTCAAGTTCTTAAAAATACTGTTAAACAAAAAAAAATAGAAACTAGAGTAAATAATGGAACATGGAGGAAAGAGAAACGTTGTAGCGACAATGTAGAACCTATGAAGCAAAATAAATAAGTAAGCATCAGCTAGCTAGTAGGTTAAGATGTTAAAAGCGTAAGTAAAATATAATAACTCAGATAATCAGTCAAAAATGTTCCGTGGGACAGTGGCGTACGCGAAATTAACTAATACGAGAAACAATAAACTGTTACAATTGATAACAATGTATGTAAAACTTACCCTCTAACAATATTGATGAACTAGCTTGCTTATCACAAACTGGAGAAGATGTGTAGCCATTTTGCAGCATCAGGTATGTTTCTATGGTGGTCTCCATGAATGATGTTCGCTTTGGTGAAAATATATTCTTATATTTTGATAACGACCGCTCGACATCTACTGATGTAACACACGCATACGTAAAATAGTTTTTGAATGCACTTAACGGATCTGGGGCTGCACCATCACATATTTGTCTTAATTTGGTAAAACCTGTGTCTTTATTTAACACATGCGAACTTTTCTTTAACGCGCTCATTTGTTGCGTCACCTATTGCATGTAGCAGAAGATTTACTTCGTCCACTATTTGCAGTGACTCCGCTAATGACAACGCACTGATTTCTAATTTTTTTATGCTTTCATATAATGGTTTATAGTTCTTCGCAATATTTTTTTAAAGCTGTTTCAACGGAAATATCTTCGAATTTTGTCTGGCTTCCCTTAATAGCCGCAGCCTCATCTGGATTGAATTGTAGTATCACAGCTTTTATTTGTTGGAAATATTCAGCATAATAAAAAGCTGCCTGCAACCATGTTTCCCAACGTATAAGAATCGGCTGTGGTGGTTCAGGAATACCGGGAGACTTGCTATGAAATGCACGGAGACGTTTAGGAGATTTAAGAAACACTTTTTTTGTACTTGCTATTAATGCATCCACCTCTGGAAAACCTTTTCGAATAATTTCTGCCACAAGATGTAAAGCATGCACTTTACACGTAACATGTATAAACGATCAACCTTATTCTTGCAACGAACGGCCTACCTAACGCATTGTCACGGCACCATCAGTCACAAACATCATCACTTGACTTTTTGACAGTTCAAATTTTTCTAGCGTCTCCAGCACCACCCTGGTAATTGTTCCGCTAGTACACTGACTTAGTCTTTTGCTAGCTAGTAACAGTGGAACTGTCGGTTTAAGAGGGTCCAGTACTTGTACTATAAGATATAAAATAGAATTTTTTTTTACAATCTGTTGTCTCATCAACAGATAACCACAGCCGTGTATTTTTTAATTCACATTTCATCTTATTTACCATGTCTACGTGTACAGTTGGTAGATAGTTACATAACATTGTGCGACTTGTATTGTATTTATTCCAGAACTCCCAAAATGGTTGTTTATCGAGTATGTGCAGCGGAATATCACTGGCAATCAGCATTAATAATAAACCAACATAAACTGTGTTGTTGAAGGCACGCCATTTTTTTTATTTTTATAGTGTGCACTATTTACGTGAAGTCCACAATCACGCTTATCCCAGCACATCAAATCTTTCTCGCACACTTTACAAATTGTTTTAGCACCATCATAGAATAAATCCGGGAATTCACCTATGAATTTATTCACTTTGTCAGCAAATGGCCGTTTTCTACCCTTGCGTAGGTCTGCCACGCTTTGTTATTAAATTAATATCAATACAGTACAACAAATAAAATAAAAACACAAAAACAATACGAAATACGCCCAAGTGACTTAACGTGTACACAACTCGAAAGTTAATAATAGACTGGACTGGAGAATGTGTTTCGCGGTCCAGGTGAATGCCGTCGACAGTAAGTACATCTGTACTCTACGACCATGATACACAGAAACAATTTGCAGCTTTAGTAATTACAATTGAGGATGATTATTTAAAAATTGCTGAATGTCATATAAATGATGGAAATAAATTTTTTATAAATTTGAACGAGAATAGTAGCTCATCTGAAAATGAAGAAGGTGGTGAGAAGGGCGGGAATTCAGAGGAAGAAGCGATGTGAGGTGAGGTAAAGTGAAGTGATATGAAGGGAAGAAGTGAATTTTGTGATATGAGCTGTATTATTTATTTCCATTTTTGTGCTTTCGTAGTTCAGTTGAGAAATATTCTTTTTCAGGTTGTTATTATTTATTAATATATTTTTTTTCATTTGGCCAAAAATACGTCTTTCTGTTTTTATCATAGTAATAACTTTACTATTAGAATTTATTTTTAGTTTGTTTGTTGAGTAAATATTTGTTTCTCTTAGTTTTTTTATATTCTTACTTTGTTTTTAAAGGTTTCTTGTTACTTTTTACATAGTTTCTTTATTCTATACTAATATTCCATACCCATCCTTTCCTGGCAAGAAATGCTCATACCTCCTCGCGGTTCTTGCTGGGCAGTAACAATTTATATTAAGCGAACTTGAATGTATGTGTAGCCAATATTTTAAATTCAATACTTTTATTTCAAGTTAACACTTTTTTCTACAATTGTTAAATTGTTGCTAGCGAAACTGAACACAAAAATCTACACTGAAAAAGTAAACGAGCAAGCAATACAGGTAAATCTGGCTGTGCGTTCTGTAGCGACTTACTCCGCTCGTCCCGTCACTAAAGCGATTTTTCCTACTATACTGTGTGATGTTGGAAACTTTTTAAATCCACATTGGTAATGATTATTGATGCCTAGGGCATCGTGTGTCATATTTGACCTGTTAAGGATAATTATTTTCACAAGTTTAAATCCTTTAATAGACTCTAATTTACTACAAGCCTAAGTTTTTACCCGGTTTGCATACTGGGGCCACACCTCTGCTCTTCTATGTACTAAGAAACTTCTACCGACGTAGGATCATGTTAATTGATTGTACTGACTTCCCCTCAAAGTTTGTTGTGACATCATCGAAACACCCTGTATATTCATATATTTTCAACCGGCAAAGAATAACAGCACTTTGTCCATTTTTAAATATTAATACTTCGTCCTTACCTAATATGTGGTGTATTATCGATGCATTCCTAAATTATTTCAATTCAGTAAATCTAAATTTAACGAAAATGTAGGGTTCCATTCAACCTCGGCCCTTGTTTTATTCAGATTTGTTTTAAATTTAGTTGAGGTGGTTGAATGAACGACCGAGTCGGCTATAAATATCGCGTCAAATAACACATTTGTAAATTTTTAAACGTTCTTAAAAGGTTAAATTTGAAGATTGCATGTCGATCATCCCTACCAGATTTCCATGGTCCGATCATTAACCCTCTAGGTAAGCGCGTTTAATAGTTTAAAAGAGACAAAGTACGAATGTTTAACTAAATTCAAGTGAAGGCAGAGTATACACAGTAAGATTAAGTCACGATTAGTTTGAGTTCATTATTCGAGAAAAGAAACCTCAATAAATACTGCTTGCTAAAACTATTTGGTTAGAAATGGCTCATACTTAGTCTCACGCGTTTGGTTAGTTCACATTTACTATTCTATAAAGAATCTAAAGAATTTACTTTATTCCAAATATGTACATAGGTATTTTGAGAAAATTCTTTTTTTATTAAGAAACGATATTGTACATGTATAAGGTGGACCAAATTAGATGGGATTTGGGGTTTTCTCTAAAACTGTGGCAGAAAAACAATACAGGTGTCCTGGGCTCGATTTTCGAGAAATAAAAAGTGGCGCAAACTACGATCGTCTTTTTCGACTATCGAGCTACAGAGCGTTTTTGGAAAATTTGCTTTTTCTTATGACTTCTATATCTCAATTACCAAATGTTGAATCGAAAATCGAGTAACATATTCTTAAGGCACTTGTTTGAGTAGAATCCGTTGCTGATAAGAAGAAAATTATGCATGCCTCAGTTTTCGAGATATAGACAAACTTGTGTTTTTTTAAATGGAACACCCTGTAAATTATTTCACTGTTCGATCACAACTTAAATTAGCTTTCCTACGATATATAATATGTAATATTTATCTCTAGAAAAAGTGGTTAACTTTCGAAAAATTAAATATATATGTGAGGTGGCCATGGAAAACTATTAACAACAACAACACTTCTTATACTATAAAATAATTTTACCAAAAATAGGAAAAACTAAACTACAATTAATGTTCGAATTGTCTTCCATTGACATCTATGCATATTTATCGTATTTCTAATATTTATTGAGAAGGCCATGGTAAAGAAAAGAAAATCGAAATAATCGTAAATGTCAAAAACTAATTTGAGTTAATCCTGAGTGAGCATTGTTAAAAATGGTTCAATTTATTAATTATGAAAAATATGATATGATTGAGTGTTTTATAGAATGCGAAGAAGATTCAAATTTTGCTTCCGATCTTTATTTTAATAGGTAAGTTATAGAGGGCAAAACTTTGCGCCAAAAGTGCCGCCTAAACAATATTATTAGATATCCAGAAAAGAGACAGCCAGACATAAAAATATTCAAAAGGCTACAACAAAATTTAAAAGTGTTTCGAACATTTGTAAAACCTCGAGCAAACATATATAATAAAGCAGGTTGCGAAGGTGTAGAAAATATTGTATTAGAAACTGTACGAGAAAATCCTAATATATCGTCTTGCGAAATACAGGGAATTTTAGGAATCCCAAAAACAACTGCCTTGCGTTGCTTAAAAAAAAAAATTCAAACCCTACAAAATTAGGATTAGTCACCATCTACACCCAAACGACTCTCAAAGGCATCTCGATTTTTGCCAGTGGTTTTTGCGTCAGTGCAATGAAGTGCCAGGATTTGAAGGAACAATTATATGGATAGACGAGGCCCATATAAGCAGTGGCGGAATTTTTAATCGGCATTATAACCACCATTGGGCTCATGAAAACAGCACGTAATCGGTACAGTTAATCGTCAAAGACGATTTAGATTTGGTGTATGGTGTGGTTTTATTGGATACCAAATAATAGGTCCTCATTTTTTTACGGTAATTTGAATACCGAAACTTATATTAACATTCTACGACAAGAAATAGAGCCCTTTGTAGACAATATGCCTGTAAGACGATTTCAAAAATTATGTTACCAAGATGGCGCTCCAGGTCATACGTCAAATGAAACACGAAATTATTTAAATGCTCAATTTTGGGGAGGATTGAATAGGTATCTATATATCACTCAGGACTAGTTTATCAATATCTAGTTAGCTAAGTTATGAAATTGATAACTAACAATTAATTTAGCTAACTGGACTTTAATAAACAACAAAGTAGTTTAGATATTGTTAAATTTTTAGGAAATAATGGTCCTATTTAGTGGCCAGCTAGATCTCCCGATATAACCCCTGCCGACTTTTGGCATTGGGATTATTTACAAAATATTATATATAGATAACGTTCTAATAACATAGAAGAATTGGAAAACAAAACATTAGCTCCGTTTCGGACAATAACTCCTCTCATGATTAGAAATGCAACAAATGCTGTAAAGAGAAGGTGTCAAAAATTCATAGATGTCAATGGAAGACAATTCGAAGATTTATTGTAGTTTAGTTTTTCCATTTTTGGCAAAATTATTTTATATTACAAGAAGTGTTGTTGTTAATAATTTTCCATGGCCTCTTCACAAATGTATTTAATTTTTCGAAAATTAATCACTTTTTCTAGAGATAAATATAACATATGATATATCGTTGTGATTGAATAATGGAATAATTTACAGTGTTCCATTTAAAAAACACAAGTTTTGTCTAAATCTCGAAAACTGAGGCATACATAATTTTCTTCTTATCAGCAACGATTCTACTCAAAAAAATGCCTTAAGAATGTATTACTCGATTTTCGATTCGACACGTGGTAATTGAGATACAGAGGTCATCCAAAAATGCCAATTTTCCAAAAAACGCTCTGTAGCTCGTTAGTCGAAAAAGATAATCGATCGCGGTTTGCGCCATTTTTTGTTTCTCGAAAATCGGGCTCAGGACACCTAAATTGGTTTTTGTCTATCTGCCATAGTTTTAGAGACAACCCCAAATCCCATCTAATTTGGTCCACCCTGTACATAAAGTAACAATCTTATAAATTAAAAAAATAATGACCATTTTTGTAAGCACCAGTTGACGATATTGATTGTTAAGATTATTTTAATGCAAAATCGTAGTAGACAATATTACATAGATGATAGCCAATAATAAAATGATGTATTCAGTTAAACTAGTTTTATTCATTTGCACCTTTATTACTTTTGATTGTTTTTAAAAATGCAGTACTAGCTAAATTTCTTTTCCTGTCTTAGATGAGCGATATGCCAACGTGAAATATTTTTGGTTATAACCGCTTTCGTAATTTCCAGACGGAGGCATTTAATTATGACACACCGTGTGTAATGAAATATTAATCTATGATAAACACTGATATCCTGTTAGACAGTTCATAAAAAAATGTACGAAAGAGCAAGGTGTGGGCTGTGTATCAAACATTGAAATGTCTCTGCTAGGAATTTTGTCAAAGTGCATGTTGAAGCTAATTTTGCATTTTCAGAAGTAACAAGATGATGCGGCTTAAGAGACAGTGAGTTATTTTCATGCAACGCATTGAAGATGACTACATGAATGCATTATAACACATACCTATGATCCGTTTTAAGCAAGCCGAGCTTTAAGACATTACCAAGTTCCAGCCAGAACACAAATTAAACACACTTTGTTACGAAATGTAATCTTCATAGTTTATATAATCCAATCGGTTCAGTGGTGTGAGCACAGTTCCTAGTTTTTCTATCCAAAAAAATTCAGGGTCAAAACCAATCCAATTCCAATTTCCAATTTAAAACATTTATTGATAATTTTTACAGTAATGTATTACTTGTATGGGGCATTTTTACAAAGTATTATATATATACAAATATACAGAAAAGAAAACCAAAAATAATAATTCATTTATAAAATAACTAAATAATAATACAAATAAATTAAACTAAGAATATCATTCTATATAAATATATACAACGAAAATACACAACCGTCAGGCTTTACAAAGGTATAAAAAATATTTAACCATCCCATTTAAGGAATGCAAGCAGTTATCCGGGGTTTCCCTGCGTGGGACATCCCGGGCAGCCGGCCGATGTTGTGGCCCTGGTGGCTAGACAAATGCCCGTTTTGTTGTTTGTGGGTAGAAGGTGCTTTCCTGTAAAAAACAGCACGTTTTAGCTATGTGATGTAAATAACTTGTAATATTTAAAAGAAAACAAAAATACTATAAATGTCGTTCTAGTCTGTCTTGCAGGGAAAAGCTAAAGAAAAAACCTGCTTAAGAAAATTTAGAATTTAGAATGTGTGTGTGTGTGAAATGGGTAGGTAGGCAACGGGGTAGTTATCTAAGAAAGATTTAGGTTTTGGGTGAGTAGGATGGTGGAATAAAAGGGTAGTATGTTATGTCTGTCGTTGTGGTGTAGTGTTAACGTTATTCGTAAAAAATAGGGAGATTTTCGTGAATTAGTCTGTGGGTATGCTGATGGCCGTGATAGTGTCTGATGTCTGTAATATGTGCTGTAAGTACTGAGTGTTGTATGTTATGTCTGAAAAATTTTTGTGCCGTTTGCGTGATGTAATCTCTAATGTAAGGTAGGTTAGCTGTCTCGTGGAGTTGTTGCATGTTTATGTATCTGTTAGAGTTAGTGAGGAGACGTAAAAGTTTGTTTTGCATCGTCTGGAGACGCCCGAACTGCGTGTCGGACATCCTGTTCCAGACGACGCACCCATATGTTAATATAGATCTGATTATGGTGGTATATATCAGCAATTTATTTTTTGTGTTTAACACCGCCCGTCGGTTGACGAGCGGATACAGACTATGCAATGCCATATAGGCTCTGTTTAAAGTTTTAGTTATATGCGGCTTAAAACAAAGCCGCTGGTCCAGATAGATAGACCCCCAGATATTTAACAACTTTCGTCTCCTCAATAACTCTGTTGTTTATAGCAAGTGGTGTAAAAGTCCGTATGTTTGTGAATTTTTTGGTAAAGTTAATTGTCTCTGTTTTTGTTTCGTTAATCACTATCTTCCAGTCCTTGTAATACTTGACAATTTTGTCCAAGTGATACCGCAAATTGGTGGTTGCGGTTTGGGCGTAGAAGGACTGGGAGTTGATCGTCGTGTCGTCCTCGTACATAATAGTCTGTATAAATGGATGTGTCGGGATGTCTGCGACATATACGTTAAACAGAACTGGGGACAGCACCTACCCCTGTGGTACACCCGGCGTTAAAAACCAGGCAATCTATAAATAATAATAATATTGGTTAGAATTCTGTCGAAGACTTTAATACCATAATAAAATCTCACGTTAGTCGATGTACTGAATTAATTTTTCTTTTGTTTTTCATGGCAATCAAAAAAAATATTAGTTATGTATTATAGCAGTATTTTCTCAGCGTATATTAGACTCGTATATTTGTTACATTACGAACTATGTTTTTGTCGATCTATACTGGTATTGTAACACTGCAAAAGAAGTATTAATATTTCGGTGGAATAATAAACAACAGATTCAATGAAACGAAACTCAGGTCTAATAAACTTTCTCCCTTTGTCATTCATGTATATTGCAGACAGATTACTCTCTAAGCAGTCATATATTTCGACGTAAAAAACTTCTTAGAATATTCCTCATGACTACTTCAGACGCCGGCGAAATAAACATGATTTAATAGAGGCAAACATGGCCATAATAAACTTTTATTCGCTAGATAAACTCCATTCTGATATTTTAGTACGCCGCTGACCATGATATGCTTGACATAGCGATATCTATCACATTTCAAGTGCCACGGGACACATGAGAATGCGTAAAATATATCGTTTTTCTTGTCGCTGCAGGAATTTAGTTGCCTTCTAATAGACTGAAATATATATAGTGAACATCTAATGGTTATCGTTTAAGAAAGTGATGGATAAGGTAATTGTGTATGTAGATAGTAATTTAAAGTAGGTACACCAGAAGTAAAGAGATGAAATTGCCGAACGCAATCTAGTTTTAAAGGCATTATAAAATTCAAGAATTGGAAGCTCCTTTAATTCAAAAAAAGACCTACTCGTCATTTTTAAGATCTGGAACAGAAAACAATCTTTAATATTTGTCTGCCAATTCTTTATTTTGCAACCGATTTTCATAAAATTGGTCTTGTTACGTAAGCAATAGAATTGCGTACAAACTACCGAAATGCTGAAATACAAGACCTATTTTCTAATAATACTTGTCCCGGAATGGGTCGGAACCTTTGATGTGATGATAATACGCCAAAACGCCATATACTGCACTCGACGCACGTTTCGCCAACCAAGTTGATATCATCTGGAGACGATTAAACACAGTTTTTAATCATCTCCAGATGATGCCATTTTGACGTTTCGGTAATTTATTCACAATTTCTTAGAAGAGATTTTATTGTCTACATAACAAGACTAAGTTTATTGAAATTGGTGGAGAAATAAAGAATTGTCAAAATATCAAAGATTATTTTTTGTTCCAGATTTTAAAAATACCAAGTATCACTCTTTTGAATTCTCTATATCTTTAAAACCGATGAATCAGTATAACTCATCGTAATATTAAATGTATTTCATTTTTTCAAACTCTGTCATTGACGACTTTCAATTAAACAGAACGAGCGCAAAAGAAGGCCTATTTTCAGCTGCTATTCAGTTATCTAAAAGTCCAATCAAATCAGCTGCGAAACAATAGTTTGGCGAAGAAAAAATAAAATGTATGTTTTCTTTTGCACACATATATTAGTATATGATTCACAGTTATGCAACTACAATAAACAATTCTTACAACTGAGGATTTTCATAGACACCAGTTCCATGTGTTAGTTATTTTTACTAGTGTTTCATCAGTTTGAGTTTAGAGCCCAATTGCGAGTAATTCTTTAACTAACATGATATCATTTTTTCTTCATTTTGGTAAATTATAACCTTTTCCTAAACTGCATTGATTTTGTGTGGGTGAAAACTAATTTTACTCACAGTGAAGAGAAATGTGCCCTAGGCAAAAGTACCAGTGACCCCGCCAACTCAGTTTGTTATAATTTTTGATTCATGCGTCTAATTAAATTTTATTGTGGAATATCATATTTAGATGCTCTTTATACGAAACGAGGCGGTGTTCATTAAATTTGAGTTGATTTGATTAACATTAAGTCCAATGCTAAAATGAACATGTTTAATAATTAATTATAATTAATAATACTCGGATAAACAAATTTTGATAAATACACTGAATTCGTTATACCTTGCCCGTTATTCTACCCGACTGTGATAAGTTTTACATAGGTGACACATTAATACTAATAAAAGTGAGAATAATAGAGCACACAAACAACGTTAAATTACCAAATGAAAATGTATGTATAAAGACATTTAAAAGAGAATGGGAAAATCGTTGACAAACGTGGGAAAAATAGCGTTCTAATTTTTTGCTGTTCCACCGCCTACTTATCAGAATTACATGTAATATATTTTTAAGTAGATCTACTGTGGGAAGATTGTTTATTCGCTTGAAAACACTTTTATATTATAATGTTATGTTTACGGAGTGTCAAACACCGACTAAATATTCCTCAGATGTATTATAATGATTCTTATAACTATTGGAGCTAAAAAAACACTTCAACATTTAGTTGAAATTTTACATTCCTTCCCAGAAGGCAATAAAAAATTGCATCATTTTAGGTTGGTTGGTTGGGTTGTAATCTTTGATGTGATAATGACACTAACATATACTCCACACGTGTTTCGCTAACCAAGCTGGCATCACCTGGAGCAGATTAAAGGTGAATGATCTCAAATAATTCCAGTTTGGTTAGTAAAATACGCGTTGTATATTATAGTATGTGTGGTCATTATTTTAGGTGTTAATACTATGTCCCTTTTCAGGAAATTGCATATAAGTTTAACCGAATTACGTCAATATGAAAGTATTATGGTATGAGGCCCAATAGCGTATGGAAATAGGTTCCCCTAGTCTTCCTAGAAAGGGACGATTTTTTGTGGAATGTCATATCTGAATGTTATATCTGATGTCATATCTGATCTTATCCACCTCCAGCCGTCTCCTCAGCCATCTACTTCTTCTGTTCGAAACTATTCCATCTTTTAATGAAGATCAGAATGTCATTAAGTGTGAGGGAGCTCATCTCCTTCTTTAGAAACACATCAGTACCGAAGTTACTATGCCTAAGGTGGCCGAACGCTTCACACTGCCCCACGAAGTGGTAAGATGTTTCTTCATCACTACCACGTCCTAAACATGTAGGGTCTTCCTCAACTCCTATCAATGATAGATGTCTCCTAAGTCTGCAATAGCTTGCCAGAACTGCGATTAAAAGATTCAGAGTATTTCGGGTCCAACACAGTGACCAGCCCGATCTCGACATCTTTAACCCAATCTACAGGCCTTATTGGTTCTCTAATATTTCCTCAGTGTCTTTTGGGCCCAATCATTGAGAGCAGTCGTGACCCGTCCCCTTGTGATGCCCAATGCTCAGGTCCAAGACAGAACTCCTCGGTTCCAAGTCTAGTAAATTCATCTGCCGTCTCGTTGCTTGGGACCCCGATATGTCTCGGAACCATAGTCTTATTAGTATGGCGTAAACCTCTGCCTAGGTATCGTGGTATACGAACCTAGTGCAAGGCTCTCCTACACTCCTCTGCCTTCCAGATATATTCCCGCCCTGGAGGATGTAAACAGTCTGTGTTGCACACCAGAGAGTTCGGGGAGAAGTCAGTTCTCCTTTTTCTCACTTCTCCCTATTGGGAAGAAGGTGAGTATATTTCTTTTCCAATCTAAACTGGTATTTTGCCTCTCTCTTATGGGAGAGATGGGGATTTCCCCTTTCCTTTAGTCCAATAATTGCTGAGTGACCTTCATCTCTATCTGAACATCGCCAGCTTCCAGATTATTATTTAATTTACCTAAGTTTGAATAACACTAACGTAGTTTTCCAGGAAACACCAAAACACTATATACTGCATTCGACGCGGGTTTCGCCCACCAAGTTGGCATCATCTGGAGATGATTAAACCTAAACTTCAGTGTTATCTTCACATCAAATGTTCCAACCCACTCCAGGACTAAGTTTGAATAGCGTAAACGTTATTTACTTGGATTGGGTTGATTTGTGACAGTTATGAAATTCATTGTACATTTATAAAAACATTACTGTCTTTTAGGTGTTTAGTTTGCACCTTAATTAGAGGTGTTCTGCGTCTGTGTTCATGTAATGCCATCGAAATTTCCCTAGTGTGTAACTTTAAAATAGACGAGTAAGTAGATGGAAATATCATTATGAAAGAAAAACATATTTATTTAGGCACAAAACATCAGACTTTACTTTGTAACAAGATACAAATAAAAGCCTACACATAAATATACATATTTTTAGGGTCTGACGAATTGAATAGAAAGATTAGCAATATCTTGTTTGTGTACACGAGTCAGTTCCATAATGTAAAAGAATTAGCTCTGTAATTGTCATAGACAAATGGAAGAAACCGTCACAGTAGTGATAGAAATGATAGTACCTATATCTGCTTGTTTTTACTGTACCTTGTTCTATAACTATTGATTACATCAGTATCAGAAGTGGATGTGTTATACGTCAGTTTTCGCTTTTTCATTTAATAAAAACAAATTTAAAATCAAATTAAGTTCCTCTTCTTGGTAAACGTATAAAATATAGAGTGGAATGAAAAATAATAACTGAAAATTTTTTTTTGCTAATTATTATTTACGAACTTTTACTGAAATTATATAGTGGAAATTCCCCTTAGGATTCTTTAAATGAGCTGGATACCCCGATGAAGCTCCGCAAGCAGAAACACGTATCGGTAGATATTTTAAAGTTTATAAAGTGAGTGTTCAACTGGTGAGAACCTTTTGTTTTATTTATTTTTGGTTTTACTAGACAGAACAGTTGAAATTAAAAACAACATTATCGACTGAACATAATATGCATATTATCTTTTTTGTAATCCAAGTTTCAGCGTTTTGGCAAATAGCCGGGAAAATAATTGTTTAAAAAGATATATGTTATACTTATCTGTGATAAGATTTGTAAAAGTTAGTAAATAATATTTAGCAAAAAAAAAGTTATTATTTTTCATTCCACTCTATAAAAACAAATTAATGTTGAAAAGCCATCTATAAAGATTTCAATCCAATTTTAAAAAAGATAAACTCTATTAAAATTAGTGTCACCAAATTCAGTGTTCTCGTTTATTATTATGAACGCTTGCTTGATTTATTACAACTTTTGTGACGAATACATTTCATATTAAATAAAATGATCATAAAATGCAGTATTAAATTAAACTATATTCGGGGTATTTTATTTAGGTTTATAGTAGTAGCTGGCTCATCTTTATTTTGATGTAGGTTTATTAACTTTTTGAATAAAATGGGAATTACAGCTTTCCCTACGGCATTTTATAACTTTGTTAAGTCCTTTATGTTACTTTTACTGACTAGTTTAAACATTTAGGTTTAAGGACCCATACATATTGCAAATTCGTTGCGTTGATTCGCTAAAAGCTTAAGAAACTTTTTATCTACGATATACCATATATGTAATATAATTAAAAAGTTTTAGTTACTTCTGCATTCTAGCTAAGTAGCGTCCTATCTATCTGAGGGTGGCTATGATTTTATAGCGAAGACAATCGATGGCGTTATTGATCATTGTTTAATTTGTGAATTTTATCTATAGTTATACCAACAGTGGACAATTCATTTGATTCATTTGTAGACAATATTACGCACTAGTTATTCACGTAACCAGTTATGAATACTAATTTTATTTGACGAATGTAATATTTGCAAATTACATGAGTCAAGTAAAATTACTTTTCATAACGTGTTAAGTACTAAATTTTATCTAATCCCGCTTTAAAATAGGAAAAAAATTTATTTTGAATGCTATTTTGCGGTTCCCAACATAGCTACGCTTGCAGTCGTATAAATATATTTTGTTTATCGCTTTACCTGAGCGTTACTGTAGATTGACATTTGTATAAACAAACCGCAGTTGTCAATATGCTGAATTTTTGGAAGCAAATTTAATCGAAAATGGTTGATTCAGATATGGATATTCCATCTGATATAGAAGAATCGGCTAATTTAGCAGTAAATTCAATAATATCTGGTAAATCAAAAGGCAGGTATGAAGAAGCATATTAAGACATTTGAAAATTGGTGTCAACAAAAAGGAATAAGAAATGTTTGTGAAAAGGTTCTCTTAGCGTACTTCAAAACGATGAAAAACTATAAAGCATCTACAATATGGACTACCTACTCAATGTTAAAGGCAGAATTAAATATCAAAAGAAACATTGACATAAAAAAATATACCATATTAACAGTATTTTTGAAGAGAAAATCTACAGGTTATTACGCTAAAAAATCTATCATTTTGACAAGAGAGAACTTTGAAAATATAATTAGAAATACTGATGATGGGAAGTTTTTATTTGCAAAGGTTTGATTTACTGTCACTATTTGAAACTTTATAGTTTTTAATTTCTTGATTATTTTAGGAAGCAATGATTATAGGAGTTGCCGGTGCTTGTAGAAAAGCGGAATTGTGTGACATGCGTATCAGAGATGTTGTGGATAAAGAATTTTTTTTAAATTACTATTCCAAACACAAAAACAAATGTGATACGGGAATTTGTGGTCACAAATAGCAATATTTCTGGATACAGAGAAAATTTAGTAGAAATTGTTCGAAAATATGTCAATCTGCGTCTACAAAATACAAAGCATGACCGTTTTTTTTGTTAAATACAATAATAACAAATGTGGAGTACAACCTATAGGGATAAATACATTTGGATGTTTACCAAAATTAATTGCAAAACATTTTGGTTTACCAAATGCCGACGGTTATACTGGACATTGCTTCCGGCGGTCATCCGCATCTTTGCTCGCAGATTCAGGAGCTGACATATTAAAAATTAAGCAGCATGGGTGCTGGAAATCCAATACCGTAGCAGAAGGCTACGTTGAAAATTCTTTGGCCAACAAGAAAAGAATTGCAAATAATATACTAGGAGAACATTTTGAGGTAGCTGTTTCAAGAGACGTAAATCAATCAGGTTCGGTGTATAATGAGGAGAGATATTCTGAAATAGCTGCTAAGGAAAAAGAAATGAATATTCCGTTAGGTTCAGAAATAAATTTTAGTAACTGTGTTTGTAGTAATTTTGTTGTTAATGTGTATGCAAACAAATCAAAGAATTTTTCTGCTTGTCATCATGAACAAGAATAACTATATTTTGAGTTCTAGTTTATTAATAAAGTGTTTTTTGTTTCTTAGTCTTAAAGTTCCTTCTTTAAATGATGGGTTTAATAATCAGTTATGTAAAAATTCATTACATCACTCAGTTATGTAATGGGACTGACAGTAATGAAAAATGTGACGTTTCGTAACGTCAAAAGTGCATTTAAAACGACATTTCATGGCGGGGTTAGATACATTTATTTTATCACACATTTTTTCTGTTAAATAAATTATTGTACAGATCTTTGTTTCTTCACATCTTGCGCTACATACTCTCGAAAGTACCTTGAACTGAATCATTAACATGTAACTGCTGCAACATTTAAAGTGAGCCGGTAATTCGATAATTTTTTTATTGAAAGTTTTTATTTTGGATATCAAATTTGTAGAATAACGAAATGACACGAATCCTTACACACTTGTGCTTATGGACAACGAGCTTTCTATGTAACTATTGCAGTAAAATTTGTAAAAGTCACTAGTATTAATACTGACAAATTTGTTAAATTAAGGTAAATTCACATATGACTCTGAAAACTGAGGACAACTACTATTTTCATATGTATTAATAATTACAAATAGTGAAAAATAAGTTAGAATTTGACATATACAGAAAAGATATCAGTACTTTAAAATATATCTCTAAGGACTAACGACAAAATAAGACATTCATCATCAGAAAATAAACTACAACTTTAGGCAATCCAAAAGACAAAATTGAAACAAATGAGAAGTCAAATACAAAACTAGATTCAAGGCGCTCATCTTAAATATGGTACAACAGATAAGTCTAGTTTTGCTCAACATACGCTTAAGAGTAGCCATAAAATAGATAGTAATTATTTTAAGATTAATTAGGAATGTAGCAAATACTAGAGAGCTGAATGCATTTGAAAGCTTGTAAATTGTAAAGTGTAAAATTAGTATGAATAGCGACAGAAGGATCCACTGAACTGTATTAGGTATAAATAGGATACATTGTTAGCATACGGCTAGTTTATTCATCTCCAGATGACGCCAACTTGGTTAGCGAAACGCGCGTAAAAGCAGTATATGGTGTTTTGTGGAAAACTACATCAGTTATCCAAAAACGTCCCATCATTTGTGATAGCAAGCATATAATGTATTTAATAAAGCTGTACAATTAAATTGCATGATCTTTATTAGGATCGTGGGAGTTCCTTGACATAGATTCTCTTAGTTGACTAGTTAAATTTGTGGAAAAGCATTGGATTATATAACAAAGCAACATGAGAGTGATTAATTGCAAAGAAGAGTGCTAAACAACAAAACCGTTTGTTTTTCACAATCGCCCAATTCTTCTCTTTCCTTAGTGCGTGTAAGTTCCCTTGATAAATTGATCTTGACATGTCTGAATTAATATGAAATAGTTAATTCAGCAGTAAAGGGAATATTTTTAGAGACATAATGACAAGATTAATAACAAGTTTTCTTAACCCGTTTTTAATGAACAAAGCCCACTTTTTTAAGGTCTAATAGATGCAAAGATAGGTAAAAACAAACGGGCGTGATATTTACCCCCAAATTTCAAATGAAACAATTACTTAACTTATGGATGGCCTAGCAAAAGTATCCAAATCTGGGATTTTCTCCAAATGGTGCACTTATCTTTACAAACCGAGAATCTTTTATTTTTTTTTATTTACTTTCACAAATCACAACACAAAAGGGGGTGATATTTACCTCCAAATTTCAAATGCAGCATTTCTGAAATTCGTTGTCGCCATTCGTGATACATTGCCGTAAATCTTCTAAAAAATTAGGTCGGGTTGCATATAGTTTACTCTTTAAATGACCCCATAAGAAGAAATCTAAGGGAAATAGGTTTGGTAATCTCGCTGGCCACTCGATAACGCCTCTTCTTCCAATCCAGCAACCAGGAACTCTTTGGTCCCAAATTTGTCTCACAGGTAGGTAATACTGTTGCAAACCCCCTTGACTACAGCCTTAGGGGTTTGGGTAGTGTGGCCTACGAGTCGGCAGATTCGTAGCCCGAAAAAAAAAAAACAGGTGTTTGTCTGGGGTTTCTATGGGGAATATCTAGTTGCTAAAGAAAATAAGTATTTATTATAGATCTGATTTATTTTGAAAATAAAACTAAATTAACGGTTTTTACTATAAAAAAATAGTTACGCCGTAACATTTGAAATTACGGTGGGAGGGGAGGGGGGGGGGAATGAAACAATTACTTAACTTATGGGTGGCCTAACAAAAGTATTCAAATATGGGATTTTCTCCAAATGGTCCACTTATCTTTACAAACCGAGAATCTCTTATTTTTTTATTTACAGTTACAAATCAAAACACAAACGGGGATGATATTTACCCTCAAATTTCAAATGCAGCATTTCTGAAATTCCTTGTCGCCATTCGTGAGTGATACATTGTCGTAAATCTTCTAAATAATTAGGTCGGGTTGCATATATTTTACTCTTTAAATGACCCCATAGAAGAAATCTACGGGAAATAGGTTTGGTAATCTCGCTGGCCACTCAAAAACGCCTCTCCTTCCAATCCAGCAACCAGAAACTATTTGGTCCCAAAATTGTCTTACAGGTAGATAATACTGTTGCGAACCCTACGAGTGGGCAGATTTGGAGCCCGAAAACAAAAAAAGCGTTTTTTAAAATTATTATAACGTTTCCTTATTTTTTTGGATTTCTTGCTTAAAAACGGGTTAGGTCTTAACTCGCTCACGATTCGGCGCTTTTTCTTGTCCCTAATACTTTTCGATGTCCCTGGTGGGCCAAAATTTGCTGACAGTATGTTTTTGTATTTAAATATTATCGTTTGGAATAGAAGCAGCGCTTAGCATTCTCCCAGGAATCTTATCAGCATCGCTGCACTGTAGCTGTTAATGAAAATATATTAGTTTTTGATATATCGAGTCTAAGCGGGATTTACAAATATAATTATAAATTTAACAATAAATTTTGTTGCTTTAGGTAATTGTTACAATACATTTCGAACGAAATTTTAGATTACTCAATATAAAATAGTAAAATGTCGTTGTAAGGGAAATTTAACAGGCTTTAAATTGATGTGAATTTAACTATCCCCTCTGAAAATATGACTGATCTGTTCATGACTTTTATCTAAAGTAGAATCAAAATGGCATAAACCTGTGGCACAAACCTGGGTGGAACATTTTCAGTAAGCCACCCTACACAATAGATAATTTCTGTTAATTAAATATCTATATTATTAATAAGATTAATAAAAATCGTGAGAGATGGAAACAAATTTTATGATTTTTTAAATTATTTTCACAGATGGATGAAGAAATAGAATATTTGTTTCAGTCAGAATAATTTAAAAATTGCATATAAACAGCTATTTGGGCAAAATAATTTGTCACCATTCATTAGTGTCAATTATTTATATCATCTTTCTTAGACTGGACAATTATTTTCGTTGTTTTGTTTGTATGAATCACTATCAAAATTCCTTATTACTCATCGAACGTATTTTGCAACTAAACGCTGTATATTTGGAAGTAAACTACAATTTAGATTTGAAAGTTTGACCATAAAAATACATCCATAAATACGAAATAATGCCCGTCAATTACTTTCTGGCTTGTAAAGTTGTTATCAATGTAGGCAACATCTCCAAAATCGTTAGTTAAGAGTGGGCGCTTGTGTGCAGGCGGACAACAAGTGATTTACTAGCCAAAAGGGGTCTGTTGTCGCCAAAATTTCGCGCGTGGGATGGAATAACATTTTACTACATTGATAGATGAAATAGTAGTATGGGAAATAGGGATATTGTGGCGCGTCTTATTTTTTCTGACCTAGATATTTGTATTTTGGTAACAATCAATGAATACAACTCCTTCGCATAAAATAACCCCATTAAGTCGTGGAAGCGTTATCCTAGCTTGGGATCCTTTCATGCATGTCACTCATATTAATTTCTTAATATTTCATCATTTCCAGATTTTGCGTATACCAATTTTTTCCTAGTAAATCGGTTTTATGCAACAAAATATATAAAAAAAATGAGTTTTTATTTTTGTTTATCCAACTGCTCTTAGAATTTGGTACAACGTGGTTACCGATGCTAAAAGAAGAATTGAACAAAATTAATATTGAATAGTTTTAATTGTCAACAATTCTATATAAGTATACAGGGTCTCCCGATTTTCATAAGCCAAACTTCACCAAGTGATAGAACTAAGAAAGAAAATAAGAAGGGTCCTTTAAACATGGATCGATAAGTTCTTAGTTTCGAAAAAACAGGTTGCTGAAGTTAAAATTCTGAATATGGCTTTTATGGATATGTTCAAAACATCTTAAGATAAACAAATGTTAATTTACACAGGTATTTAATATTTTATTCATTATAAGGCAAGATAATAGCTATGAACCAAAATCATTTAGAAGCGGATAAAACTGGGAAGCCCTAGATAAAATTTTTCCCTAACTTTTTTTGTATCACTTTTCCATTCATTTATGCAGCATTTGAAATTTTGAAATTTTTCACATAAAAAAAGGTTTCTTGCATTTTTTTCTCTAAAATAATTCGTTTTTGAGTAAAACTGATTTTAACTTTATTAGTCAGTAACCATTATTACCAGTATTCTTGTTATGAGGGGACAGTGTGCCATGATGTTAATGTTTTTAACAAATGAAAAATAATCTAGGATGCCATGCTATGCCAAAATGATAATGGTGATTTTTTGTTCTGAAATCCACTGTTCTGTAGTTTAATTTTTTTTTTTTTGTGAAACTGTTCAATTCAAAATTATGGATATTGTGATGGAAACGCGAGTTCCGCGGTAAACGAATATCATAGACGAATTCTTAATAAAAGGCAACCGGCAAAAAGATGTTTTTATTCGAACACATCATTTTCTGCGAAAATATTCATAAAAAACTATTCCCGCATATATTAGTTTTACTCAAAAAACTGATCATTTTACAGAAAAAACGCGAAAGAACTGTAAATTTCCAAGTTCTGCTCATAAATTAATGGAAAAGTGACACACGAAAAAGCTGAGGTAAAGTTTTTTCTAGGCCACCCAGTTTTACCCGCCTCTGAATGATTTTGGGTCTAGGAACTTTCTTCCTTATTTTGATATGTTCTCTCACGTGAAGTTTGGCCTATGCAATTCGGGACATCCTATATATGGATATCATATAAACAAATAATATACAGTGTGTAAAAAGTGAGAAGTATTGCGTATAACTTTTTAAATAGCGGTTTTTCAAAAAAAAATTACATTAACAGAAATTGTTTGAAGTATTTCAACTTACATTTGAATAAGAATTACAGGAAACAACTACTCAGCGGACAAAAGCCCCGACCTGAGTCGAATTAAACCTACAAGTTTTGTTTGTCAATTTCTCACTAGATATAGACCGGTTTTGATCTTGTGATGTTCTCGTTAGTATGTCATAAGTAATGGAAAAGACAAATAATAATAGCAAACCAGGCTATACTAAAGCAGACTAAGCAGACAGATGGATACACTTATCACTAAGCCTGGCCAAAGTCATTAATCCTACAGAGACATACTGGGTATGCATCATATCATAATACTTGAATAAGTACAATAGTAAAAACAAAAATATTTTATATATTGTGATGTATGTTTTTGTACTATTTCGTTCGCTTTAAATTCTGTTTTATGTATTTCCTTATATTTTGTAAGCTTACTGTTAAATGACGTTCACACATGTACATTATATATCTAAGTGATAACTAATAATAAATAAATAAATAAAATAAGTGGAAATAAATTTTATTAATACTGGTACACTTTATAAAAATATGTACAAAACTCACCTATTTAAGCAGATTTATGAAATAGCTTGGTTGTCGTTATCACAAACTGGAGCACTTCTATAATAACTGTGTAGCATCAGATATGTTTTTACAGTTGTCATGAATTTTGCAGCCGTATTTATTCCAGCACATTAAGTCTTGATCACAAACTTTACAAACTATTTTACATCCATCATAGATTAAATCCGGAAATTCACCGATAAATTTATTCACTTTATCAGCGTACGGTCGTTTTCTACTCTTTACGCTCAACATTATTTATTATTTATTAGTACTCTATGCATCGACCGACAGATAACAACTGAAGTGTGTCGTGTCATCGTCATCGTAAACAAGCAAGCGATGGCATTGGTATTGCGCCCGACCCTGAATCTACCATCGCTTGGCCAGGCTTACTAATCACTCACTATGCCTCATTTGGATGCCCACAATTTTTTTTGTTAAGCTGTTGCGTTGCTATGATAATCATTTTTTTTAAAAAGGCAATCCTATCCTATCAATAACACATTGTACTATACTGAGAGAAATGTCATCTTTCTAGATTTGCCACAAAAATCAGGGTTGCCATTTAAAGGAAAAAATTGGTTATCACAGGAACTAACGGCTCATCAAAAATATGTTTCATCAACGTGTTAAAAATATCTATATCACCATATTCTAACATTTTAATTTTTTTTAACTTACAATTGCAAGCCAGCCCTGCCTTACGATTCCACTGCAAGCACTTCAACCACTTTTAAACAATATCATTGTGATATTACGCCGAGGTTACGTATTAAACAGTAATCTCTATAAATTCTCCTTGTATGTACAATTAAGGACGCCTATTTCTTGCAAAATGCGAGATTGCTTTTGTGCACTTGAGCACATTTTAATCTTCTCTAATCAGATTCAAAAAATTATGTTAGTTAGTTAACAGTAACTTACCCAGAGGTGAAAACATAATATAAGTAATTGTTTATTTTTTTTTGTTTCGTAAGTTTCATCGGTTTAATCTAAAACTACATAGAATATATTTTTTTTAATGTTTATGGTTGGCCAACCTCTTCCTTTTGTGTGTAAACTCTTAAAAATTTATTTATTTATTTATTTATTTATAAGGAATTGACCGATCCCTTATGTCTAGACCAGTAAATACAAATTTACTATTCTTAAGACCGTTTTACGTAGGAACTAATCCTGTTAATCTCGAAAAATGTCCTTCAATAGATATATAATATTACACTCCATACTTTTGCCACCAATGACAAAAATCAATTTAAAGCCAATGTACTTATTACGATTTTAAAATTAACATATTGCGGTTTTTATTGTGGTACAAATGTAGAAGTTGCTCCCGGCTTATAAACAAAGAACCGTGGAAGTAGCTGACCTAAACCAAAGTTCTCCACGTTAGCAAACATCTAAATTTTCTCATACATCGTATTTATTGGTGTTAGAAATAAAAAAGTTTATTAGGCTGCGGCTATAAATTATGCCGACCTTATCAAAAAAAGAGATGACTCATTTCTTTTCGTTTCTTTCGGGGTGTTTTTATGTTTTGATGTCGTAGCCTACTGTTGTTTTCACCATATTTTTAACCCTTGTCAAATCCTTTATAGTAACAATGCAGATCACTGGTGAATATCGAATATATTAAACGGTCATCGCTTCTGTGCTGTTTTGTATAAACTAAATCTTTTATAGACAACTTTTTTTAACTTATCATTCAAATGTCCTATTAAATAAAAGAGAGAAGTTTATTTTATGAATTATCTTAAAAGCCCTGTCATTCATTGTCACTGTAGTATTTGACGGTAGTAGGTGGAGTACCGACTGTTACAGAACATAATTTTATAAGCATTTTTGATTCAATGTTAGCAATTTTTTAAAATTAACTGAGCAGCAGCTTCAAGATACTTATTCTTAATTTTCTTATGTAAGTCTAATAAGAAATTTTGTTCTTAGAAGTATTTAAAACCATATAGTTATCAGTTATATGACATGGTAAAATAAAATAAATACACGTTGGCAAAAACCTTGGAAGAAATATTTAGAATACGATTTAACTTCACTTTAAAATCAGCCCTCAAAAAAGTTTGTACGTCTGCGTGTGTGCTATAAAAGTCAATTGTTCTAAAGTGAGAGAAAAATAGATATTTGATGTTGGTCACGTCCACCATAATTTTTAATCGTAAACTCATTTCAAAATCATGTATTCCCTACTTATTAATTAGCTGTTAATTGAGAATGGTTAAAAAATTATATGGTTTTGCATTTTTTCGTTATCACAATTTCGAATAGAGAGACGGAAACTATGGTTCGAGATGTATGCAACTTGCACCGGAAAAATGCGCCGTCTATTTCGAGAACTAAGCATTTTTAGCTATAAGTTTATAAGACAAATCCAATTATTTTGGCGTATTCTATGGAGTCTCTAAGTTTCCCGATTAAAATCTGACCCAATCTGTACATATATTCTTAAACTGTTCTGATATCCCTAGACTTATCCGTTTTCCTATACATGTAACGCCCAATATATTGTGCAATATATTGGTGTTTGTGGAGATTACTAGTGTTTATATAGAAGTTAATAAAATTAGTGATCACAGTCATGGTGAAATAATAATATATGAACTATCCTGCGTCTAGTGTATGCTGTGACTCCCTGTTCGAGAAATAGTCTTTCAATTTCCCATGGAGCTTCAATAATATTTCTATCTTACTTTTTTGTCTAATGAGTCCTTGCATCTATAAGAAGCTTTATAAATTCAAAGAACTTGAGGTTCAATTTAGCAAATTACCTCTAGTGTGCTACAGGTAATATTTCATTTGACCTGATTTTTGTTGAGTCGACAATAATTATTAAGTGGCTTTTAAAGTGCATCATTTAATTACTGTCTACCTATTTTTAATTTAATTATTTGTTCTCTTCTCTGCTTATCCTATAAGTAAAGTTAATGTTTTCACAATTCTTTTTAATTTCTAAATAAACCTTGTGCTCGACAAATATATAATCGAAATCACGAAAGAATGTCGTTGTCACAAATTTATTTCTAATCTACAATGTACGTTGCTCAAGCGTTCTTTGTTTACAAAATAATGAAACCAGGGAGACATCGTAAGGAATTCCGTTATATGTGACTGTTAATATCTCAGACTAACGCTGTTGATCATTATACAAAAACCTAACTTCCTTGATGGAAAAGAAAGAGATGGCTTGATTTCGTACGTCTCAGTAACAAGCGAGAATAATATCGATCAGTCTGTTCCAACTCTTTTGACTGTCGTTATCACATGTTTCATGGTTTCCTGTTTCTGCATGTCAGCTCTCAAATTTGGATTTGTTTATTTTTGAGTTTGATTTTACCGTTTTCTTTATTTTATTGATTTTTGTATTAGAAAAACTAATTTTTTTGAGAATTAACGATAGTTAATCTTCAAAACAAAAGGTGTGTCAATGTGTAATAATGATGCCTCTCAAAAATACATACAAAATCCTTTTCCTAAAACGACACCAGACAGTTTTTTTATTTTTAATGATGTTAATTAATTTAAATGTAATTATCAATACCTACAAGCAATCTGCATTTTGTCAAATTATATAAAAACATAAAATTAGTTCAAATTTAAGGACTGACGAAATCATTAAAATATTCTGTCTTTTAGCGAAAAATTGTAGGTTATGTTTTTACTTTTTCACCTGTCAACGAGTAAAGTTTGTTTATATCTGGACGTCATTTCAACAAGCATGAATTTGACTAGCGCAGTAATGAGTTGGTTCACATGAGTTATAACGAGGAAGTAACGGCATCCTTTCGTATTTCCGATAATATATGAGTGACTCATTGGTTCTTCATTAATATACTACAATTTTCGGTATGTTCACTTTAGATTATTGTAACGGTCCGTTTTTTTTTAATAAATTTTGGACCACATATTGTATAGCTATTTAGTGCGCCGCTACTGTGCGGGGAATAAAGTTATTTACGAAGAGGTTCTGTCACGCGAACTGAGTAACAAAGTCGGTGGTGATTTCGGATGAAAAGATGAAAACGCAGCAGACAGGCTCGAAATACTATAGAGAATGGAGCTGTGTGGTTGAAAATTTCGTTCAAGCTTAGTAACGTTTGTGTTAGAAAATTGTTGGAAAGTCGATGCTACTTGTGGAAGTAGCTGAGCTTGCTGGAGTTCCATCTTATTATGATAGCCCGTTGTTTTTAAGTTAGAGAAAAACATATTTTAAACATAAAAGATTGTGGCACCCAAATAATAAATAAATGAGTTGGTTTTACGTTTTTGTACCATTTGTATATGCGATTGCCTTGTCCGACTTTGTTCTTATTTTATCTAGTTATAAGTTGATTTGATTTATTTGGTTAATCACTTTGCTTCCCCGCCCAGAGAAGAGAGTCATAAATATTGCTTATTTTGAATGTATTTTGCCAATAAATCTTTGTTTCATTCAATAAAATTTAATTCAACTATTTTAATGATATGGTGGCCCAGTGCTACATTATATTCCTGTAATTCTTGAATAAATTGAAGATATGAAACTGCTACAATAAGCATATCTTAGAGTAGAGGTGAGTAACTTGCACGTGTGTTAACTCGAAGAGTTGGTTCAGTCAATTGAGTCACTGAGCAGCTGACTGGATTTTATTTGCACGACTCCTAGTCTTGATTCTTGAAATATATCTTGCTCGCTAATTTTTCTTCGCAGTTATACTTCTTAATCATATACCTTGGCACGTGGAGAGTTGAACGAGCCAATTTCACTCAGCAATCGGCGGACTAAAGCCTAAATTTTTGTTTTGCAATAGAATGGATCTTGTATTTATGAAAATCGGAGTTCGCGTGAGACAAGCACTGGGCTGGCCACATTCGCATAATACTTCTTTGCGACTTGCGTGTGAATTCTAAATTCGTTCAACTCAGTACGTCACACAATTACATTTGCTAACATTTAACAGTAAGTTGTTAGCAACACACCGTATGTGTACCTTACAAGGCGCGCTACTTGCAGAATTCATTTACGGTCTTAACATTTTGTATATATAGGTCATCTGCGTATAGAAGGCATGGTGCGTCAATATCAACCACAATGTCATTAATGAACAAGTTGAAAATAGTGGACCTAATACAGAGCCTCGAGGCACTCTCAATGTTGTGAATTCAGCTGATAACCATGTATTCTAAAAACAGTGATCTATTTTTGAGATAGGTGCTAAAAAACTGTAGGAAGTTTCCCGAAAAACCAAATTTTGCCAGTTTCGTAAGTAAAATTTTATGGTCTAGCTTATCGAAGACTTTAGAAAAGTCATTGTAAATAACATCGACCTGTGTATTGGCATCAAAGGCAGTAGTTATGTATTGTGTAAGAAAACAGATTAGTTGTGGTAGATCATTTACTTATTAACCCATGCTAATATTCCGTAGTCTGATTTTTCAAATATGGTAAAGATGGTAAAACTAAACTATATTAATATATTTGGATGTAATATGAAACGTGGGTGAGATATTTTTTCATCCATAAATACGCGTGACTGTAGGAGAAAATTGGAGAAAACACAACTTTTATCAGTAATAAAAAGTAACAAAATCTAATTTTGCGCTGAATAAAGAACGAGACGGGCGTTGTATAAAATTCCATTAAAAGTGTAAATTGTGATAGAAGCATTTTTGGAGATTCTGTTGGAATATAATAAAGTGGAAATGTCTGCATTAAATCTCTATTTCATCAACTTAGATTACCTTAAAAACCTCTCAGCTTGCATACACTGTTTAATAATAAGGTTACAAATCAACAAGGCCACTTTAATTAATTTTTTCAAGGATGACGTAGTAACTTCTTCCATATAATTATTTCAGAAAATTCTAAATAATATGATATTTCATTTGCTTTGTAAATAACAAATTAATTATTTGGGTATTACATAGGCTCTAGTTGAGCCAAAAATGCAGTTAATGAAAATATACAATAGACTTTTTAAAGAAAAATTAATAAGTAGGCAACAAACAACTGATATCAAATAACAGAAGAATTTTAATAACTATAATAGTGGATTTTACTGAGCTCGCAAAAATATGATAACAAGAATTACATAGGAAATACAGGAAAAAATTATAATTTGTACATATTTCTCCCGGTCAAAGTCTGAGTGTCTGTAACGGTGATAGAAGCTTGCTCTTCGATTCAACCTTTTGTTATTCAATATATAAAAAAAGCTACCGAAATTATTCAGTTTAATCTCTGCTGGGGCTAAATTCAAGGTTAGAACTAAAATTAAATCAAGAAAATCTGGCACTGAAAACAGTTAAATGAATTAAAATTGAATTACCTTGAATATTTCGTATAACCGACCAGTAAAAAATTTACCTTTAATAACAAATAGCCATAAACCAAAAGCAAGAAGGAAGTCTTTTTGGCCATTGTAATAATAAATAATATTTATTCACCACCAAAATGTAGAGAACGGTACATATGGCAGTCAAATTATATAATAGAACTGTAACGGTCCACTTTTTAATAGCCCGTATTTATGTAAAAGAAAATTTGAATTTATTATTGACCCTGTTAGTTATGCAAAACCTGCACAATTAAAGTGTGAGCTGTCTATGCCCTTGGCTTTATTGAATATCTCTACAGCCAGAGAATGCGAAAGAGCCGGGAGTGGTGATGAGATGATTTGAGAGGTTTTCATCATAGACTATAAAATTGACTTTCTTTGGCGTAAGGTTTCCGTCTAATTTATGAATTGGTGTAATTTCTACAAAATAGAGAATTTGAATTTTGTAGAAAAACCCATGTTATAGAACATAACATAAACAGGTTAATAATACAACATTTGAGATAAATATTTGAAGCATAGAACTAGAATAATAACTAAAATTTATAAATACCTTGCATTATCGGAGAAGCACATACCATATGCCTCTAAGATTCTTTGCTTAAAAATTATGCTATAGGATCACCTTCTAGGAACTAATTTTTTGCTGTGCTTTTATAGTTATTATTACTTTTTGTCTTATTTCTAGCAGTAAGCTATTACCAAATTTGATGCAGATTTAACGCGGAGTGTTTAAAATTTATTGAGTTGGTATGCTTAAAAACTCTCCATGTGTTATAGGGACGAAATTCATTTTATTTTTATTTCAAATAAATCTAAAGCATTTTAATATAAATACGCACGGTTTTATAAGAATTTTGTTATTTTTAGATAATTATTGTCGTTATTTTATGAAGATGGTGGCCTCTATCACAGTATTTTTACACGCTCATTCTGCTATTTACAAACTCTACATATTTGGAATCTCGAAATAATATGTCCTCCCTCTATTCAAAGATGATGAATCTAAAATATTGTATATGTGACTATCTCCTATTCGATCCTTTATGTAACGAGGAAGTGAAATCTATTTCAACCTGGAACTTGATTGCCTTTCAAAATGAGATTTGCACATCGTAATTTTCAATTACGTAATACAGGAAATACAGAACTATCCTATATAGTTTTAAAGAACTGGGGGTACTCTCCTCGATTCTTTACTACTATAAAATGTAAGGGTAGATACTAGCAGAAAACAGATTTTCTGGCTTTTGGTACTTGACTAATAAAAGCTTAAATACACCGATCGTTTTAAATTAAACGAGAGTACAGAAAAAGTGAGCTGCTAGTCAGAGTTTGTTACCGCAAAGCAGGAAACGTGATTTTTGTATGTATTCCTACCATTAATACTCAAGTATTATACTATTAATTATTTTACTATTCATTAGTAGAATCTCATTCATTTAAGACATATTGTCTTGGAAAATCTTAGCATAAATTCAGTTTAATTTTACACTAATGTAAGCGCAATCCGACATCGGGCTGACGAGCTAAGGTTACAATAAGTTACACCTAGTTCTGTTTAAGTTTATCTATAATTTTATAAAAAAGAAGTGTCATGGATGTATATTTGTTGAAAGAAGAAAAGATAATTATATTGAAAGCACTTGCGTTAAAATAGGAGCATATATCTTAAGAGGGCTAATCGAACCAGTGTTTGTAAGGTAATTTTTCATAATTTATTTCTTCCATACGGTTTGGTCAAATTACACCAAATTTGGAGGATCAGTAGTTGAAAGTGTATTAGAGGGTACATGTATATCTATTTTAATTAATTTTCACTTTATGTAGGGAAAATTTATACTGTAAATATAAGTGAAATTTGGACGTGTTTAGCTCCTGAATTATGATATCAATCGGTAAAATTCGAGATAAAATTCATACATGTCGTCTAGAATGAATCTTTATAATTATGCTCAGCAAGTTTCAAACTTTTATTCCATACTATTTGGTTAAAAAGAATTTCCTAAATAAGTATCTTTGTCACTATAAATGGAGCAAGGGAGTGTTACCTCTATCGAGAATCACACCTCAAAGAAGTCGGTGAATAAAACGTCCAGTGAAGGTATAGTCAAGAGCAAAATTTTTCAGCGGCGCATGTATAAAAACTTTCTAGAGAGTGACACAGCTATCCGAAGCTTTTTCCCGACTAGGCCCCTTAAATAACATTTATCATAATTAAGTATTAAAAGTATTTTGAAATTATTACCATTCGCATGATAATGTTCTGTGACAGATCACAAATTTCTAACTCCCTAATGGGCATTCACCTCCCTTTTTCTCTATTTGTCACTCCTGAGGCAAGATTTATCGATGCTTTAAATTTTTTCTTTGTATTCATGCTACGAGTGTACCAAATCTTGACGTTCTAACTCTAACCGCCAACTCTAAAACAACATTAACGGGATTATACTCTTATTTTTTTACCGCCCGGGCAAAATCTGCAAAATTTTGCATTTGTACTTTCGCTTCGAGGGTAATAATGTATGATTGTATTTTATTACAATGTCGGCTGGTGGATTTAGGTTGTACCATATCACAGTATTGGAATATGGAACCCAAGCAATATTTGAAGGCACGACTATCAGTATTGATTGAGGAAGTTTTGCAGAAAAAAAATTTGAGAAAATTTTTTTTTACAAAAAAATGCGCAGCCTCTCCAGATTCCTTTTAAACCATTAGTAAAATCTTTGCGAACTATTTTTTTTTTCGTAATCAGAAGCAAAATTTATTATCCCGTTTATTTAGTTTTCGAAAATATAGATTTTTTTATAAAATTATGACATTTACACAATGAAGAAATTAAATTTCAAAGTGTTATAACTTTTCAAAAAAATCAAAATTTTCGAAAACTAAAAAAAAAAACGGGGTGATCAATTTTCCTTCTGATTACGAAAAAAAAATAGTTTTCAAAGATTTTACTAATGGTCTAGAAGGAATCTGGGGAGGGTGTGCATTTTTGTAACTTTTTTTTTTCAATTTGTTTTCTTCAAAACTTCTTCAATCAGTACTGATAGTCGTGCTTTAAAATATTACTTGGGTTTCATGCTCCAATATTGACTTATTGTATAACCTAAATCCACCAGCCGTCACTGTTTTGTTAAATATGTATTTATAAAATTAAAATAGCAATCTAGTAGTTGTATGAGAGCCAAATATTTTAACATTAAAAAGCTTGCCTGAACAAATATATTGTGCTTTAATAAAGATGGGAACTTTTAAATTCAAAACGCCTCCTTAAAAGTCAAAGCACATTAAATATATATCCTTCCTTTTAATTGTTTTTTTAATAATTTGCTTTGATCCTAAAATGCAAGCTTCATCTTTTATTGACCAAATTGTGCCGAATAATAATTACATTTTGCCCGTATCATTTGAAAAGTTTTTACATTTACTGCAATTAATGTAATACTGACTAACTTGGAGTTTTAATGCTATACTCTCCGTTGGAGCATAAAGAATCTTAATTGAACTCTAAATTTAAGGTAATTTTTCATTTCTTACATTACTTAATTAACATTTAAAACGACATTTAAAGAAAAATATATACTCTAAATATACAACCGGATGAAATTGTTTCATTAAGAAAACTGTTTTTTAAATTCTATGAGCATTTTATCAATTGAGAATTAATTGTAATTTGTTTACGGACATATTACATAGATAATTATAATATAATAATAATATTAATAATAGTAATAATAATAATAATAATAATAATAATAAGCGAAGGGGGTGCAAAGGACCGGCAACCTCCACGTTGGTGCACCCTGGACAGGCAGAGGCAACTCTGCCTGACTAATGCCGGCCGGGAGTACCAGGGCTAACCATCCTGGTACTCTTACTGCTATGGGTTCCTTACAACCTAAGAAGGGCCCCTCACAATCGACCTCAGTCAGATGGAGGTCAAGGACAGATGGGAGGGGCCTTACCGGACGGTCCAAACGATGACAACACCGCAATTATACATGGACGCTTTAAGTGGACGAGGGAACTAAAGGATGACTTGCTGACCTGCCGCGAGAGTAGCGAACCTGAGCGAAGGGGATACATGGCGCGATTGCATGCACTTTGGTGCGAAATGCATCCAGAGCATCGCGCTTTCTCTCAACAATATCTGAGAGATCAAGTATCCTTCTTGCTCAGGACAGGTTACGTAAGGGCACCCCGTCAGCTGGAAGAACTGCCAGCCGCAGTTCCACCGCGGCAATTACCAGCTGATGGGGATCATCCATTAGAGTTCACCGATATAGACTTAAGGACGAGGGTTAGCCTTAACACCAGGGCTAACCTAAAGCCACAAGACCTGGCTAGAATGGACACGGTCATCGATGAGGAAATTCCGGAAGATGTAGACATCTGGCAAATCAACTGTGCCGTGTACAACGCCGCGAAGCAACTCGTCCCCCGTGAGAGGTCAACCAATCACGGGGTCGAGAAAGCCAAGCGGCGTGTACAAAAAATTGAAGGCAAGATACAGTCGGCCAGACAACACGCTTCTCGGATCCAGAGTGTGGTGGAATATAAGACGACTGGTAGAGTTTTTACTCCCAGGATCCGGCGCATAGCTGCCGGATTAAGACGTCAACACCATACTCTAAATCTGACAGTGATGCTTACCATCAAGCAGCACTGTCTAGATAGGATCCGAGCGCTCATGGCGATAAAGAAAACATTGAAGAGGCGGGTGAGGAGTATGGAACAAAACAATATGTTCCGTACGAATCCTTCCCGCCTCTTTCAAGAGCCACAGCGTGTTGTCGAGAATCCGCCGACTGTAGAAGATGTCGAAACCTTCTGGAAGGGAATCTACGAAACGCCGCGTCCATTCAATAGCGACACTCCATCAATTGCACACTTCGAGGCTCTGTGTCACAGACATCTTGATGAGCCAGAAGAAGTGTGCCCGGCAATCAGTACGGAGGAAGTCCAACAAGCACTTGTTGGTACCAAGAACTTCGCTGCCCCGGGCCCACACGGCATTAACAACTGGTGGTGGAAGAAATTTCCTTCCACTCACCGCCGTCTGGCGCGAGTTTTCAACTCATGGTTGAACGAGGGGCAGCAGATTCCGGACTGGTTCGTCGAGGGACGTACTGTGCTAATCCCCAAAAAGGGGGATCTTTCCGACCCGAGGAATTTTAGGCCGATCACTTGCCTTAACTCCTGCTACAAGATATTTACACGTATCTTGTATGCTAGGACGCTGAGGTCTGTTGATCCGGTCTTCCAGCAGATACACGAACAGCGTGGTGCCAAGAAGGGCATGGCAGGTTGCAAGGACAGCCTGCTGATAGACCGCTGTATTACACAGGATTCTGTGCAATACAAGCGGAATCTATCGATGGCCTGGATTGATTACCGCAAGGCATTTGATACAACATCGCATGAGCTATTGTTGTACTTGCTCGAATGTCTTGCGGTACCAGCACCACTAGTGAGATGCATCGAACAGCTGCTGCCGCTCTGGAAGACCCGCTTCACCATAACATCAGGTGCACAGCGGGTCACGACAGGACAGGTGGCATTTAGGAGAGGAGTTTTCCAGGGCGACTCCCTGAGTCCTCTCCTCTTCTGCATCTCACTGCTGCCGTTGTCTGTTGGGCTCCGCCAAACCCGCGGATATCAATGTGGGCCACCCAGCGACCGGAGGCATAAGGTCACCCATCTATTTTATATGGATGACCTTAAACTTTATGCCTCCGGAGAGCGCGAACTACAAAACGCTCTTAGGGTGGTCGAAGAATATACGCGGGCAATTGGTATGGAGTTCGGGTTGGACAAATGTGCAGTCGTCCACCTCAAGAGAGGACGATGCGGGGAATTCCCTGAAGATGCGCAGCTCGCAGACGGAAGCATCCTAAGACATCTGGATGCCGGAGAGACCTATACATATCTGGGTGTGCAACAAAGGCACATCCAGGATGTATCACAAATAAAAGATTCTCTCCGCGGCAAGTACAGACACCGTCTCCGAAAGATTTGGTCTTCCGAACTTTCGGGGAAGAACAAGGTGTCTGCAACTAATATGCTTGCCGTTCCGATTCTGCTCTACTCCTTCGGAGTAGTAAAGTGGAGGGTAGATGAGCTGCGTCAATTAGACAGAGATACCCGCAAGATGATGAATATTCACAGAAGTATTCATCCTAGATCGTCCGTTCCTCGTGTGTACCTCCCACGTCAACGGGGGGGCCGAGGACTCTTGAGCCTGGAGTGTACGCATGGCAGAGTAGTTCTGAGTATGGCATGTAACATACTCAGGAGCTCAGATCCCCTCTTGCGGTTCGTAAAACATCACGAAACTGTAGGAGTGGGAGCAGGATTGTTCAAGGCAGCAAAAAGAGCCGCAGATGAACTCGGTCTCGCATTTGACATCAGGCGAGGAGGCCGGCGAGGTGCTGATGTTGAGTCAGTCACCGAACTTCAGCCAAATCGTCTGAAAGCCCGAATCAGAGCTGCCGAACAGGAAAATCTGTTTCGGCAGCACGTCGATAAACCCCAGCATGGTGTCTTCTATAAGAACATAGAAACACTGGGTTTATCGACCAGGCTGACCTTCGCCTTTCTAAGGTCAGCAGGACTTAAGTCGGAGACCGAGGGATTCATTATGGCCTGTCAAGATGGTGTTATCAACACCTTGGTCTACCGTAGCCGCGTGTGGCGTGTAGAGGTTCCTGATATCAACTGCAGGACCTGCCATCAGGCGCCGGAATCGCTCATGCACTTACTATCTGCATGCCCTATATATGCGATTTCGGCCTACATCCACCGGCATAATGCGGCGTTACGAGTGCTATACTACCATCTAAGGCACTCGTACGGGGTAGACCAAACACCAGTGCTGCCTTACGTCCCCGGAGATATTGAGTCCGTTGTCGAGAACGAGAAATGCCGGATTTACTGGAACTACTCGTTCCCGACGGTCAGGCTAATCCAAGCCAACAAGCCTGACACAGTCCTCCTCGACCATCAACTCAAGGTGATGTATGTCATCGAGTTCTCGGCTCCTGCGGAGAAAAACATCACCTTGAAGGAGGAGGAGAAATGGACCAAATATCGCGATCTCCGGTACGAGCTCCAAGTGCTGTACCCAGGCTACTCGGTAAAAATGGTCGTCCTTATAATCGGTGTACTCGGAGGGATAAAGCCTACGCTACTTTCGGAACTAAAGATCATACCGGCCTGCCAAAAATCAGCTGAGTGGCTGGCAGGTCAAATGTAGAAGGCGGTCATTCTGGGTTCTCTCCGTCTGCTTAGGGCACACGATTCTGGTATCTACAGTCACTAACCCTGCGGGATGTGGGGAGTGGCTGTAGTTGATGCGCCGGCGCGACTCCCGTGAGGCGTCGGAGGCCACGGGAGGACTGACCGGCATCGGGAAACCGAAAAAAAAAAAAAAAAAAAATAAGCGAAGCAACTCATCCCCCGTGAGAGATCAACCAATCACGGGGTTGAGAAAGCCAAGCGGCATGTACAAAAAATCGAGGGCAAAATACAGTCGGCCAGACAACACGCTTCTCGGATCCAGAGTGTGGTGGAATACAAGACGAGTGGTAGAGGTTTTACTCCTAGAATCCGGCGCATAGCACCTGGATTAAGAAGTCAACACCATACTCTAAATCTGACAGTGATGCTTACCATCAAGCAGCACTGTCTAGATAGGATCCGAGCGATCATGGAAAAAAAGAAAACGTTGAGGAGGTGGGTGAGGAGTATGGAGCAAGACAATTTGTTCCGTACGAATCCTTCCCGTCTCTAAGAGCCACAGCGTGTTGTAGATAATCCGTCTACTGTAGAAGATGTCGAAACCTTCTGGAAGGGAATCTACGAAACGACGCGTCCATTCAACAGCGACACTCCAGCAATTGCATACTTCGAGGCTCTGTGCCACAGACATTTTGAAGAGCCAGAAGAAGTGTGCCCGGCAATCAGTATGGAGGAAGTCCAGATACCTCCTCCGAAAGATTTGGTTTCCGAACTTTCGCGGAAGAACAAGGTGTCTGCAACTAATATTCTTGCCATTCCGGTTCTGCTCTACTCCTTCGGAGTAGTAAACTGGTCGTTAGATGAGCTGCGCCAATTAGACAGAGATACCCGCAGGATGATAAATATTCACAGAAGTATTCATCCTAGATCGTCCGTTCCTCGTGTGTACCTCCCACGTCAACGTGGACGCCGAGGACTCTTGAGCCTGGAGTGTACGCATGGTAGAGTAGTAATGAGTATGACGTGTAACATCCTCAGGAGCTCAGATCTCCTCTTACGGTTTGTAAAACATCACGAAACTGTAAGAGTGGGATCAGGATTGTTCAAGGCAGCAAAAAGAGCCGCAGATGAACTCAATCTCGCATTTGACATCAGGCGAGGAGGCCTGCGAGGTGCTGATGTAGTCAGTCACTGAACTTCAGCCAAATTGTCTGAATGCCCGAATCAAAGCTGCCGAACAGGAAAAACTATTTTGGCAACATGTCGATAAACCTCAGCATGGTATCTTCTGTAAGAATGTAGAATCGCTGGGTTTATCGATCAGGCTAATATTCGCCTCTTTAAGGTCAGCCGGGCTTAAGTCAGAGACTGAGGGGTTCATTATGGCCTGCCAGGATGGTGTTATCAATACCTTGGTCTACCGTAGCCGCGTGCTACTAGAAACTGTTGATAAATAATAATTAATAAACGTTAAAGAGATTTTTCTTATATTTTCATATAACTGAACGTTGTTTTAGGCACCTCAGGTACCTCGTGTGGGAGAGGGCTACACATTTAAAGACAATGGACACACACTCAATGTCCGAGTATGTTAGGATTAACTTTTGGTTTAGAAAAAATTCTAGCTCCTCGACCGGGTATCGAACCCAGGACTTCAGGGTGAGAGGCAAGTGCCCTTACCACCCGTCCACTAAGCGACATATAAGAGTTTCATTTAATTTTATTGACGTTCCAGGGGTTTTAAGTACGTTTTTTTTATTGTAAACATATGAAAATTTAACGACGCTAGCTGATGAGGAACATTAATTACGAAACACCGGTGTCCATAGCTGAGTCGTGTTTCATTTGGGGTATATGGCACATTCCTTTTTGATTACCTGATTCTTGGACTACACAAACTCTCTCTATTCTTTATAATACAAACGTACTCTCTCTATTCTTTATAATACAATAGAGTATTCAACTATTGACCATAGATATTATTTTAAAATATATTTTATTTATTTTGCTGAGAAGAAACGAAAAAATTTTTTTATCGAATTATATACAGTTCTCAAATTTACGAGTTAGATGGTCAAGCAACCCAGTTTTAATGTTAAAATCTTCCAAAACCCTTATCACGTTTGTGGCCTTATAGTAACTGTCAGAAATATAAGATTAGTTAGGCAAACCACTAATAATTCTATTCTGAGATGACCACGTATCTACCATTTGAATATGTAATTAGTACATTTAAGTGTGTTAATCTGCATTCGCCTCGTATTGAATAATGTATTTGAAAGCAATTTTATGTTTTATTTAATATATTATGTATCTTTCACTATTACATTTTTCTTGTAGATTTACTCATTTATCAATATTTTTGTTAAAATTTGTTTACATATACAATGTAACACGATCAGGTTTCCCGGGGCGTTATCTGCTAAACTTGCAATTTTAGGACAAAAAGTTATTCTTAAAAAAATACTATTTCATTTAAGAAATGCCTGATAGGACTTTCTGAATTTTTGAGGTTTTTATTTGATCTAGTAGGCCAAGATTTTACACATACATATGAATGGTGTCCGGTTCAAACATGATAAGTGCGAAATTTTCTCATATTAAGATATTTAGGTAAAAACATTCCATGTGACATTGGTTATATGTTCCAGAAAAATGCTAAGTGCCAAGCTGGTCTTGAATAGTTACAAACAAATACTAAAGATAGCGGCAGCTACAAATCTACTAAAGAGCTGGAGGGCTACCCAAACTAGCTAAAGAAGAGTTAAGAATACTGTTACGTGTTTGCTAACCCCACAAACACATATACTCGTAGATTCGCTGATTGAAAATTCAGGTAATACTTACCCACTGCTTTATTAACTAAATAATAATTAACAACAATAGATTTTATAAGTCTCTATCTTATTTCTTCTTTACTCGTTCACTTTCAAGTTAAGACTGACTCTCAGCCCACCGTGCGTCTTATTTATACATCAATTCACGCGATCTAGAATATTCCAGAACATTCCCGGCCGTTCTCTTACAATTCCCGTATCATCTATCCAGTCTACACAGTCCAGTGGCGTAACACTGCCCCCCTTTAAACCTGAACGCCCCAATCAGGCAATTCGTTGCTGTCGTCATACTTAGTCTCTGTATATGCACTACCTTCATCTTTGATTTTGGACTCTGCTGAATTCGATATACGACGTCGCTTATTCTGGTGATGATAGTGTATGGTCCTTCCCAAGGCGGGTGAAATTTCGGGAACCTGCCTTTCTTTCGTTCTGGATTATGTAGCCAAACAACGCTGCTGGCAAGTCCTGTGTTTGTTCCTCCGCCACACTTCTTGTTATTGGCATTAACTCTGGACACATAAATCAGTTCAAAATAAAGGTTACTTCACTAAAATTTCCATAAAATGTATCTACCACGTCTATTTTAATAGTGGAATGTTCCAGAAAAATCTCGAAGCAGTACTAAAAAGTCTTATTACTTTTGTGTTGACAAAATTCACTTATTTCCACTAATTGCGCATGGAATGTTCGAGAACTTTCACGAAATGTCACTATTAAGTCTTGTTTTGAGTTTATAACTCATTTCAGTTAACACAGTTCACGTATCTTCTGTGGCTTCCAAATCGAATGTTTTAGAATTTTCACGAAAAGTCACTTATAGTCTTGTTTTTAGGTCTATACCACGTTCCAGTCGACACAATTCACGTATCTCTGTTGTTTCCAAATAGCACTAATAGTCCTGTTTCGCAGTCCACAACACGTTATTACTAGCGGCACTCGCGTATTTGCAGCTATTTCTAAATCGAGTGTTCTAGAAACTTCTCCAAAATCCACTTTAAAGTCACTATTCAGTCAAAAATAGCCCTCCAAACACTGTCCAATAGTTTAATTCTCCGTGTTACCAGTAATTCCTGAGAAGAACCTTTTCGAATATTCCAGAAATTTCTCATCCAATCCCACTTCCGACACTGTTTTTACGTTTTTGCTATCCCCTACTCGTAGATTTGTTGATTGAAAGTCCAGGTAACACTTACTGCTTTATTAACTAATTAATAATTAACGACAATAGATTAATGACTGTCTTAACTCTAATCACAATTAAACACTTAATAAAGCTCTATCTTATTTCTTCTTTACTCGTTCACTTTCAACTAATGACTGACTCTCGGCCCACTGTGCGTGTTATTTATACATCCATTCACGCGGTCTAGAACATTCCAGAACATTCATGGCCGTTCTCGTACAATTTCAGTCATCTATTCAGTCTACACAGTCCAGTGGCGTAACAATACTAAGAGGCCTTATCACATCATAGCTCACTGAGATACAATCTCAAAAATATTGGCAAATTTTCGCTTCTGTACAGATGAAGCGGAAGTCGCGGAACACATACTTTGCTCTTGCAAAGTCCTAATCGCCACAAACTACGACATTTGGAGCAGGTACCCACAGCACCTGCTGAAGTGTGAACCATAGCACCCAGGAAAGTTTCAAGCTTCTTCAGCAACCTTAAAATTGATGGGTACATGATGCACATAGATATAAAGCTTAACATAAAAGATTTTAGGTCGCAGTGAAGGGAAGCCACTAGGGCCTTAACGATCCACTCGCCATTTAATCTAAAATCTATTAGCCCTAGAAGTAAACCATACGAAATATTAATAACTAAGACTGGCCAAGGTCATTAATCCTACAGAGATGTACTGGGTATGCATCATATCATAATACTTGAATATGTACAATAATAAAAACAAAAATATTTTATATATTGTGATGTATGTTTTTGTACTATTTCGTTCACTTTAAATTCTTTTTTATGTATTTCCTTATATTTTGTAAGATTAGTGCTGCACATTATTATTAAACTGTTAAATGACGTTCACACATGTACATTGTATATCTAAGTGATAACTAATAGTAAATAAATAAATAAATAAAATAAATGGAAATAAATTTTATTAATACTGGTACACTTTATAAAAATATGTACAAAACTCACCTTCTTAAGCAGATTTATGAAGTAGCTTGGTTGTCGTTATCATAAACTAGAGCACTTCTATAATAACTGTGTAGCATCAGATATGTTTCTACAGTTGTCTCAGTAAGCGATGTTCGCTGTGGTGAAAAAATATGTTTGTATTTTGAAAAGTCCGTTCGACACCTACGGAAGTAATACAGGCATAAGTAAAACACTCTGTGAACTCACTTAACACAGCTGTAGATGCACCATCACAAATTTGTCCTAATTTGGTAAAATCAGGATCTTTCCGTAATACACTCTCGAATTTTTCAATAACGGGCTTATTTTTTGCGTCATTTATAGTCTGTAGCTGTGTATTTACGTCGCGTCGTCCACTATTTGCAGCGATTCCAATAACGACAACGAAGTATTTTGCAATTTTTCTATTGCGTCGTGTAGTCCCCCATAATTGTTATAAATAGTTTTTAAATTTGTTTCAAGGGAAACATCTTGAAAGCTTGTCTGGCTTTCCTTAATAGCTGCTGCCTCGTTAGGGTTGAACTGTAGTATCACAGCTTTTATTTGTTGAAAATATTCAGTATAATAAAAAGCTGCCTTCAACCACGTTCCCCAACCTGTAAGAATCGGCTCTGGTAGTTCCGGAATACCAGGATACAGTGTGTGAAATGCTCGAAGCCGTTTAGGAGATTTGAAAAATACTTTTTTTGTATTTGCATTTACCTCTGGAAAACATTTTCGAATCGTTTCTGCTACAAGATGGAACGCATGCACTTTACACGTAACATGTAAAAACCTACAATCGCCTCTTTGAAGAAAACGGCCCACCAAACGCATTGTCGCAGCACCGTCGGTCACAAACATCAACACTTAACTTTTTGAGAGTTCAAATTTTTCGAAACACCACCCGCGTAATTGTTTCGCCAGTACACGCAGTTAGTCTTTTGCTAGCTAGTAAAAGTGGAAATGTTGGTTTAACAGGGTCGAGTACACGTACTATAACATTTAAAATAGAATTTTTTTTACAATCTGTCGTCTCGTCAACACATAACCAGAGCCGTGTATTTTTTAATGCACATTTAATCTTATTTACAATGTCTTCACTAATAATTGGTACATATCTACGTGACGATGAACGACTTGATAAATTCACCTGGGGATTGTATTTATTCCAGAACTCCCGCAATGCTGGTTTATCCAATATGCGCAGGGGAACATCACAGGCAATCAGCATTAACAGTAAATCAAACATAAATTGAGGTTCCAAAGAAGACACGCCATTTTTTTTATTTTTATGCCGGTTACTATTAACATGAATTTTGCAGCCGTATTTATTCCAGCACATTAAGTCTTGATCACAAACTTTACAAATTATTTTACATCCATCATAGAATAAATCCGGAAATTCACCGATAAACTTAATTACTTTATCAGCGTACGGTCGTTTTCTACTCTTTACGCTTAACATTATTTATTATTTATTAGTACTCTATGCATCGACCGACAGATAACAACTGAAGTGTGTCGTGTCATCGTCATCGTAAACAATCGCGTGATGGCATTGGTATTGTGCCCGACCCTGAATCTACCATCGCTTGGCCAGGCTTAATAACATCGTAGAGTATAGATTCTTTCACGGTATAAAATATAATTATGGGATACCAGTATGCACGCACGACTAGAACCAATTATAAGCAGGTCCTCGAATGCTACTGCTATCCAATTTTCAAAAGTAATTCTTGTTAATTTCTAAACATGGTCTCAATATCTAAAAAGTTTTGTATAACTTTACTAAAATTGTTAGATACCCCTATTATTAAATCCCTTTTTTTTGTGGAAACAAACGCCAATAGTAATAAATTACATAAAGCTGACTCATCTATGTTAAATGTCATGAAATAAATACATAACATGATGCGTTTAAAGTTTATGCTGGGGCATAGAAATGAATTAAGACAGTGGAATCATTGATAATCTTGCATTATAATACTGCAATTGCATAAGGGGTAAGCACTATCAAGGGTTAAAGTTGTGCATTTAGTTGCAACTCTGTTATTAGAGATGCTTCATGCTAGAACTAATCCCAGTGAGCGAACACGTTTTCAGCGTGGGTGCACTTTAGTGGTGCAAAATTTCCTCTGACTTGGATGACAGTGGCACAACTTTATATTTCGTGTACACAGTAAATAAAGTTTTCTTATCGAGAATAAAATATCTGATATTTCCAGCACATAACTTTCTTATACTAGTATATATCGTCATGATCTAAAAAAATCATTCTATTTAAATCTTCGATACTGTCAATAATAATTCATGTCATACATTTTATTAATTTCTTCTTATTAAAATTGACATTTTTCTAACTAAATTAGACATTTCAAATGTCAACCTGCCAAATTTATCCTAACCCCATTTTATGAAGTCAAATGTGTGAAAAATTTCAGTTTACATCAACTTTATTTAAGCACTTGGAAAATATATTTTATTGACTTGGTATAGTAGACATGATTTATAATCTTTCATCAAGAATATGTTTGTTTGTAAAGACAAATACAAAAAAGTTTGGGTCCCGTGGACCTCCTTTTAGCTGGCCAATTTTGCTCATCACAGAGTTTACCATTGTCTTTGGCCTTTAGAACACGTGTACCCAATTTGAAAGATTTATCTCAAAAACTGTGGCTGCTGTCGTTATACTATAGACATGCAGATAGATTTTTCCATAAAGTTATGTTTTTTCATTATAATTCGTCGAAATTCGTCCAGATATTGTCACGAATGCGACTTAGCGTATATCACAACGAGGTAGGTGTCTCCCTCAAATGTCACGTATCGACTTTGGCCCCCCCCAGCCTCCACCGTACGTCACGAAAGGGTTGACCATCCTATCGCTCCTTACGTTAGTTTAGAATGAAATATTAAAACGTAACTCGCTTGGCAACGGAGAGGTAATCTATTTGTTGTAATACTTTAGAGGGTTGATAATTAAATAGCGAACCAGCAATAAAACAAGAATGGATTAGAAATTTCAATATACAATTAATTTATTAATGAATTTAAAAGTCACACTTACAAAAGAATTCATTACAACCTTCAAAACATAATCAGAATAAAAACCTACGAAGCCAACTTGCCAGGGAGGGAGGTATGTTTCTTGCTCTACATTGGAGCAGCCCCAAAAACCAACTAACTGCCACATACCTCTTTCTTAACATTTCCATTTACCATTTCTATAGTTTTTCATTAGTCAGCATTTGACAGTATCTATCCAGGTCATTGCTTGGGTAGTTGAATACTTAGTGCTGAATTTTAAAATCATAATTATGAACTATATATTTTATATTATTCTCCCTACAAATATGTTATGTTTAAATAAAATTCATAAACGGGATGTTTCACCAAGTTTCTAAAATTGCCAATACTGGTAATAAATTAATTAATATCTTATCTTGATACTTGACAATATGCAATATATTTTTTTATTTTTTTCCCGAAATTGTACATTTTTTCTTTTCTTTTTTTTTCTTTTTCTTTTTTCATTCATTCATTATGTCTCTTCTGGTGGTACCACATACACCAAATTTAATGTGTCACCTATAATATTGTAGAAAATCTTAATTGCCAAATTTGGAAAGTCTCCCATTAGTATTTTTTGAGCTATCGTGGCCTCACACACATACAGGCACGCCCGCACGCACGCACGCACGCATGCACGCGCACACACAGATATCATTCGGAAAATAATCAGAATGAATTCAGGAGGGTTCAAAACGGATATATCAATCAAAATTTTGAGGTCGAAAAAAAATCACGATTACTATACTTCCTTATATTAGATATAAGAAAGTAAAAATTTCTCATGTTACAAAGGGTTTTCTTGAAATTAATTGCTGAAACTGAAATGTGTGTTATTTCATACATAATGTAATATAACTAATTCTGAAAATAGTTGAAATTTGACTTTTTCAGATTAAGATTATAAATTAAATATGAAATGTTCTATGCAATAGATCATACAAAATGTCCAGATAGAATCCGTGAAATTTGGCACCCATCATTGCGGTTTGGTACTGGGAACATTTAAATTGAAAAATCAAAGAGTAAGTTTAAAAGGATTTGTGATAGGTGATCCTCGTGAAATAAAGGATATATCTTACAAAAAAATAATTTTTTCTCTATTAAATTGCATAATCTTCAATATACTAGTTCATTTTCTAAGAAATTTAAATATTTTTCTACATATTTTCAGTCAAATAAATATGGTCTAACTACCTTGTTTAAAGAAGGAATTAGTTTATAGAATTTCAGTTCTTTTGGTACGTAAAACATAACGAAATTCCAGGAGGAGGCGAAGGATTATTCAAGGCATCAAAAGAACTCCAGGTGATGTGTCCAAAAACTCGCCGAGATACAAGGTTTATCTCCTCGAAACAACATTTTTCGGAATGAAGATAATGAGATGAAATTCTAGCATTTAGTGAGTAGTATATACTAATAATTTTACTTGCCCAAAGAAAAAATACAGTGGATTACGATCTAGTGAACGAGGAGGTCATAACTGTGATCTATCTCTACCAATCCAGCGATCAGAATATGCCATGTCCATAATGATAATTTCAATATAAATTTGTGGCGCAGCCTCCTTACCCACGTCACTGATAATGTTACAGGACCACTGAATAAACATTTATCTCATTTAGTACTATAATTGCCAATTTTTTTTATGATTCCCCCCATATAATTGCACCCACACCAAATTCTGCACACTTTAATGCATATTGCTCACGGTTTACTGTGTTGATAGGAGAATTGGGCGGTTCAAAATTGATTTTAAAATTGAGTAAATATTTTTAAATAAATTAATTAATCCAGTTTAAGAATTTCCTTTCTTGCGTGTGGCTTTTCGGTTTGTTTAATTAATTTATCAAAGCAAAGGAACCGCAATCTGGTATCCCCTTTGTGGCAAACGTTTTTCTCCACATTTATCACGCCGTGCAATGATGACGTTTCACCTTTGTAGAATTAAATTACAGAATTTCGGATAAAGCTTTTGCTTCCAATAAACTACCTCGAATTACATGTAGCAGGTAAAGTACAAAGGTCATTATGACTTCACTCCCCGAGGTAGCTACTTGTTGATTTTTAACTAAATATAGGTATGTAACTGAGGAATTTAACAATGAAACTTTGTAAACGATACTTGATTATCTAGTAAAAAAAGTAACAGGGATATACAAGGTAAGGCGGTAATGCAAAAAGAACTAAGCATATTAAATTTTCAATAGGGCCATCTAACTTCGTAATAGCTATGGGACTTTCCCAAGGAAGCTATGGATATAATCTTTCAAATTTAGATAGTTTACAGACAAGAGCGATGATCAATAGACCAATAACGTGTGTTTTGTGCCGAGCAAACCATAAAACTGATTATCAAGGGTTGTATCCCGAGTGCAGCAACTTTAATCGGTTAAACTGTGTACTTCACATAATTTAAACAATTTTGCTTAGCAAATAATAATTTGATAAATTTCCGAGACCATAGGTCGAGGCATTTTATCTAAAATTAATATACACGAAAGCATTTTCTCAAAAGGAAAATTTTAAAAATTGTGAAATACACAGTTTATTTATTTATTTCATAAAAATAAATATAAGTACAAATTACATTGACTATTCGTTTTTTTTTTTAATAAACAGACAAATCAAATTAATTATTTTTCGTTGCGTTAGTACAGTTGATAAAAACATTACATTTTTGATATACAATTTAAGCTTGTTTTTTTCATTAATGTTTTTAAACAGCAGTATGTTCTGATGTTGCTTTAGAAGTGCTTGGTTCATATTGTATTTCATTTAGATTACATCTTAATTTATTTATCACGTTTAAATGATGAAGGGCATCGTATTCTGCAAATACGGTTGTATGGAATTTACACTTCCATGGCCGGTTATTTTGATAAGCTCTTGCTCCTGTGTTCCATTCTTTATTAAGTTACTGACAGCTGTGGATCGATTGGAATGATTAGTTATCTTTACAGTTGTTGTATCTAAACCGATTTTTGCGGCTGATTCCTTTGTCCATTTGGACATTTTATTTCTCCCAATCGGTGACTTTTTGTACCAATAGGAATTTTCGTATTTATTCTAGTACCTATTGCATAACGGAAATAAACAATTTGTTGTAATATTGTAACCACTCTTAGCTAATAGTTGTTTATATAGTCTTACAGGACATAGATCGGTATTAATTTCATTAGGCGTTAACCATTTAATATCAGCGTATTTATTGTCACCTCCTTGTGTGGTCGTATGATCTCAGGGTTATATTCTAATCATCCAAAATAGCAAAAAAAACTTAGTTAAACAGTCGCAAATAAAAAGTAAGCCGTTTTTTACCTGTTGTCTGTCCTCTGTTATAAATTTCTTTTTAAAGTGATTTGTTACGCAATTTGCGGCCTCTCCTCTTATCCAAGAGAGCTCAACTGCGATAATATGGAAACGTTTTTTTTGCAGTCCTTCAGGAGTGTTTTCATTCCAAAGCATTATCATTTTTTTATGATTTTCTGAATCTAACGTATCTGAAGAGGTTTTTCTTTTCGTGATATTTTTCTGTAAATATCTTCTTATGGTATTATGAGCACTTAACTTGAATATCCTTAATGGATCGAAAATAGCGTTATATTTTAAATAATACATTTGCTGAAGCATTTTTGCAGTTATGTGCCACATGGCTTTTATCACATTTTCCTTATAATCTTTACCATCCTTCCGTCTCATATTGAAAGCCCAGTCTTTAAGTACCAACGCAATATAATTTATGTTTGTAGTGGCTTCAAACTGGTATCCTGTTTCATTACAAAAATCAGTAAATTGGCCCAATACCGATGTATGCGTTTTTGTTGTTTAATAGGAATGCTTCTTAGGATTTCTTTATCAACTTCGGAAAGTGAAACATTTCCGAAACGAGTACTCTCCTTATTTACTTCCATTTGACGGTGTAGTTAAGTATAAATGACACTGACAATTCAAACTATCAGAAATGTTAACTCAGTGAGTATCGCATAGCAACGACAGGCCAAAGCTTACTATACATGTCAAAAATGAATGGACAGCTAGGTGAAAAGTAACCGATTATTTTTGTAAAATAATCACTTAAACAAGTCACGTGGTACAAATTTCATGTTTCTTATTGGTTAGATATATGATGAGGAAAATAGTCAACATAAGATAATAGGAAAATGAATAAAATGTTCTTCTCTTTTCTATGTTTCTCTTATATAAAACAAGTTTAGAATTACCTTTGTAAGATATTTGCCTAATTATCGTCATAAAATCCTTTGAGGTCATTTGATGCTTTAAATTTTATTTATCGTCAAACTTGTGTTAGGAATTGTTTTTCATTTTGTAAAAAAGATAATTCCAGTTTTGACACAGTCTAACTATAAGTGGATTACGTGATAACTAGAGGGTATTACTGGTTTAAACTTAAAATTACAAAGAATTTATTTCACCAAAAAATATACAAAATGACAACTTAACTTTGTTGAAACTCCTCTATGGTTAATTACTGTGTAAATGAATTTCAGACGAACTGATTAATGCAAATTGCAGTGAATGCACATTTTCTGACTGAACTTTTCCAAATTGAAACAGTAAATCGAGTATACTATTTTATCGTTTATTTGTTTGTGTCGTTCAATTTAAACATTTCTATTCCTCTGTGCTTTTATTTAAAACGTCAATACAATCAGCCTTTCCCTGAAATTTTAACTTTTATATTATGTTCTTGGAATTTCAAATATCCATGGGAACATTTTTATATTTAGTGGACACTTATTTTCTAGGTTTCATTGCATTGTATTTTGCCAGTTTATGTACATTTATCTAAATTTGTTTTGTTTAATAATTAGTTAAAATATTGAGCTATGGGATATTTTTTTATTATTGATATTATAATAAAAATTATAATAATATATAAGTAAAACATTGATAACAAATTTGCGGTAGAACTTAAAATTTTAATTACAAAAATGTACAATAAATACTGCACAAAATTACAGCTTAAATTGTACAACGAATTAAATTACCAACACCTTTTGGTATAAATTGTATGTAATTTATATAACAATAGTCCGCAATTTCCTAACCAGTAATTACCATTATATTCACACTATGGTGAAGTCAACCAAATGCTCTATTGTAATTTATTAGTGCCTTAACTATATCCGAATGATATTGAGAGATAAAAGAAAAATTATTTATACGGTTTGAATAATCAACCCTTTCATTATCTAATAATTTATTAAGTTGATTTAATTGTATGACGGTTTGTGCTATTTCTGTAAATATTCAGTGGAATTGTTTAAAAAAAATTCACATAACTTTACCATTATGTTTTAGTTCTAGGGAAATGTTTGTACATAAAACAACAAACAAGGTTTCAAATAGATCATTTTACGTATGTATGTTCATATGTATGTATGTATTACGCGTTAACATTTCAAATTTAACAAAAGTTAATGTTCAAGAAATTATCGACAGCTACCAACCGACGCGCACTAAACAACCAATCGATATAAATACTGGTATATGAGATGCAGCAGAGCAAAAAACAGAGTAATCACTACAGTAATCAGTAGAGTTCGGATATCGTGATACACAGTGTATTAAATCGTAATTCTGAATATGGCTGTCGAATTTTCAGAATAAGCAGTGCTTTTACGAAGAATAACTTTTGGTCAAAAAATCAAAAATAAAGAAGTGTAGATAAGTCCATCCGTGGACACACTGTATATTCCGCAAAAAGTAAAACAATATGGCGTGACGAAAATTCTCGTCTGTAGGATTGTTAGTAAAATTCAGCTTATTTAAGTTGACATATTTCTGTTTAACTTAACAGAAAAAAACAGACTTTGATTTTAATTCACCTGGAAGGTAGAATATTAAAATACAATCGCGATAAAAGATTACTCACGAAACGACAAACGATACAAATATGTTGTACTGTTGTATAATTACAGAATACGTTTCAAATGAATGAATTAAGTTAATTCACTAAATAGTGAATGAACGAAAAACAGAGAGTTGGATACGAGTTGTTTTATAGATAGGTTAAGTAATTTATTTTGTTTCGATACAAACACTAAAAATAGTTTATTGGAAAAATATAAACGCTATTTTTACGACTCGGTTCTAACTAAATGGCGTTTCCTTTGTTAAATATGAGCCGTTTTCAAAACTTGCATTATCGTGTTGTCAGTGAAACTTTGAAACACGTTAAAAGTTTTTGCCACGTTTACTTGACATTTAAATTATAATATTTGCTGTTCGATTTCCTTTGTTTGCTTTTAAATAGCCGCTTTACTGATTCTCAATAAATTATAAAACTCAAGAGAAAAGTCCCGGTATTTGGAAAAAGTTTTTTTCGAACTTTTAGGAAAGTATACAAAAATACCTTGTTTCTATTCACAGAGTGGAAAAATAAGCGGAAATTGGTGGTTGACGTCGAACATTTTTCCCTTATATAGCTCATATCATCGTAATTTATTCGATGGTTTCATCAGCTTATTTTTGTATATATAAAAGTTTAGAGAAAGGTATTTATAAACAAATTTATGATTTTATTAATCCATACAAAATGTGACCCTCCGAAACTAGTCTTAAAAAAATGGCTGGTGAAAGATCTTTTGAAAAATTTATTTAAAAGAATTGAAAATCAGAATACCCCAACTTTTCAAATTGAAAATTAATTTTTATAAATAAAATTCCTTCTAGTCTCTAAAACTGCACTGATTTAAAGATTATAGTTGATTTGATGCTAAATAAATATAGTTTAAAAAAACTAAAAAACACGCTTTTAAAGCACATCAAACTAAAAAGTGAAAAATAATTATTAATATAAACTGAAAACAATAATGAACGAAAAATACTAGTATTATTGTGAAAAAAAGCGTGGGTTGCTCGATATACGAAAAATATAGCACAAAGCGCCCCACGCTTTTTTCACAATAATACTAGTATTTTTCGTTCATTATTGTTTATATTAATAATTATTTTTCATTTTTTAGTTTGATGTGCTTTAAAAGCGTGTTTTTTAGTTTTTTTAAACTATATTTATTTTTCACTTTTTAGTTTGATGTGCTATGAAAGCGTGTTTTTTAGTTGTTTTAAACTATATTTATATTGCTTATTGATGCTGATATTATAACATATTACGATCCAACAGATATTTCTGAAAAAAAAAAAGTTTTATTTCAGCCGTGGGATTTGAACTCACGCCCGAGGAGTCTGTCGTTTCGCATCCAATTCCAATTCCAATTTGAAAACATTTATTTGATATTATTTACATAGCAAAAACTTAATTAGGTGCCACACATCATAGGCATACAATAAATAAATACATACATATAATACATAAATAAATATCACACACAAATAATGTTAGCCAATCGGCTTTACAGCAAGAAATATACTCACCCTGCCTTAACCCGCTCGACCACCGCGACCTAGCTGACGATTGTGGAATGTACTTACATATTACGCCTTTCCTCTCACGCAGAGAATACGAAATGACTAGCTATCCTGATCAGGATAATGATATAAACTTATCAAATTATTGTATTGTTACCGGTTCTTCGTAAGTGTACAAAGTTTCAATTAAATCTGTCCGTTTAAAGTGGGTCAAAATCGAGTCCAAAGAGTCGGTTACAAACAAACAAACAAGCAAGCAAACATGCAAGTGAAGCTAATAAAAGCATGTTAAAAAAGCTACTTTTCGCTCCGAGTTTTCCAAATATTTAAAAAAAGAAATGATATTGCAATATTGTGGAGTTGTTAGAGGTTCATCGTTTCAGAATGGATACCCTGGATATGTTTAGCTAGCACATGCAGCATAATATTTAGCCAAATTCTTTTTAATGCTGATATGTGTATATATAGACTGCAAATATTATTCCACATAAATTTAAAAACATTTTACTTGAGCTCATTATTTATTCTGACGCCAGTTGAGGGTTAATTTTTGACTTTTATCATCTGTTGTACATTTTTGTAACGTAATATAACGAAAATGATTTTGTAACATTAATTACTAAAATTAATTCCAGCTTCAGTACCTCCCACGTCTCACAGGTAGAACAAATGGAAATAATTGATGGAGATATGAAAGGCTTTGATTTCCATCCAGCCTGCCTGGTAATTTTCAATAAATTCATTGCGCGTTCATTTGTTAAACGGAAAATGTGTGAAAATTAAACTCGTTTCCAATAATGAATCAACACCTATTCATTCTAAATTTAATCTTACGGCTTCAGTTACGAGAAGCAAGAGAAATTACATTGGTTTTCTTCTTCTGGCTATTAATTACATATTTTATTATCTTTTTCAAGGAATAATTTACTTTTTGTCTGTTATTTTGCAATTTTACACCACTGCGTTAAAACTAATTGATTAATTTATAACCTTTTTAGGTAAATATGCATATATTTTTAGAATTATTAAGATCGTTTCCCGACTTTATTTTGGGATTAAACTACACAGCATTAAAAACATGGCGTTAATTCTATATACTTTTTTTTACCGCTAAATGTTCGGCAAGAAGTTGGTCTATTTTTATACTTTGTAATTTTTCAAGCTATCAAATGCATCCAGCTGTCCAGTATTTATTACATTCCTAATTAGTCTTAAATTGCTACTGTCTATTTTATGGTTGTTCCAAAACACACGTTGGGTAACACTAGATTTATCTGCTCTACCATATTTGAAATGAGCCATATGCTCCTTGAGTCTAGTTTGAATTGATCGTCTATTTTATCCAATATAATAATAATAAACTTCTTTATTTTTTAAATTTTACAGAGCAAAGTTTAGACACAGGTCCACTCTCATACTTAACTCCATACATTCAATTTTAACCTTAAAATAAACGTTACTACATCACATGGCACGAAAGTTGACAAAAGGAAAAAGAAAAAAAGGTTAATGTTCTTACAGTGTAGTATTGACATTTCTTAACAATTTCTACAGGGGGAAATAATTTATTATTGTAAAATTGCGGATGAAAATAATAATAATTATAATAATAAATAGGGCTGACAAAAATGTCCCGTGGGACAGTGGCGTACGCGAAATTAACTAATACGAGAAACAATAAACTGTTACAATTTATAACAATGTATGTAAAACTTACCCTCTGAACTAGCTTGATGAGCTAGCTTGCTTATCACAAACTGGAGAAGATGTGTAGCCATTTTGCAGCATCAGGTATGTTTCTATGGTTGTCTCCATGAGTGATGTTCGCTTTGGTGAAAATATATTCTTATATTTTGAAAACGACCGTTCGACATCTACTGATGCAATACACGCATACGTAAAATAGTCTTTGAACGCACTTAACGGATCTGGGGCTGCACCATCACATATTTATCTTAATTTGGTAAACCCGGTGTCTTTATTTAACACACTTGCGAACTTTTCTTTAACGCGCTCATTTGTTGCGTCACCTATAGCGTGTAGCCGTAGATTTACTTCGTCCACTATTTGCAGTGACTCCCTTAACGACAACGCACTGTTTTCTAATTTTCTTATGCTCTCATGGAATGGTTTATAGTTCTTCACAATATTTTTTAAAGCTGTTTCAACGGAAATATCTTCGAATTTTGTCTGGCTTTCCTTAATAGCTGCAGCCTCAGCTGAATTGGATTGTAGTATCACAGCTTTTATTTGTTGGAAAAATTCAGCATAATAAAAAGATGCCTGCAACCATGTTCCCCAACGTGTAAGAATCGGCTGTGGTGGTTCAGGAATACCAGGACACATGCTATGAAATGCACGGAGACGTTTAGGAGATTTAAGAAACACTTTTTTTTGTACTTGCTATTAATGCATCCACCTCTGGAAAACCTTTTCGAATAGTTTCTCCCACAAGATGTAAAGCATGCACTTTACACGTAACATGTATAAACGTACAACCTTGTTCTTGCAAAGAACGGCCTACCGAACGCTTTGTCACGGCGCCATCAGTCACAAACATCAACACTTGACTTTTTGACAGTTCAAATTTGTCTAACGTCTCCAGCACCACTCTGGTAATTGTTTCGCTAGTACACTGACTTAGTCTTTTGCTAGCTAGTTACAGTGGAACTGTCGGTTTAAGAGGGTCCAGTACACGTACTATAACATTTAAAATAGATTTTTTTTTACAATTTGTTGTCTCATCAACAGATAACCACAGCCGTGTATTTTTTAATTCACATTTCATCTTAATTACCATGTCTACGTGTACAGTTGGTAGATGGTTACATAACGTTATGCGACTTGGTAAATTTACCTGGGCATTGTTTTTATTCCAGAACTCTCGAAATGGTTGTTTATCGAGTATGTGCAGCGGAACATCACAGGCAATCAGCATTAATAGTAAACCAAACATAAACTGTGTTGTCGAAGGCACGCCATTTTTTTTATTTTTATGGTGTACACTATTTACGTGAAGTCCACAATCACGCTTATCCTAGCACATCAAATCTTTCTCGCACACTTTACAAATTATTTTAGCACCATCATAGAATAAATCCGGGAATTCACCTATGAATTTATTCACTTTGTCAGCAAATGGTCGTTTTTTCTACCCCTGCGTACGTCTGCCATGCTTTATTATTAAATTAATATCAACAATACAGTACAGCAAATAAAATAAAAACGCAAAAACAATATGCAATACGCCCAAGTGAATTAACGTGTACACAACTCGAAAGCTAATAATAGACTGGACTGGAGAAAGAGTTTCGCGGTCAAGGTGAATGCCGGAGACAATAAGTGCATCGGTACTCTACGGCCATGATACACAGAAACGATTTGCAGCTTTATTTATCACTGTAAAGTATCCAAAATTGTAATCTATTTATCACGTGATGTGCAACAATATTATTTGTAGCTTTTTGCCAGAAGATGACTATTTGAATAGTCGAAACCGGTGGCCAATAAACAAGAGTTGTCAATGAATAATAAGTCTTTTATTTAAAACGTTATTATACAACAATTTATTAAATGTGTGAGGTATTTATCAATAAATGGAGAAAAATACTTGATAATTTTGATTGAAATTATCATTACCGCATGCGTTTGACTTTATTTTATTAATAGCATTAGAAATATTTTTGATAGTAGAAAGTTTAAAACTGAATTTATTTTCAGTACAAAAGTTATTATTATAAAACTGAATTGACTCATCGCACCTGTTGTTAGTTTGATGCATTGAGATACAATATTCATTTCAACTTTTGATTATAATCCTTAAAGTTGATTTCGTAAATCCCCGACTTTTCGTTTTGTTGCAATTTTGTCTTTTGGATTGCCTAAAAGTTGTAATTTTTTTCTCGATGAATGAACCACTGTCATACGTCATACTTATATCTTTAAAAACCTTACCAAATGAATTTTCACCAGTTGCAACAATATCATCTAGAATGCCTTTAGAGGCAGGTAAGGCTTAGTAGTAATTTAAGATTAATTAGGAATATAACAAATACTAGACAACTGAATGCATTTGAAAGTTTGAAAATTACAAAGTGTAAAAATGATATGAATAGTGACAGAGGGCCAATCCCAAGTGGCCCACCTTATTACTTAGTGAGCCAAGAAAATAGTTTAGGGATAAATAGGATACATTGTTAGCATAACGTTTTACTATTTTCTAGATTATGCCAACATGGTTGGTGAAATCGCGTCTAGTGCAGTATATGATATTCTGGTGTTTTGTGGAAAACTACGTAAACTAGCAAACTCTCGAATAAACTAATAAATATAGTAGTAGATGCATGTAAATTTAAATCAACGTTTAATATTAAAAATTTCTATGAGTTAATTAACAGAACTAAAAATATTAAGTTGCCTGACAATGCTAAATTTATTTCTTTTGATGTACAAAATTTATTTCCTAGTATACCGCCAAAAGATACCATGAAAATTATGGAAAATTTACTAGATATAAATAACACAAACCCCGTTGTAAAATCTGAACTACTAAATTTGCTGACCACATGTCTAAACCAAAATTATTTCTAATTCAACAACGAAATATTCACATCAAAAGAAGGCCTAATAATGGGAAATCCATTAAGTCCTATTTTAGCAGAAATTCTTATGGACCATATTGAGAAACAAATACATAAAAACAAATTAAGTAAAAGTTTTTTATACTGGTATAGATATGTAGATGATATTATCGCATGTTTTACAGGTACAACAAGACAGGTAAATAGTTTTGTAGAATTTATTAATAATTTACACCCTAATATAAAATTTACTGTAGAATATGAAAAAGACAATTCGATTAATTTTTTAGATTTAACTATCACAAAAATTAATAATTCACATGAATTTAATATTTACCATAAACCTTCGTACACAGATATTACGATACATAATAGTTCAACACATCCTGTAAAATTAAACACGCGGCCTATATTAGTATGATAAAAAAGATTAACTAAATTTCCTTTAACTGAAGATAATTACAACAACGAATTAAATTTTATTAAACAAATAGCTGTGAATAATGGTTTTAAAGAAACTTTGGTTAACAATTTACTTAAAAAGAAAAATTATAATATAGCAATAGAGTCAATTTATTCAAAAGCAGAAATCAGTGAATTAAGTGATTTAAGATACAAAACCCTTATTTATATAGGCCAACCTACCGAAAAAATATCAGTTGAACTTAAGAAAAAACATAATATTAAAATAGCATTTAAAACTAATAACACTCTAGGAAAATTTATTAAGAACAATAAAGATAAAACTAAAAAAAGAACAAAAAAAGTGGAGTCTATAAGCTTACATGTGGTACATGCCCTAAAGTATACATCGGACAAACGGGAAGAAATTTTGGAAAAAGATTGTCCGAACATAAACGCAGTTTTAATAACAATAAATTAGATTCGACGGATGCCAGCCATTTACTAGAGGACAATCATTCTTTTAATAATAATTTTGATACACACTGAAAATAAAGGATTAAAATTGTCACTATTAGAGACATTAGAAATCAATAAATTAAAAAATAGTAATATTATTTTAAATGACCAGCTAGATTTAAACTGTTCACCACTGTTAAATATTTTCTAAATTATTTTGTACCTTATTTTATCACTGTTCCATTTTATTACCCTCGATTAGTTAGTTGATACTTATATATACCCTCACTTTTTAATAAAGAATTTAGTCTTGTACTCACCATCTGATGAAGCCACTGTGTGGCGAAACAATTATCATTAGTTAATTAAATTGTAAAAATCAAAGTTTATTTTGTGTTTATTTATTAATATTTGACTTTAGTAACAAGAGCTTTCGAAATAGTCAATATGAGTCAAAAATTAATCGTAATGGGAATTAGAGATTGTATTTCGTATTTAAAATTTCTTAATTTATTTTTCTTATCGAACATAGGGAACATATTACTAAAATAAATAATGTAAAAGTGCTCTTCTTAAATTGTACCTACTATAATTCTTCCATGGAGAAAAGCGTCGGAAATGCCAATGTTGAGTTAAATTATTGCAAGTTGTCTTTTATTCAGTGTTGAATAACGTTCAATGCTGAGCATTACCATGTAAAATTGCAACACGTATGAAATATTGATAGTTTATACAGAGAAAACGTTCTAAAGGAAAGCGTTTGAATGGCACGGAAATTTGAAAAGCTTATGAAAATCTACTGAGCATATACTGTATCAAAGGAAAAATCAGGAAATGCAAGATCAAACATTAGGCCGATGGTGTATGGAATTTTATTTATATACCTAAGTATTTAAAAATTTTAAGTAAACATAAAAATGAAAAAAAGGTTCAAACGTTTTATTAAAAAAGGGATATATTACAGTGGAATTACTATAAAGTATTGCCAAAAATACGGATGAAGTTAAATATTCCTTTGGAATTACAATGCCCAATCGCATACAGAGATGGTTATACATAACTTTTTTGAAAACTAATATACATATGTCCAAAATATCTAGGTTTTGGAGATACAGGGTGATACATTTTTTTTGTTTTTTTAAATTTTTCTTATACTGATTTGATGATGATCAATTCAAATTCAGCACATATAATACTTTTAACATTACCCATGAAACAACGTTATTAACTTTTGAAACAATGTACACTGTCCTAGTTTTTTGGGGTCATACCCATTTAAGCCTCCGAATTCTGTTACGACGACACTAAGTTTGAGAATAAAATCTAATTTACTACATATTGTCACGTGTTTGCTATCCACACAAACACCTCTACTCGTAGATTCGTTGATTGAAAGTCCAGGTAACACTTACTCACTACTTTATTTACTAATTAACAATTAACAACAATAGATTAATTACTGTCTTAACTATAATCACACTTGAACACTTATAAGTCTGTTTCTTATTTCTTCTTTACTCGTTCACGTTCGACTACAGACTGTGTGTCTTATTTATACATCCGTTCACACGGTCTAGGGCATTCCGGAATATTTCCGGCCGTTCGTGTATAATTCCAGTCTCACCTAACCAGTCTACACAGTACAGTGGCGTAACAATATTTTGTTCTTTACCTTTTCGCTCTCTTATGTGTTTCATTGCCTTGTACGGTTTAGAATTTATTTGGCCAAAATTAAAATTATACTTTGTTTTAAGGATAATTTATTCAAATTCAGCACGTGTATAATACTTTTTACAGTACTCATGAAACACCTTTTAACCTTTGAAAAAATCTACATGGTCCTAATTAAAATTAAAATTACCGTAATCTAAAGAAAAATTTAACAAAGGTACATAGTACATAGTAGTCAAATGTGACCCTCCATAGTAAAAGGGGGTACCGACAATTTTTGTTTTCGAATAAAGCCACTTATAAAAATCGCGCCACAAGTCAGCTGACTAGACATACTTATTATTTTTTTTTTTTTTTTAGTCTCTAGACAGGGCATTAAAGAAGCTGCAGTATTTCTCATTTATCTACAGTATTACTGCAGATTATGACTTGTGGCGTGGTTTTAGAAAATAATTGCCTCTTCTATTCCAGAGTCTTTTGGAACAACGAGAAGCAGCAGAGACGGACATTTTAAACATTAAAAATAAATAACACAGGTAATACAATCCATGTATGGTCAAAGAATATGTGTGCGGGAGAGTGATACACATTTGAAGATAGCGAACAAACATACAATAAAAGCATGTTTCGTAAAACTGCTTTCGAAAAATCCCCTTTCCTTAACGAGAAGTCGAATCTGGGATCCTCGAAATGAAAAGCAGGTATCCTTACTGCTTGAGCATGAAGTGGTGAATATTTCGATTCTCATCTTGACAAATGGACGAAGAACAGTCATTAGCAGTCGCAATGGAGTGTATTATTTTCTTCAGTTGACACGTTTTGTTTGAAATATCATTTTTACTTGATATTTTCTTTAATTTCACTTAATGCATGTTTACGAAATTTGTATTGACACAAAGTATTTTATTTTTTTGATAATTCATTATGCTCGTATTATTGTATAGCTCGATTTCTGATTAAAATAATGCTATCCTGGACTATAAAATAAAATAACTCTAATACGACATAAACAGAGAAATTATTATAGCATGAATAACAACAATATTTTTAATTGTGTAATCGAAAATAATTGATACGATAATTTGTTTTCTTTTAAGAATAATAAATTAGTTAAGATTCAGTTTCCTCATTTGTTTAGTTTATATTTTTTTTTACGTAGCTGAAACATCAACGTATCACTTAGATCCATATCACTGTCATGTGAATGTAAAAGAATCATTTCCATGATAATTCGATTTAAGGCATTTTCTTTTTTCTCCAACATTTTGATTGAAGGATACAGTGTTTCCGGTCCCTTTGAGTGGAAGGGATCAATGGGAAAGATTCAGATAACCAAAAATAAATTACTCTACTAAAGGCTACGTACATAAAACGAGAAAGGGACTTGATAAGGAAATTATATTGTAAGAATTTTCTCGACGAAAAGGAAAAGATGCTAGTTCAATTTACACAGGAAGGGTCAAAAGGTATTTTAGTTAACGTGATTCTGTAGCAACAAACTGCAGTTGTTGAATATCAAACACATGTGTTTCCTAAAATAGATATTATACGGGGTGGCCCATTTAAACTTTCCACTCCCCTCTTTTCTATTCTATAAATTTTTGAGAAAAGCGCTACAACACCTCGATTTTGTTCTAGAGGGGGGAGTATAACTATGATAAATTCAACTCCTTGTTTCATCTACCATGCAGGGGAAGCAATTCTTCAAGAATTTTAAATGGGAGTAGAGGTCAAGAAATACCTATTTTTAAAAGTATTTTAATTCTCTTTACAACTGTGTAAAGTTTTTAGATTTGAATAAATACTTTTCGAGATATACAATTTGGGAATGGTGTGATACAAGAAATTAAAATTCATGGGGGGTGGAAAATTTACAATGGACCAAATGAATGTAAGTATATGTGTCCGCATGGTAGACGAATGGGTAAAGCGCTGATAGCTATTTACTTCAATTTAAATCTTTTATTACCTATTTATACATGACTAACTTATATTAGGGTTATTTCATTTGTAATATTTATAATAATAAAACAAACAAAATATGATATTGTGTTATAGTCTTAAAACTATGTACATAGTGTGTACCACCACGGTGACAATCCCGCCTTGCAATAGCTATGTCGACGTGGCTGGCCGGTGTTTGGCCCACGTCATCGGATGAGCCTATGTTTGTTAGTATACGTTGGGAAGTGGTAAAAGGAGGGCGTTGTGACTACCTCAGGGTAGGGAGTGTGAGGGGTGGACGGGTGAAAGGAAATTAGATTACAGGATATGTTACAGTCCTTTTGTATGTGACGTACGTGTAGTCAGGATGTAGGAAATATAAGGGGAGGTTTTCATGAATAAGGCGGTGTGTGTGAGGAAGGTTGTGTTGGTGGAGGACATTAGTTATGTTTCTGGTTAGGGGGGAATGCTGGATGTTGGATAAGAGGAATCTTTGTGCGATTTCGGTTATGTAATCACGGATGCGGGAAATTTTAGCGTTATTGTGAAGTTCGTCGATTGTTATGTATCGGTTGGCGTTCGTTATCAGTCGTAGAAGTTTTTTCTGCGTTACCTGGAGACGTTTGTATTGAGTATCGGACATCCGGCTCCAGGCAACGCAACCGTATGTCTTATATAGAAGAAGTTTGTTGTCACTACGCAGGCGTGACCGTCGGTTCACTAATGGATATAATTTATTTACACTAATATAGGCTTAATTAATGGCTTTAGTTGTATTTTGTTTGAACGAAAATCTTGCATGCCTAGATATTTGACAACATCCTTCTCCGCTATTGTCTTGTCGTTTATTTTAAGTGGTGTAAAAGTTTCAGTGTTTGTGAATTTTTTTGTAAATGTTGTTGTCTCTGTTTTCGCCTCGTTGACTGTAATTTTCCAGTTATTGTAATACGTCACACGCTTGTCTAAATGGTACCGCAACTTAGTAGTTGCAGGTTGAGCGTAGCATGATTGTGCGTATATGGTCGGGTCATCTGCGTATATAATTGTCTGTGTTAGGGGATAGGTGGGGATATCAGCCAAGTATAGATTAAACAGCGTGGGGGAGAGCACCGTTCCCTGCGGCACTCCCGCCAGAATGTCATGTTTTTCAGAGCAAGTATTGTTTATTTTGACTGTGAAAGATCTGTTAGTTAGATATGATTTTAATAATGTTAAGAAGTATATGGGAAAGTTGTGTTGAAATTGTAGTTTATGCAGGAGGCCTCCATACCAGACAGTGTCGAATGTCCAATAGAACCGTTTTGGTGCTATATTTTTTGTTAAAACCGGAGATCACATCGTGCACGACTTTGCACAACCACAGTGTGGTATTGTGACCTCCCCTGAAACCAAATTGAATGTCTGGGATAAATTCTTCTTTATTTATTATATTATTCATATTCTTAAGAATTATTTTTTCAGCTATTTTGCCTAGCGAGTCAAAAGTGATATAGCTAGATGCCAGTGTTGGGTCCTTGTTTGGTTTCAGGAAAGGTACAATAATTGCTGTTTTCCACGCTGTTGGAAAATATTGCAGCCGAATCGCCGAATTTATAATATAGGTGATCTGGATTAGGATTTTTCTAGATAGTTTTTTGTATAGGATGATAGGGATGTTGTCAGGACCGGAAGATTTGAGGTTAGGTAGTGTTTTGAGGACTTGTTGAATATTTCTGTGGGGGAGGTTATAAGTTTGATTAGTTCTCTGGGGAAGATTGGGAAATGAAATGGAATGTCTTGTGCTAGTATGTCGATGTTCGTCTGTTCCTTCGTGATATTGCTGTTTGATTGATAAATCTGGTGCAGGTACAGGGCAATCGCATCCGCTTTATCTTTATCAGATAAAGCGGATTGTCCATTATTGATGAATGCTGGAATGTTGTTGTGGACCCTTTTGTTTTTCTACCTTCTGTCACAGTTATCGCACCACATATGATAACTGTGACAGATCCAGACTAGTGTGACAGCCGTGCGTTTTCTAAAACACTATTCATTTAACTGCAATGCAATGGGGTGACTATAATAAAAAATGACAGGGTTTATTTACTTGGTGAAAAACTTTATTTTAATATTTAAAATTAAAAAAAATAACTAAAAGAACTCCTGTTATAATTTAAAGAAAATAATGCATAGATAGTAGTTATAATGATCTAAAAACTTCTACATAGCTAGGGAAAACATCTTAATCGTTCACCTTGGGCTGAAAGTTGAAGTTCGTCTAAAATTTCAACAATTTGGTTGGTAAAAATATGAGGTTTATCGGGTTCAACTGTTAGAAAGACGGCTTTATTGTTATATGCACTATTTAAATTCATCACTTCTAATTCATTATTTAAATCAACTTCCGATCGGATAATACAAACATACCAAAAGTAATTTGATTTCTCTTGCCTTCTTTAAAATAAACCAACACAAAAGTCCCCTTCTTTAAATCTTAATATCTATCACAGTAACTCCTTAGTGTTTATTTATGAGGGGTAACTGTGACAATAAAATAAATATTTTTTCTCAACAAACTAAAAACGGTTTTGTTATTAGAACAATTCTAGTATGCCTTTTAGATCAACACAGTGGAAAGGAACCATCCACATAACGTTTAACTAATAAATTATTCAAATTTCGGGGAAAGGCGGACTAATTTTAAAAGCGAATAAAAGCAGCATGTAGAAAATACTGTTTCACTGTTGTTTTTTTGAAATATTTTAATTCCATTGCCATTACCTACCACAGCAAGTATTAGTGGCAGCAGAGTATTGATTTATCAATTAATTTGATTATAATCTGAGGGTATCACACTCACCCCGAAATCACAGTTACCCCCGCTGACTATATTGTTATTACTAGAGCTGACCGATGTGCCTGGAGTACAGCCACGGTCTTGCGCTGTCGTCACACGTGCCGATTTAGAAGTGATTTACTATTGCAGTCTTACTTTGAAAGGTTAATGCGTGAGGTTGTACCTATAAATTATACATAATGTCAAACGCGCCAAAGGGTAAAAAACGACCGTACGCGGACACAGTGAATAAATTTATCGGTGAATTTCCGGATTTATTCTATGACGGATGCAAAATAATTTGTAAAGTTTGCAATCAAGACTTAATGTGCTGGCACAAAATAGATTGTCGTCGTCATATCAATACCGTGTAACATCAAAATAAAAAAAATGGCATGCCTTTGAGAATTCAGTTTATGTTTGATTTATTGTTAATGTTAGTAGCCTGTAATGTTCCGCTACACATACTGGATAAACAACCATTTCGGGAGTTTTTGGAATAAATACAATCCCCAGGTGAACTTACCAAGTCGTACATCGTTATGTAGATATATTCCAGCTGTTCGTGAAGACATTGTAAATAGGATTAAATGTGGATTAAAAAATACACGGCTCTGGTTATGTATTGACGAGACGACAGATTGTAAAAAAAATTCTATTTTAAATATTATATTACGTGTACTGGACCCTCTTAAACCAACATTTCCACTTTTACTAGCTAGTAAAAGACTAACTGCGTGTACTGGCGAAATAATTACGCGTGTGGTGTTGGAGACATTCGAAAAATTTGAACTTTCAACAAGTCAAGTATTGATGTTCGTGACTGATGGTGCCGCGACAATGCGTGTGGTAGGCCGTTCTCTTCAAAGAGACAATTGTAGGTTTTTACATGTTACGTGTAAAGTGCATGTGTTACATCTTGTGGCAGAAACGATTCGAAAATGTTTTCCAGAGGTAGATGCATTAATAGCAAATACAAAAAAAGTATTTCTCAAATCTCCTAAACGGCTTAGAGCATTTCACAGACAGTGTCCTGGTATCCCTGAACCACCAGAGCCAATTCTTACACGTCGGGGAACGTGGTTGAAAGCGGCTTTTTATTATGCTGAATATTTTCAACAAATAAACGCTGTGATACTACAGTTCAACCCTAACGACGCTGCAGCTATTAGGGAAAGCCAGACAAGCTTTCAAGGCGTTTCCCTTGAAACAGATTTAAAAAGTATTAATAACAATTATAGAGGACTACACGACGCAATAGAAAAATTGCAAAATAGTTCGTTGTCGTTAGTGGAATCGCTGCAAATAGTGGACGACGTAAAAACACAGCTACAGGCTATAAATGACGCAAAAAATAATCGCATTAGTGAAAAATTCGAGAGTGTATTACAGAAAGATCCTGATTTTAGCAAATTAAGACAAATTTGTGATGCTGCATCTACAACTTCGTTAAGTGAGTTCACAGATTGTTTTACTTATGCCTATATTACATCCGTAGATGTCGAACGGTCATTTTCAAAATACAAACATATTTTTTCACCAAAGCGAACATCGCTGACAGAGACAGCTGTAGAAACATACCTGATGCTATTGTACTATAGATCTTCCCCACTTTGTGATGACGACAACCAAACTACTTCATAAATCTATTTAAAAGGGTGAGTTTTATACAAATTTTTATAAAATGTAACATTATTGTTAAAATTTATTTCCATTTAATATACTTATTCAAGTATTATGATATGATGTAAACATATGAGTCATATGACGGCTCTGGCGGCCAGGTGACCTCGGACAGCTCTAGTTATTACTTATTAGCTTTCCTCAGTTTCTGTGTCAGGATAAACTCCATTCTTAAGAAGATTATCAAAAACATAACGTACAAAATATATACAAATATACAAAAGTCAATTAAATATTCACTCATACATTCGACTTTACACTAACAATGAATAATAAAGTACAGGGTGCGCAAATTTTGAGGTTTGTATAGGGTAACTCGGTAACTGTGAGAGATACAAAAAAAATGGAAGACACATTCTCGATCTTTTTTTTTTTATACAAATTCACTGGCGAAAACAAATATTTACTATCGTCTTTTGTTTTCGAGTTGATCTCTTTAATTGTGAGTGCTTCAACAAGTCAAGATCAAAAAATTAGATATTTATATCTAATTTTATACATTACACTAAAATTGCAAAATAAAAATTCAAATTAAAGTAAATGTTCAAACTGATGTCCGTCATGCTCGATACATAAATTATACCTCTTCATAGCACTCTAAACTGCATTATAAATATGAAGATTTGAAATGGAATTCACACAGTCTATAACATTTTGTCCGAGTACATTTATGTCGGTACTGGTTTTCTTGTATAATTTGTCTTTAATGTGGCCCTAAAAGAAAAAATCCAGTGGGGTTAATTCAGGTGATCGTGGTGGCCACCTCACTGGTCCGTTACTTTCCATCCAGTTATTTGAAAAATTGTTATTCAATAATTCTGAAACGGTCCTTATATTGAGATGGTGTACCGTCTTGTTGGAGGAACTGATTTCTTGCCTCAATTAAAGGTAGATTGTCCACAAATTCCTTAATTTTCTGGTTTAAAATTTCGTAGTACCGTTGGCCATTAAGATTTTCTTGATATATGTGATATGTTAAAACACGATTGCCCCGTAGAGCACATCAAACAGTAAAACCAAATTGTCCCTGAGATCGCATGTCAACGGTACGGTGAGGTTTCATATCAGACCAATAGTGCTCGTTATGCCTGTTGAAAATTCCTGCACTGCTAATGTAGGTTTAATCTGTCCAAACTACATTTTTAGAGAAGAATGGATCTTATTGACTTTTTTGATGATACCATAAAATGCAAAACTCCAATCCTCGCTTAAGATTAGTTGGTTGCAGGTGATGTTGTTTCCTTATTGTATAAGACATGAATTTGTGTGTCTTCAAAATATCCAAAACTGGACGTCTTAAAATCCCAGAATCTATTCCAATTACAGTTACAGAAGTTTCTTCAGCAACTTCATTGTTGTAATTTTTTACTCTGTGCAATAAACAATTCCGTTCACTTAAATGTTTGTATTTAAATTCTTTTATGTGCTTGTGTGTGTATGTATAAGTGAAAAACCGTTTAAAACACGATTATATAATATCGTTTGTTGATATTGCTTTGATAGAGAAATTTGATATATGCATGTAAACTGTAGACCAACTTTCTATCGAATATATATATATACAGTAGGCACACATGTTTATTTTACAAATTCGCTTCCAGCGTTTTAAAAGTATGTTTTCCTTGTAGATTAGTTGTTTTGTAATGTAATGTAACAGTTGTTGTTTCGCATGAAAATAATTTTATATAAAATACTTTCTATAGCGTCGATACGATATCTGTTTAAATTGAATTTAAAACCTTAAATGGTCACAACCGATGTGTTAACAGATGCGGGTTTGTGCTGCAGTATTTGGTATTTTTGTTTCAACACCACGAGTAGAACCTAATTTCTTTATACAAATACTGTGTTCATTTGAAAACCGTCCACCCTCTTTTTCTTTAAAACTATGAAATATTTAAAAATTGGCCGAGATATGTCAACTTTTCTTCCTAGGGGGTAACTTTTTTGGTGCTTAGGTAATGATGATCATTTCACCCCTAACCCCTAGCACTCCCAACTTTAATATATTAAATGGAACCACCTCACCTGTCATATATCATTTTAAAGCTATATCGCATATACAACGATGTTTCAGTTTTTGATATTGGTTGAGATTTTGCGAAGTTCTTTTTAACGCAAGAGACGTCCGACAGGTGCAATATAGAATGTCGCTTTTTAACACGCTTTTATTAGCTTCACCTGTATGTTTGCTTGCTTGCTTGCTTGTTTGTTTGTTTATTTGTAACCGACTCTTTGGACTCGATTTTGACCCACTTTAAACGGACAGATTTAATTGAAACTTTGTACACTTACGAAGAACCGGTAACAATACAATAATTTGATAAGTTTATATCATTATCCTGATCAGGATAGCTAGTCCTTTCCTCACGTATTCTCTGCGTGAGAGGAAAGGCTTAATATGTAAGTACATTCCACGATTGTCAGCTAGGTCGCGGTGGTCGAGCGGGTTAAGGCAGTCGATGCGAAACGACAAACTCCTCGGGCGTGAGTTCAAATCCCACGGCTGAAATAAAAAATTTTTTTTTTCAGAAATATCTGTTGGATCGTAATATGTTATATCAGCATCAATAAGCAATATAAATATAGTTTAAAACAACTAAAAAACACGCTTTCATAGCACATCAAACTAAAAAGTGAAAAATAAATATAGTTTAAAAAAACTAAAAAAACACGCTTTTAAAGCACATCAAACTAAAAAGTGAAAAATAATTATTAATATAAACTGAAAACAATAATGAACGAAAAATACTAGTATTATTGTGAAAAAAGCGTGGGGCGCTTTGTGCCATATTTTTCGTATATCGAGCAACCCACGCTTTTTTCACAATAATACTAGTATTTTTCGTTCATTATTGTTTTCAGTTTATATTAATAATTATTTTTCACTTTTTAGTTTGATGTGCTTTAAAAGCTTGTTTTTTAGTTTTTTTAAACTATATTTATTTATTGCCTTGCTCGCACACATGAAGATAAAAGTTTAAAATAACACAACGCAACATACACATATTTGTAATATTGGTTGTCCACATCCTAGGATGAGGTATAAAACAACTACAAAATAATAAATTTGTGTCATATTCATAAATTGTAGCTAAAGTAAGTTGAGTGATCATCATCAGCTCTTGCTTTATTTAATCTAAAATAAAGAATTTTGTACTATATTCAATGCATATCTTATACAGATATTACTTGACTTCTATGTAAATTAGCATTGATTATCAATAAAACTGAGTTGTAATTAAGCATAAACTTAATTTGCAAATATTGAAAGGAAAAACTGTTAACAAAAGTTCGTTTGTTCTCAACTTTAGCTCATTTTTGCCACTAAGCCGTAACATAAATAGCAGCAAAAGATAAGCTGCATAATCGGATGATTATGTCAAATTTTTAGAATGGACACATCCTTGTTTACTATTTTAACTAAGAAATGGTTTGGTAAATTAAAAGAAACTTTTGGAAATACATTAATTCTTTATTTACAGAAAAACTGTACAATAAAAAAAACACATTTAAATTTTAAAGGTATATATTTATTAGATATGACGAAAACAATTTACTTTAAATAATGAAAATAACCCTCGACACTGTTTTAAATTTTCCTGATCAGGACTATGCATAAATTAGTTACCAACGACTTCCTTTGGTAGCGGTGTACCTTATTGTGAACTTGTTAATATGAAATTTAATTTAATTATTTAAACTTAAATACAAAATAAATTATTCATCGGTAATGCTTGCAAGGTATGTAAATAGGACTGAGATCATGACTGTCCATAAAAAGTAAAAAAAAGAACATGAAAACTAAAAACTAATTCTTACTGAATTAAGAAATAGATATGTACCCTGTGTAAAGCGCCCAGTGTGGCTAATTGGAAAATTATGAAGAGCAACAGCTGTGAACTAGGATGAAATGAGATAGAATAACACACACCCAGCGAACGTAAGGACACAATGCAGTCTGTGCCTCACTAACCACACATTCACACTATTCCGTCCATCTAGCTTGTTCACTCGGTCTCTGTTAACAATTGGTCACATTTGGCGATTTACACACGGTATATACATCTAAAATTAAAACAAATGTAAAAATGTGATCATGAAAATTAGTACAAAGATATCAAAATAATATACCTACACACTCATTGGTGAGAAATAATATTACTAAATTTTTTTCTCACAGCATCACCTTGAAGAAGTGTTGTGTAATTTTTTGACAAATTATGTAATCTAATTTTACAATAGCTATTAATTGTCGCTTTTAATAAATTAAAATTGAGTTCATGATTCGGATATATAATTCGTCCAATATTGTACTTCTAATACAAGGATGACGCCATATCAAAGAAGGAATATGTTATTTTTCGATGACTATGTCCATGTATACAGTATTTTATTTGCTACTATATTTTAGTAAAAACAATAAAATAAAATAAAAACATCTTACTGGGTTCGAACCCCCGACCCCAAGCATTTATACTAACAGAAGAGCATTTGAATCTCGTTTGAGAGGGCGCTAGATAGTATCTAAAATAAATTTACGAATAACTGTGCTCCAAATTGAATCGTTTCCTTTTCCTACTAGCACTTTAATCACTTCCCGAAAATTCTACCACATTTCCTACATTTTCAGATGCTGGGGAAGGTAATGGAAAAAATTCAGACCCAGATTTATTTGTGAGAAGTCTCCGTTTCTTTTTTCCTGTTGTAGGTGAGGTGGTTGGTGAGAGTGTCGGTTGCAAAAAAGTAGGAGATTCGTCTCTGAATGTGGTCGACTGTAATAATGAACTGGAAGATGATGCAACTTCTTACTTCCTTGAAGATATAAAACTGGTAATGCAGATTCTTTAAGAACACGTTTATTTCCTACAATTTCATCATCCTCAGGTATAAAATGTTTGGAATAGATATATCTTGATCGACTCCACATAATATCCTCATTGTGCACATAACCATCCCTGGAAAGTTTCTTCGTCAGTTGGAAAACTATTAACATCGTAATTTTACCATTTCAAAATAAAAAGTAAAATAAATTTACCGATGAAACGAAATTTTTGTTTCTGGGGTTAATAACCCCCGAACACTTTTACAATCTTTAACAAAACAAGTCATTTTATAAGTGGTAATCGTCTATGAGTACACTACTTAAATTATCATCACGACAACTCGCACAAATTCCACTTTCTCTATTAAAACAAGAAACAACTAAAGTTCACAAAATATCTGGAAACACAGAATAGATAAAACTGAAACGAAAATCTAAGGTTATTATGAGAAAATGCAGCATGTGCGTTTATACCTCATCCTAAGATGTGGGCAACCAATGTTGCAAATATGTGTAAGTTGTGTTGCTGTATTTTATACTTTTATCTCCGTGTGCGCGTACCATGCATCAAAATGGCGTCTATATTTTATCTTCTTTTATTGCAAACTCAGTACCGATGCGCAGTCGACCATAAGCAGTAGGTTCAGCTTCGTAAGTAAGAGATACCGCAAGCAGGCATGGATCATTTTATTGACGGCATGCCTAATATAATGAATGAGTGAGTTCGAAAACACGGCGCCTCACAACGTGCAAACACGGACATGCATCAGCTGTGCTGAACCGCTCTCACCGATCGTGACTCTGACTCTGCTGATAATGATCAAACAGATATATTGCGCATACCAATGACCATGTTCGCACCTTTGTGATTTTCTTGTATACTATATTTATTTCAGTATCTACTCAATAAACATGTAGGTACACCATGTATACGTATTCTCATAGATTAGAATTTGTTTATCATACACAGTCATATTTATATAAAAAAAGGAAAATATAAAACATTTTTCATTCTTAATATTTAGGACGTCTATAAAAGGGCTTACGTAAAATATTGTTATACATATATCGCTTGGGACAAGAGTAATATTATTTTTTGCTTAGGTATTAAAATAAAAAATGTTATATTCTTTCAGCAAACTACTTTCTATATCCCTTTATTATTTGTTCATTATTTAAGTTAGTAAATCTGTTTCGTCTTTAATAACACTCTTGAGAGATCAAGAGTATAGAGAGAGAAAATATCACTTTCAGTTATTAACAAGCATTTTTCGAGCCTTGAAACTGTACTTTCTTTACAGCGTCAAACACTTGTAGCCCAACTGTGAAAGGTTTTTTGCCTTCGTATAAATAAAGCATACTTTTTGCTTTAAATAACTTTTCCTCCACGAACTATATAAAACTTTGTTATAAATTAAGTAAGACTATATTACCATTCGTAATTTACGGAAAAAATAAAGGCGTACGTATATATGGTTTCGCGTTACGTAGCAGGCTTTGACAATGTTGATAGCTAATTTCCGTAACGGGAATGTGAGGAATGGGGATAATAGAAAATGACATTGGATAATTTATCCATCTGCGCCGAGTACAATCTAAATACCGATTGAACTCCAATGTCTTTAGTCCGCAAGATAATAGACTAGGAAGAAGCCCATGGCAACAAAAAATAAATGATAGCAAAATGGATAAGTTTTGGCATACATGTTAGGGGTAAAAAGTTAAATATAAAAAAATATTGCCTGTTAAAAGATAAAAAAATTGCCTCAAACATGTTTTCTTAACCACTTTTCAAGTCACCGAAGTAACTCCCTGAAAATCCTAGGATTGTATGTTGAGTAAAAAGAGACGAGGCCCTACAGTTTATTGTGGAGTCCGAACCGCATCTAGGGCATCGACAGTTCTCTTCGATTTTAATCCGAAACAGTCACGACTAGGTACTTTGTACCTCTCATTTTATAAATATTTTTGACCTTAATGTTATGCTCCGTTGTTAATTCTGTTTTCAAGTCTTCCGTATTTGCTTTATGGTATATGCCTTTTAGGACGAATCCGTGCGTCTTTTCTTGTTTCGGAGTGAATGTATGAAACTCTAATCTTCCTAGCTGAAATTTTTCAGTACATGTCTTCCAGTCGTCATATAATTCAAGATACAAACCTGTCATATTTGAGGCATGTTTCCAGTAGTATTTACCTTTAAGATTATTTTTCATAAACTGGTTCATCTTTGCGTGATCTTCAAAGCTACCATGTATGATTATCGAGGGGGGGGGTCTAATATTTTTCGATACCACTGATTCATCTAATTTGTATTGTTCTTCCATCTACATGCATGTAATTGTCCTGTTCTGCATTTGAAATTGTCTTAAATTTATGTTCGTTTTCCACATCACTCGGTTTTGTCTGTTGCAATTTTTTGCTGGTCGATGGGTGACTAAAGTTCTTGTCGTGCGTGTCTGTGATTCGTCTTTTTCTTATTTTACATAAATTTGTCAGCTCCTCTTTCGATTGACATAATTCTGCATTGATATTGTCCTTTACTGTCATTTCCGTTAATGTCATTTTTATGACGTTCTTTTAAAATAATTATTATTCACTAACCTGGACTCACTCCTTTAGTCTCTGTTTCTTTCTTCTTCCCTATGCTCTTCCATTTATTTTTCCTATCACAATATAACCTTTTTCTCTAAAAAAAAAACACTAAAAAAACAGGCTCTTGTCAAGATAACGTTGAGCCTACCGTAGTCAGACGCCAACTGCTATAAGCACTTTACCCATTCTACTGAAAAAAAAAATTACTTAAAAATACTAAATGAGAGAAAAATGTCTGGCAATTCCCATTCATAGCGAATAAAATGAACTAAAAACTATAAAAGATGCTCGCAGTATGCTAATGAGTGAGCGTAAGTGTAATAATTGGTAGTATCCTGGTAATTACGTTAAAAAAATAATTTTTCATGAATATCTGAAATTACTGAAAAATTAATTTTTTTGTTAAAAATATAACGGCATATTGATATGTACAGGGTTATTCATTACCCACCCATTATCATCGTTATTATTGCCTATAGAAAAAAAGTTTGAAATAAAAGTTATGTGGTTATAATTGAATTTTGTTAAAATGCTATCAAAGGTACAGTAGTATGCAGATTTCAGAGGATACAAAAAAACATTTTTTTTAAAAATGGGATACCCTGTATATTATTAAATTTTTGGAATGATCCTTTGTTCTTGATTTTAAACATATACCATATGTTACCCCTACCACACACCGTTTTTGAGTTATTAAACGTCGAATATCTTAATTAAACTAGTTACTGTAAATATGGAAAAGTTAACATTATTTAAGTGAGCTATGAAAATGACAACTATTATGTTTGATAAGTGACATTTCTTTAATGAAGTAATCAAAATGGTTTGCAGTGAGGAAGAAAGAAATCAAATATTTATACAAAATAGATAGGTAACAAAGATTTATTTAGGAAATTTAAAAATAAATAAATGATCTCATGAAAGATGTTCAATGTGTTCACCATTATTGTCAATGCATAATTGATACCGTCTTCTTATATTTATAATTGTATCGGAAATGGCTTAATTATTTACATTCAGATTGTTTATTTCAAGTCGAATCCTGTCTTTAATGACTCGAATACTATTATTATTATTATTATTATTACTGACAATGTCTTTTAGAAATCCCCAAAAAAATGAATCCACAGAGGTCAAATCCGGACTGTTAGGTGGCCATTTAATAGGTCCATTATTCCTTATCCATATTGGGAATACATTATTTAAATTATCTCGAACGGGTAGGACACTATGCGAGGTTACCCCACCGCGCATCCAAATCATATCATTAAGTTTGGCTTCCAGAAAATTCTGCAAAAGAATATTTTCCGCTTCTGGGATAATTATTTCCAGATAGGTCCAGTTAAAGTATAATCAGAAAATATAGGCCCAACAATTTTGTTTCTGAAAATTCCACACCAAACGCTAATAGTTTTTCTTCCTGATTTTTTTATTTGTTTTACCAATCTTTTTCTGTTGTACTTGTTTTCCCACGACCTTCGATTTTTCCTATTAAAAACTCCTGCCGTAGAAAAGGATGATTCATCAGTCCATAATATTTTAGTAAAAAAATCGGAATCTTCATCCAACTTTTGAATCATCTGGCGGCAAAAGTCCAGCCTTTTCCTTTTATGAGCATCTGTTGAAACTTGTACGGATAAAATTTTATATGGTCTGTAGTTGCTACTTTTTACGTACGTTGGATTTTGGAATAACTTTTACTTAATTGATGGACTGCATTATTTATACTACATTCAGAATTTTCTAAAAAATAATACAATGTTAAAAAAACGTCTATTCGCAAATAAATAGGGATGGGCTTACCTTCGAAATGAAGTAGTATATCTAGCTGTTCTTCCTGATTTGCGTTAACTGCACGCGTTTTTCTACTAAAACCGGAGGTATTATTCACCTTTCGGTAAATATTTTTGAACGTATTTTCTGATGGTGTTAGACGATTTGGATACAACACCCTATATGCTCTTTTTGCTGCACGTTTATTTTTGTTGTTTTGTATATAACGAGTAAATATTTGGACCATTTCTTCCTTACTGTAAACCATTTTGATTATTTCATTATGTCACTTATCAAACATAATAGTTGTCATTTTCATAGCTCACTTTAATAATGTTAACTTTTTCATATTCACAGTAACTAGTTTAACTAAGATATTCGACGTTTAATAACTCAAAAACGGTATATGGTAGGGGTAATATATGGCATATTTTTGAAATCAGAAACAAAGGATCATTCCAAAAATTTAATAATATGCAGGGTATCTCATTTAAAAATAAATATTATTTTTTGTATCCCCTGAAATCTACACGCTACTGTACTTTTGATAGCATTTTAACAAAATTCAGTCATGACCACACAACTTTCATTTAAAATATTTTTTTCTATAGGCAATAATAACGATGATAAGGGGTGGGTAGTTTATAATGAATAACCCTGTACCTAGATTTGTGGTCATCCTTATATAAGGAAGACACAACTTTTCCTAAGAAATTAAATAAATAAAGCAAGTGTGACGATTATACGATTTTAAGTTAAATTTACACTGACTAAATGACTTTTGACCTTATGCATTTAGCAATCACAGTAAAGTCGAAATAAAGAAGCTATAAAAGTATTTCACCATTTTATATGGCTACGTTCAACTGAAATTAAAATCTTGTGGAGGATGGAAATAGAGACTAGAAATATCTCCTTGATGTTTTAGATTCCTGCAAATGGGATATTTATTTAATGCACCTACGGGTTGTATATTCTAAGTAAAGACCAATGTCAATATAATATTTGCACCCACTAGGGTTGTCTGATAAACATTTGTTTAAAAGGGCCATTTACACAAAAGATTCAGAGCTTATATGTACGGGGAAAGTTGTCCTTAGTTTAATTAGTAACACTAACGCTAATAAAAACATTTAATGTGGACAGTACATTATATTTTATACGAAATATGTACTTAATAGTATCTCACTAGATACACACATTTCACACATTTGCACTCAAATGAACTAATGCATAACAATAGCAGATACTACCACAAAACAATGACGGAAAATAATTTACAAATGGGTAGTTAATCAGCTTATTCCTGTTTTGAACAAGTAAAAGGTAAATGTGTGGAGATTATGGATAACGCATCGTATCACTCGATGCAATTAGGAACTCAAGTCACTCTTATTGTCTTGCAAAAAGAGTATAATGCAGAATATTTGGTTAAGTACAATGCCAATATTGGAGGCAAAATTACTAAGAAACAGTTTTGGGTCAAACGTTTTTCATACAAAGAATTACACTACTGTGGAGGTTCTGTAAGCAATACTATTACAAACACATAAATTCGCAGTCTTCATCCAACGATAATGTTGCGAATTTATGGCAGAAAGCTATTTCTAAATGTACAGTGCAAAATTATTGTTACGTGTTTGCTGTCCCCACAAACACCTATACTCGTAGATTTGTTGATTGAAAGTCCAGGTAACACTTACTCACTACTTTATTTACTAATTAGTAATTAACAACAATAGATTAATTAATGTCTTAACTATAATCACAATTTAACACTTATAAGTCTCTTTCTTATTTCTTCTTTACTCGTTCACGGTCGACTGAAAGACTGCGTCTCGGCCCACCATGCGTCTTATTTATTCATTCATTCACATGGTCTAGAACATTCCAGAATATTCCCGACTGTTCTCGTACAATTCCAGTCTCATCTAACCAGTCTACACAGTCCAGTGGCGTAACACTGCCCCCTCCTTAAGCCTGAACGTCCCGATCAAGCAATTCATTGTTCCCTGCATACTTGGCTAGTCTCTCATGCATCACCTTCATTTTTGGTTTTGAACTTTGCTGAATTCGGTATACAACGTCGTTTAGTCTGGTGATGACAGTGTAAGCTTCACCCGCCCTTCCCAGGGAGGGTGAAGCTTCGGGTACCTGCCTTCCTTTCGTACTGGGTTATATAGCCAAACCAACTCTCCCACCTGGTACCCTCCTGAATTAGCTTTAAAATCATAATGAGCCTTCATACGGTCACTTGTTATTGCAATTCGCTCAAAAGGAGCCCTGGCGTTATATTACTTATTTCTTATTTGTGGCCTCATTCTTGCCGCGCAAACTTTACATTGGCGGCACCAAGCATCCACATTTTGACAACTGTTTACCCAGTAGAAACATTCTCTAACTTTTGTTAGGGTTTTATTGATGCCAAAATGTCTGCCAGGCGTTCCATTATGCACTTGCTGAAGTACGTGATACGTGACAACTGGGGGATTACTAATTTCAAAGTAACTTTCCTCCCATTGGAACTTTCCCACGCTCTCTTCATTAGTCCATCATCTACTTTAAGGGAGTCCCATTGTGCCCATAAAGCCTTCAGCCCCGCTGATTTATTTGAATTATCCTTCCAATCGGGTCAGCTTCCTCTTTCTTTCCATTTCAGAATAGGACCAGTTTCCTTATCGTTTAACTGCGCTTCCCTTAACGACTCTTTTGTCCAATAATCCGGAACATAAATTTTAACGGTATTCATTACATTTTGCTGCTTTTCCTCACGGTGGCAAGGCTTGCAGTCTTTCTGACACGGCCTTTTGGAAAGGCCATATGCCATATTCCCCGAAGTATCAGCTCGCCAGTTTTCCTATGGCTCTCTCTCAGGGCTGCGCTGACGACAGTTACTCTGAATATGGCCCACTCTGCCACACTTATAACAACGCATACCTCCTCCACTCTGTCTCGCACTACTTTGCTGTTAGTTTTGTCTCAGTTGGAGATTTGAGTTTATCAGTAGTTGAATGATCATTTGTACTTCGGACATTACATCTTGAATGTTGAGTTTATGACAGTTCCTCTTAATATGGCTCAATTTACCACACTTATAATAACGGATGCCTCCATTCGGCCTCTCCCTACTTTGTTGTTGGTCTTGTCTCTGCTGAGAGTTCGATTTTGTCAGTTTGTGTTGTGTTGTCTGACTTGTCTTCCTCCACACTCACGGCTCATACTCTCTGATTTGATTGTGAGGTATTCTTATAGGCAGCCTCAATCTCCAGTGCATGTACTAAAGCCTCATTACTTCGCTTATGCCTGGAAAACTTAAGAATTCGTTCTAAGTTCCTGGTCCCTTACTCCATCAATAAATGTACCCACTGCTAACTGTCGTTGAAATTCCATTGGTGCATCAGGATAGGCTAGATGAGCTAATCTTTCTACCACAGCCTCGAACTCCTGGAAGCTTTCTCCACTTCGTTGTCTGCGTGATTTGAGCTGAGCCTGATATACTTGGGCGAGATGTTGGTCGCCATAACTTAGTTCAGACGTTGCCTCCAAAATGCTAAAGTTTTGTTGCTGTGCGGCAGGAATTGTTTGGAGCAGGTCCAATGCTTGGCCTCCTAGTGCTAATACCAATGCTGTAGCTTTTTCCTTATCGTTCCAGTTATTTGAACGTGCAGCTGCCTCAAATTGTCTCTTATAAGTTCACCATGAACTTTGACCGTCGAAGGAAGGTAGTTGTAACCTAGCACCAGATGACAGTACTAACTAGCCACCCTTCTCTTAATTGTTGTTTGAGTAGGGCTACTTTTTCCTTAACTTCAGTTATTTCTCCTTCAAAATTTTCTCTAAATTCACTGACTTCTTCTTTAACTTCCAGCCTGACATCTTCCTTCAATTGTTCAGTGACCGAGAGCATGACTTGATGCTGTTCCTCCATAATTTGTCTTAATTCTTCCTGGCATTCCTTTCTTTGCTCTTTTTCTTCTACCTGTCGTATTCTCTCTTGTTCTTCCTTTTCTTCCTTTCCTCTTATTTCCAGGCCTTCCATCAATTTTCTTAAGTCATCTTTTTCTTCCTGTCTTTTTCTTTCTTTTTCTTCCATAACGTTCCTTTGTTCGTTTTTCTCTTCCTGTCGTATTCTCTCTTGTTCTTTTTTATCTTCTTTTCCTATCCCTTCTTGATCGTTCATCCGTTCTAACAACGTTACTAGCAAGTTCTGTATTTGTTTCTCCGTCATACTTCTTAGCTTCTACTCACGACACGTAAATCAGTTCAAAATAAAGTTGACGACGCTGTAATGTCCATAAAATGCATCTATCACGTCTATTTTAATAATGAAATGTTCCAGACAAATCTCGAAACAGCACTAGAAAGTCTTATTTTAAGTTTATGTTACTTTTGTGTTGACAAAATTCACTGATCGCCACTAATTGTGCAATGGAATGTTCTAGAACTTTCACGAAAAGTCATTGTTAAGTTTTGTTTTGAGTCTATAACACGTTCCCGTTAACACAGTTCACGTATCTTCTATGGCTTCCAAATCGAATGTTCTAGAATTTTCCCGAAAGGCCACTTAGAGTCTTATTTTTAAGTATGCAACACGTTATTGTTAGCGGCACTTGCGTATCTGCGGCGGTGTCTAAATCGATTGTTCTAGAAACTTCTCGAAAATCTACTTTAAGGTCACTATTCGGTCCAGAAATAGTCTTCAAACACTGTCTAGTAATTCTTCGTGTCACCACTAATTCCTTAGAAGAACACTGTAGAACCTTTTCGAATATTCCAGAAATTTCTCCTCCAATCCCACTTCTGACACCAAATTTTTACGTGTTTGCTATCCCCACAAACACCTATACTCGTAGATTCGTTGATTGAATGTCCAGGTAACACTTACTCACTACTTTATTTATTAATTAGCAATTAACAACAATAGATTAATTAATGTCTTAACTGTAATCACAATTTAACACTTATAAGTCTCTTTCTTATTTCTTCTTTACCTGTGTCGTTATCTGAAAGATGTAAAATAGGTAAAGGGGTTAGAAATAGTTAACTGCACATTTTGTTTCGTCCAAATCAAAGGTTCAGTATAGGCCCGAGCAAACATCTGCATCATAAATATAGCTTCAATAGTACTATCATTTAAAGCCTTTGCTTCGTTGTGTATGTTGTACTTTATTTTCAAAATGAACGTTTTAAATCCAGAGACGTTATAATCGGATACGAAAAATACTATCATTTTTATTATTTCCGCCACTTAGGCATTGCTCAATGTAGAGTAGTTACACAAAATCCGGGTTTTTCTTTAAAACATCAATAAATTTCGCAGCAACTAGAATACCCGTACCATCCGTTAAATTTTGTAAAGTCATATTTACGTTATCCACTATAACAAACGATTCGTTTAAGGATACATCATTATCTTATAATTGTTCAATAGCATCTGCTAATTCACTATAAATTCTCACGTATAGTGCGCAAATCTGCTTTAACTTGTGTATTTTTAAACTGTTGCTGGACTCTTTGGGGTCGAATATAAAAACGACCGATTTAATTTCGAGGAAATGTTTATTGTAACAGAAAACTGCTGGCAATCATATCCCCCCTCCATGTTAATATCAGTTGTGAACGTTCACCAATTCTTGGGCACGTTTTTTAAAATTCTTTAATACGTTTTGGATATTTTACAAAAATCATCTTTGTATTTGTTATTAATTTGTCGACATCCGGATAGCTACTACGAATGCCACAATGTGAAAAGCATGAAGTAAACAGGTTATATGGGCAAATTTTTTTTAGTGATAAACCTGCTTTTAGTATATACGCAACTCCAACAGCCTTAAACATAAAATATTATGCTTATATATTCGATATTTTTTAAACTTTTTATTACCAGCGGTTGGGTGCTAAAACATTTCCCACCTTGTTATTTCTTGCATCCGTGATTTTATCAAGAGTTATATCCACAATTTTTTGTTCAATAATTCAGACGTTATAGCATATTCGATTATTTCTTTCACACGAGGAACGTGATGTCGTAGCTCTCCTCTCGTTGGTAATGACCATTGAAACGTACTCTTTCCAAAACAAATGAAAATGTTCTTTGTCGAGTATATTTTCCGTAATATTACACACAGTACACAGTCCACATAAAAATAAGATCATACAAAACAACCAGTATTGAAATTGCAGTTGGTGAATTTTTTTATGACGGCTAACAATAAACTATCGTAAATCAGTCAAGAATGTCAGGACCTTGATTTGATCGAGTCCCCCTTTAAGCGTGTGCTACTGTATTGAATCGCATTGCGCCAACTCCAGATATAATTAATGCAGATAATTAAATTGATGTGATATGGCAAAAGATATATTTGTTTTTTTTTTGATGAAACATCTAGAATAAGTGAATTTTATCTATAAAAAAATATATATACAAATTCTCATTCATGCAGAGAAATTTCATATTATCAACAGATCAGCATGGCTTTGTATCTAACATATCGACTACTATGAACTTAGTAATATTCAGTCAAATAGTTTCTAATATTCTGAATGAATGAGGAGGTATACGCATTGTATACCGATTTTACCAAAGCCTCTGATTGCATCGACCACCAATTACTCTTACAGAAATTAGCAAAGTATGGATGCAATTTAAATCTATTACATTAATTTCAATCATATTTAACAGGCAGACAACAATTTATATTCTACAATGGATATAAATCGTCAATATACTGGAGTGCCGCAAGGTTCTAGCCTTGGACCTTTACTATTTCTATTATTTATTGATGATTTATGCACTGAATTGAAGTGCGACAAATTAATCTTTGCAGATGATTTAAAAATCTTTAGGAGCATAAATTCCGTAAACAATTGTATATATCTTCAAGAAAACCTTAATATAGTCAGAAAGTGGTGCGGCTTGAACAAAGTTGGTATTAATGCCGCTAAATGTAAAGTAGTGTCTGACACAATAGAGAAAAATTGCTTTAACTACAACTACAGCATTAATGACACTGTTTAGAGCGCATACAATTTATTTTGATTCTGAACTAAGTTTTGCCAAACATATACATATCAAATTTAAAGAGGCAACCAAAATGTTAGGATTTATCATAAGAAACTGTAACTCATTTACTAATTTAAATTGTTTAAAATCATTATATTATTCTTATGTCCTTGAGTACGGATCCATAATCTGGAACCCTTACTATCTAGTTCACAAAGGCACGTTAGAGCAAGTTCAAAGAAATTTTTTACAATTTATATCATTTAGAGATATAGGAATATCTCCTGAGTGGGGTATAGATAATAATTATTTTCTAACCACATTTCATTTTGAAAGTTTAGGGTATCGGCGAATTTGTTTTATGCTACTTTTTCTACACAAATTATTACATAATAAAATTGACTGTCCTCAAATTCTTTTATAAATTAATCTTTTCACTCCAAGAATGTATTGTCGACAAAATCCCACATTTTACACTAAACAAGTCAATACCAATATTTGCTAAAATCATCAATACATTGTGTGTGCTATTACTAGAAAAATTAGAAAACCTTGGAATCCGTGGAAATGTGTTGAAGTTATTTCGAAGTTACTTAACAAACCGAAAACAAAAAGTTATGATCGATGATGTAACAAGTGAGGAAAGAACTGTGACATATGGTTTTCCACAAGGCACAGTTCTAGGGCCTGTTCTCTTTACCATATATATTAATGATTTACTTACCTTATCTACAAAAGGAAACATTCTCTCCTATGCAGATGACACTGCAATCTTTTACCAAGGTGATAATTGGGAGGAATTAAGACAGACTGTGTCGGCAGATCTAAAAAAATTCAAAGAGTGGTTTGATAAAAACTTACTTACTTACTTACCATTACCAAATATTTGTCATTTACATCGTACAAGAAATACTTACCTGATTTTAACACAATACCTATCGATGACCAAGAAATTTCTTCTGCTACAAGTATTAAATACTTAGGGATAATGATTGACGGCCACCGACGATGGGATGTTCAAGCCAGTAGTATTATAAAAAAACTTAGATATTTGGTATATAAATTTAGAATTTTAAAAAAACTTTTTGACCCTAAAAACACTGAAAGTAGTTTACTATGTTCTTGTGGAATTTATACTTCAATATGGTATAATAGCATGGGGTGGTATAAAAAAGTCATTTTTAATACCACTGGAAGTATTACAAAAGAGAATAATAAAAATATTGTTCAACAAAAATATGAGATATTCTACAGACCAGTTATACCGTGTGTCTGAAATACTGGATCTAAGACAAGTGTACGCAAAAATAATATTAATATATCTTTTTAAAAATAAAAAATACCTGCATTCTCTAGACTATAATTACAGTACTAGGCAAAAAGGGAAAGAACTAGTTAAAACATGTGTAGCGAAAAAAAAGAGACAGGAAGAAGATGCTTTATTTATTTGGGTCAAAGGTTGTATAATAATTTTCCCCTAAACAGAAGAAATACTAAAAATCTGTATACGTTTAAAAAACTTGTTAATAAGTGGTTGAGGGCAAATGACAGGTGGATTATGGATTAGTAGTCTAACAATTAAACCTTTGCACACAAAATCAGCTGGTAAAATGTGCTAAGCCAACTTTTAGTATATAATTTTAGCTTACTGTTTCCTTTATTGATTGTTCTTTTGCTTGTTATGTAGATATACTTTTTTTTCTCATTGTTATTTATTGTATTTTATTTTTCTCAATAATTAGTTCTTATTTTGTTTTTCTTAACTATTACTATTTCATTATCTTCTTTTAAATTTAACTTTCAGTCTTTTCAATAACATTTATTGAACCTTTATGTTTAATATAAAGATTTCTTACTAAAAATTATAAAATGTTTCGTAGTATTTAAAATTGTCCTGTAATTGGGTATTACCTGTTGGGCAAATAAAGCATATTATTATAGCAGATATGGAATAATTGATGCTGTACAGTACACACAACTTCATACGGCACTACCTTTTATCATAACTCTAATAAGCAAATATTTGACGTTTCGAATTCTGATTTACCTAATTTCATATCATATCATATCAGTGCTAATTTTTTTAAATAAGGTAATCTATTGCAAATAAATAAAATCATTGTAATCTGACAAAATAAATCAATCAAAAACCACATGTTATCATTGATTTTATCACCTTATAGGAAGCAATAACATTAATAAACTACATGATGTAAATGCATGTTTATCACTAATGCTATATTAACATATTGTAGGAATTACTGTATAACCTACACTTTTAATAAAAATGTGTATCTGTAACTTGCACTGACCGATTTTGTCGGGAAGAATAATTGACAGAAGTAATAACATAAAAAACAAGTTATAAAAGTCAGATAGAGATAGATATTTATTTATTTCATATTATTTTACAATTAATAAAAATAGTAGGCTTTGTTCAAACAATAAATTAATAAAATGTTATTTGCTAGCTATAGATATAAAATTACTAAACCCATTAATTATATGCACTAAAATAGATAAGATTAACGAGCTTTTAATTCTGCAATCATGTTATAAAGGTACAAAAGCTGTGGTTGGAATTTGTGTAAAAAATATCTAGTATGGTAGAAAAGATTATATTTTTGATAAATTAGTATATATGTTGCTGTGAATTTGTGATTCTGACTGATTAACAATGATGGCACAAGTCAGTAAATATTAATTTTTATATACATGGCACTGGCGGTTCTTCTATAGGGTCATTTGGTCAATGACCTCCCACATACAAATAAAAAAATAGAGCTATTCATTTTCTGAAGTTTAAAAATATATAATATATATATATTTAATATTCTTAAAAAATATATTAAAGTTTCTAGTTCATTCTATGCACAATATTGTTCAAATATCTAGATCATTACATTACTCATTTATAGAGTTTAAAAATCTTGGGTCAATCCACAACGTGTCCTCAAAACTAGCTACTGACCGAATTTACAACGAATTATAGTGAAATAGACTTATGCGCGAATCGTCAGAAAGCAAAAGAGACAGAAAACACTGGCGGGGATAGTGTGCCTGAGGACCCTGACATGGTAATGCACGAAATTTAGTACAGCAGTCGCCAGTCAGCAGTCTTAATGTTGACTAGGTACGCGTTGGTCGATAAATTCTATCGAGTTGTTTTTAATGTTTTTATTTGTGAACATTTTAATGGTAAATCTCTACTTGTGACATTAAGTAAAACAGTGTTTTTGGTGTTTACTATTAAATATGAGTGTTGTACAAAATATATTAAAACTGAAAGATGGACATAATAAAGTACAAGTAGTTTTTGTGTTTAGATACGTTTTAGACGGTGTTGTATCTGAAAGATTTTGGAAATTTATTCAGCCTCAAGGAACGACATCGCAGCATTTGACAGATGTAATTTTAAAAGAGTTAGAATGTCTGACAATTAATTAAAGTCCTGAAAAATTGGTAGCACAAAGTTACGATGGAGCATCAGTAATGAGTGGTGCCTTTGGAGGTGTACAAGCCAATATTAAAAAAGTTGTCCTTCAGCAAATTTTATTCATTGTTGCGCTCATCAACTAAATTTAATTTTACAAAAAGCATCAAGTCAGAATAAAAGCATAAAAATTTGCTAATTTAAATAGCTTTTCTTCATTCTTTGGAAAATCGCCAAAAAGAACAGCCGTGTTAGTTAATGTTGTTAAGGTGAGATTACCTAAAGCGGCTCCAACACGATGGAATTTTAATACAAAGTGCACAGAGACTGTCTATACCTATCGAACAGAATTATTAGATTGTTTAGAAAAAATCATTGATAATGAATCAGAAAACAACACTCTAAACCAAGCTATTGGTTTAAAAAACTACTTACAAAATGAACATTTTCTTTACTAGTTAAATTTTTTTCATTTAGTTATGCCTCATTGTGATGTATTATTTAATCAATTACAAAAATGTAATATTGATGTCATAACAGTAAATAAGTGTATTGGCGTTTTTAATAGTAAAATTTTGTATAACTATTTGGAGGAGACATCCATGCAGTCTGCCCAGAGATATAAAACGGAAGAATCAAAAAGGAGAATTTCATTAGAAGTTTGTGAGATAATTACATCTGAGATCAAAAACAGGTTTGGCTTCAGTAATCATTTAGCAGTGTCTCAGCTATTTCACGCAGATCGATTTAAAGATTATAAAAAAAGCTCTCCTCAAGATGTGTTTAAATCATTTGAAACTTAAAACTGAATTAGAAGTATTATATAGCCGAGAAGATTTTTCCAATAGTGAAGGTGCAGTTGCTTTGTTACAGCTTTTTATTAACAATAATTTGTGCAATACTTTTTCTGAAAGTGTCAAACTGTTAAAAATCTTGTGTACTCTCCCTATGACTACCGTCGAAAGTGAACGTTGTTTTTCCACCTTAAAAAGAATAAAGACATTTTTAAGAAATACCATGGGTCAGGAAAGGTTATCTTCTTTAGCTATGCTTACCATAGAAAGGGCATTAATAAAGAAGATAAAAGACTTTAATGAAAAAGGAATTGACCACTTTGCATCTCAAAAAGACCGGAGGATCGACTTGGAATTTAAATCACTTTAAAAGGTAGGTAATACAGTAAACTTTTCTAATTGACCTCCCTATCTCTTGACCCACGAACCGCCACTATTAATATGCAAGAAGTAAATATTCCTAAGAAGTTCAGAAATACATTTTAGCAAATTTATACAATAAAACTCTTTTAACAATGGAACATACAAGAGAACAAGCCATCTATTTTTTTTGCGTAGGTACTTTAGCATTTTGTTTGCCAATTTCGTCGCCAGTTCACCTATTTAATTGACACCAATGGAAACATTTATTTAGGGCATAGTCAGTTAAAACCAGTTGGCGTGATAAACTAATGTGTTACAGAATTCTGCAATTTCTGTTTTTTTGCCATAGTGAGCGCCAGACTGACACGGCGCCTCCATTGCTAATTTTGGAATTACGAATTTAAGCTCATAAACGGCAGTAAGTTGTCAAAAATGACAAAACCATATGATAACTTTATTCTAAATTGTAGCAGCTACTCTACCAGTCTGACAGTCAGATATGTTCAACCAAGAAAAAAAAACAAATAAGGCAATTGGCTATGTTCAGAGCGTATTTTAGGTTTCAAGGCAAATTTCTGTATAATTTTTTTCAAATCTTAATAATGTTTTTAATCCAGTGACATTAATGTGTTTAACTTCGTCATAAGTTAAAAAATGGAACAGAAATATCTCATGTGGCCAGCACATAACTTTCTCATACCAGTATATATCTTCCTGATCTAAAAAGAGCATTCTATTTAATTCTTCACTCTCCACAATTAAATTTTAATATCGTATTTTGAAATGTTCATTAAAATTTTTAAATAATTAATTTTCAGCGTCGCTCGATACTGTCAATAATAATTCATTACATATATTTTAATAATTTCTTCTCATTAACTTGACATTTTTGTAACTAAATTAGACATTTCAAATGCCAAACTACCCAATTTATCCTAACCCCATTTTATGAGGTAAAATGTGTAAAAAATTTCAGTTTACATCAGCTTTATTTAAGTTCTTGAAAAACATATTTTATTGGCTTGATACAGTAGACATGATTTATAATCTTTCATCAAGAATATATTTGTTGTCAAGACAAACAAGTTTGAGTCCCGTGGACCTCCTTTCAGCTGACCAATTTTGCTCATCACCAACCTTATCATTGTCTTTGGCCTTTAGAACACGTGTACCAAATTTGAAAGTTTTATCTCAAAAACTGTGGCTGCTATTGCGATACTACAGACATACAGACAGATTTTTTTCGTAAGCTATACTTTTTCATTATAATTCGTTGATTCGTCTAAGAAATGCAATAATTTAAAAAAAAAAATTCCCCGAAATTGTAGCTTTTTTCTTCTTTGATTCATTATGTCTCTTCTGGTGGTACCACATTCACCAAATATAATGTCACCTAAAATGTTGTTGAAAATCTTAATTGCCAAATTTGGGAAGTCTCCCATTAGTATTTTTTAAGTTACCGTGGCCACACACGCACGCACGCACACACACACGCTCACACACGCGAACCGACAGACATTATTAGGAAAATAGTTAGGGTTCAAAGCGTATATATCAATCAAAATCTCGAGGTCGAAAAGAATCACGCATACTAAACTTCCTTGTATTAAGTATAAGAAAGTAAAAATGGAACAAAAAAAATTGAAAATTATACCTAATTCTTTCACAGTTTTATCGAATTTGTTTCAAACTGTTGCCGCTGTTAGAATAGTAATAATTCACTTCTTATGGTCCACCTGATATGTAGAATATTGTGCACTAAAAAGAAAATATACCTAAGTAATGGCGTCGGTAAAAAAGCTATTCAAACGTACTAGTCTTAGCATTTTTAAGAACGAAGCTTATAACTCTTCGATATTACACTATCATAACCTTATTTCTAAGGTTTCAATGATGCCATGGAGACCCTCATCAAATTACTACAGCATAGAATATGTGGTGTGGGAGGTAAAGATATTACCCAGGAAATCTTTGAACGAATTGGAAATTAACGGCCGTTTGCATACCACGTAATATTTTATGTTTTAACTTTTATGGCAAAGGTTTACTATAAAGCAATTTATTTTTTGTTCTTTGTATATAAAATTGATTGTAGAACTGCAGACTATTCAGATATACCTGTTTGAAAGCATTAGGGATTTAAAATAAATTTTAAATCTGCTATATACGAATAGTCCATAGAGGTAGTCGAGATTAATTATTAGCTGAAGTAGGAATTGGCTGGATGAGTTTCTTTAACATTTATAAGTGGCTTTAAACCAGAAGTGAAGTAGGTAATTAATCCCTATTTACCTTTGGAAAGGCAACGATAGTCAATTGTTTAATATTTCATTTCATTGGAAGACAAGCTTTAAGTTGACTTAAGTCTAAAATACATACTGTAGCTTGGTTGTGCATGCCTGTTTTAATAATTTACATTTGTTTACGCTAATACAATAATGTTGTTCATATGGAAATAATCGTATGCAAAATTAATTAAAATAATAACTTGCAAATACTAGATTTGAGTTTACAAGTATAGAAGTATATGTATAAACAAAACAAGTCAAGTTAAAGCAAACATATGATGTTCATTTGATTATTTCAGTAACCAAAAAGGATAGGAGAATGCGAAATAAGTTAAAAAATTAACAAAAACATACAAAATTTAGACATGAGCATCCCATTTGGTTTCGTTATACAGTTTGTTAAATACTATTATTCAAAGTTTGAATGAAAGAAGTGAAACAATCTTTATTTATGGGGCTCAAAATCCCTCAGGGGAACACCATTTCAGAGCAATCTAGCTGTTGGGGTATCTGTTCCCCATCGGTCCTTACCTACCACCGTTGAAATGGTGGAAAGACCGTGGTGTACGATCCTAGAGCAAAGCTCTCCTACAGTGCTTTATCTACCAGCTATTTTCCCGCCCCTAAAGATGATCTGGCGGCTACACGTGAACCGTCTGTGTAATACACCAAAGAATTCAGAGGGAAGCCAATTCTTCGTTCATTCTACTCCTCCTTACTGGAAAGAGTGAAAGTATGTATATTTTCCAACCATAGCTGGTGTTTCGCTTCTCTCACATTTAGGACTGCGATGGGGATTTCCCCCTCCGCAAGTCCAGTAATTACTGCGTGACCTTCACCTTTACCTGAACATCGCGACCTTCCAGATAGACCGCCATTGCCCCGATCTTTATCCACAAGGGAAGTGTTGGCATGCTTAGCAGAACCTCCAAAGCAACTGTTGTATCGTCCTCATTACATCAGTGATCCCTAGACAAGGTAGTATCTGGACATTAAACATCTTTTGGGACGTAATCCCTCTATCTACGCTCGGACATCAGAACACAGATCCGTGCTGGAACATTGGTCTAACTATTTAACTATTTTGAAAATTTTTAAAAGCAATTTTGTTTTTTTTTTCATAGATTTCCGACAGATATATGTATTCAAGCACGAAAGTCAATTTATTTTATATTTGTAATTATAGCATAATATGTAAATCTTCATTTGTATTTTAGAGTTATAATTTATAATACAAATTTTTACAACACTTTTTAAATAATTATTTTTAAATCACATTAATCTGAGCCATTAAAAGCAGATAATTATTAATTTCAAAAGTAAACATTTGCATTATTCAAAATAACAATATAATCAATTCAACAATTCTATCAAAATTGATGATAACTATAAAAATTCGCAGTGTATAGCCAATGTAGAATCCGTGGGTTGAGGCCCTAGTTCCTACCTATCAACCGGCGTACTTTCATTATCTAGGGTCACTCCCATGTCTCCTGTGCAAAAGCAAAAGATTTACCATATATTACTGGTGAGCTAAAATCGCCCATTTTTCTTTTCTTAGTGAAAAGGATCATCTCAGTCTTGGTGGGATTGACTAAGAGGCCTGTTTTCTATTATTTTACAGGCTATCTTCATTCAATTGCAAAGACGTTTAGAAAACGGCCAGTCACAAGGACCAGCCCGTTGTGCGCATAGGCCTGCGCATAGAATCCTTCCGAGGTTACGCACTCCAAGAGATCATCCATTATTAGACATCAATGACATCATATATGGAGTCAACTGCCTTGTGGACAGCCGCCTTTTACCCCGACAGGCATATGACACTCCCCTAAAGCAGGACGAAGTTGTCTCTCTTCCAGCGCAGATTTCACCCATCTGAACAGTACTGGAGCAGTACCCCTATATCCATGGGCATCGCAGAGAGTAGTAGTCCCTCAGTATCGAAAAATACTGTCACTACTACTACTACTTTATAATTTTCTCCATGACACCCCAAAAAAGCGTCCATATTCACTTAATGTAGTAAGTGCAAAAATTAACTATTTCATACGTGTGCGTTGTTTTCCTAACACACATGTGCTAAGAAAATACCGAAAGTGGATTAGTGTAAAGCAGTGAAATAGTGCCATAGAAGCACCTGGCAAGTTGCTCGCGATTGGCCGCGCTATAGCTACATCTGTTACGATAAATACCAGTTTTATTGCCAACAATTACACTCCATATTATTAATTTATTTGTAATTGTATTTGTAATGGGCCTTTTCACTACTTCTGAAATCTCAAAACAAATCTGTTTATTTGAAAGCTAACTGATAGATATTCACCTTGTGCAACTCTGTTTGAAATATGTCTCCCATTGTTTAATAAAAAAATAAACATTTATTATGGCAATTTGAACACTCATTTGACCTTGAAGCTGAGTGACGTCATACAAACCGGAATCATGTTGGTAGCATTTGCCAGAACGCCTAATACTACAAACGTCACACCACATCTGACATATTTTACATTGTTTACGGTTAGTTTTGTGGTTATGTTCTGTGTGTTCATTTACGAATCGTGTTTTGCTTTGTTTCTGCACATTATTGGAAGAAAATGGCGCCAGGATTTTCTAAAGGAAATGCAGAAAATCTGCCGAAAGTTGACTTTATTATGGTGGACGAGTTTTACGTGTCAAATTTGGATTATTTATCAGCAGAAGTCAGGAATATTAAAACAAAACGGTAAGTCATTAGTAATCTTATTTTCGTGTAATTTATTTATAAATATAATGGAACTACCATTATTTTAACATGCAATTGTTGTTACAATATTTTTTCCTATTTCAATTATACTTACTAATGTCTAATAATTTCCAGGTCAACAAGAGCATAATGCGGTGACAACGCAGTTGCTTATGTGAATCTGAATCTTCTTTTAACTGTAAAATTTCAATAATTTAGCATCAATTTATAAATACAACTACTTTTCTTACATCAAAATGATCTTCACAACAGTAAATGTTTCTGGTTTTCGTCAGCTGCTTCTCAACGTTGGCTATTTTAAACCATGCTTTTCGTCTATTTTCATCTGGTGGAACGTAAACGAAAATTTTTATTGGACAATTCATGTTGTTATTTGTACATGTTGGTACAAAGCACTTTTTAAACATGTTCCACACACAACAATCCAAACTAAAAAGAAACGACTGTCAAAGTCAATTTCGACATCAACTGTCAAAAAGCAGAGAACCGACTTTGCAATACACCGATGTGTCATGTTCAAGGTCGTAGTCCCTTTGACGTCACTAAGGTGGGTTACGTGCCGTCACGTAAAAGCGCGCGCTTTATTTCCGCACTTTTGTTATTTTTTTTCGATAGAAATCGTGCTCAAAAAAAATAAAAAATATACGGCAAGTTTTTTTTATAAAACACTATCACATAAAGCAATAAAAAAAAATCTGTGAAAAGGCCCATTGTAGAATTTCATTTTTTTTTTTTTTAGTTGTTGGAAAATTGTTGTATATAACTCGTTATTTCTATGAAGTTATTGTAAACTGTTGCTGTGTTTAAAACCATCTTCAATGTAGGAAATGTAAACATGCCTGAAAAAAAAACTTGATACAGAAACAGTACCATCAACATCGAGAGAATCTAATAGAGGCAGAATATCACGATTATCAAAAAGGAACCGTATCAAGGATATACGGAGTCAAATTAATTTGCCTGTCAGCTCGGAAAACTGTGAGGATATCAAATTGGATACACCTGCAGGAAATACTACAAAGTATTATGTGGGGAGTAGTCTGTAGGGTATTTGTTTGCAAATATAATGCGTAAATAAATTAGTATTGTCTTCTCCAGAAGTGACTCCAAACATGAATATCACATGTACTGTATTATACAGGGTGTCCCAACCAAAAGTAGGCACCCTGAATAACTTTGGAGATAAAATTTTTTTGAAAAATTGGTGAAACACGTCGACCTTGTTTCCAAGGGGACATATTTTAATGTAATACTTATATACTATCATCATCCCTTTACCCTACACGGCCACCGCCTCAAAAAATTCAAATGGCAAGGGGGGTCGAGTGATACATCTTTTAAAAGGTCTTTCAATTCCCTACATAACTGTGTATTTTTTTTAACTTTTATCGATTCGTTCCAATAATTGTTTCATTATTTTAGATTTGGGAAATAAAAATAAAAGAAGCAGTTTAAATTATCGAACACCCTGTGTACTTATTTATCGTCAAAGATGCATCTAAATCTAAATCTAAAATTACTGTTTGCTTGTCTCATTTGTATTTTCTCATTTATCTCTTATCATATTTGTCATATTTATCTTATTTATCATTTCTCATTTGCCCCATTTGCCTCATTTGTCTCATTTATATCATTTGTCACATTTGACTCATTTAACCCGTTTGTCTTATTTGACTCATTTACCTCAATTGCCTCAAATCACCTAATTTGTCTAGTTTTACTCAGTTATCTCATTTGCATAATTTTTCATTTTTTGTCTTATTGGTATCATTTGACTCATTTATCTCATCTTATTTGTTATATTTATCTTGTTTGTTTTGTTCATATTAAGTAAGTTATATAAATAAATAAAATCAATGGAATTGACATTTTCAAATAAAGCAATTTATTTCTTTCATGTCAAACTGAAAATGATGATAAGAAAGTACTATTGAGGAGCACGTAGTCGCGACCGATTTTTCATCACATTTTTTGAAAAAAATGTTGATCTATATTGGGTATGAATGTCAAAGAACCACTGGTAAATATCAATCACATTTCATTTTCACATTCAGCATACATATAGTAGTTTTTTGGGGCCGACTATTAAAGTTTGCCTGATATTATTGATCTTATATATTTTTGGTATTTTTATTATCTGACATACTCGTATATGAATGTACAGTATCCGCTACAAAAAAAACTGTAAATAATATATACCTAAATACCCCATAAGATTTGCCAAAAATCATTATGCAAGATATAAAAACCATCTCTTATCACCCAGGCTAGAGTGTGTTTTGCAATTAAAATTTTTATAGTTTTCGGGATTCAATAATGCACCACTACTATGTACTTTTCCAAGTCCAACTAATTACATACAAAATATGAAATGAAAAATATAATTTCCATGATGTATCGGTGTGGAAATGAATGGGAGCGGCAGGCGGTGGCGTTGGTGGGGACGGTCTAGCGTAGGCGGATTCGGTCGAGACTTCGACGTTCGCCGGCGTTGGTTTTAGTTGTGAGCCGTCTCCAGCGTCGAAAACACAATCCACCAGCCGCCAGAGCTTTGCGCGGGCCCTCGTCAAGAAAGAAGCGATCTGAGTGGGGTGTAAACCATCGGCAGCTAGAGCAACAAGTTGAAGTCGCGCGGTGTGCTAGATTCGATGTTTCGACGCGATGATAACCTGATCCTGTGAGAGTGTGTGCCCTAGGCATGTGGGCCGTGGTAGCGGCCTGTTTGTGGGTGTGCGTGGTGGCCACTCCGCAGCCGCTGCACCTTGAAAGGGACTCTTTTAGAAGGCCCGCGGCTTGGCAGAAAAGAGTCTCCGACCAGCAAAATCCCCCAGAAGAATTTTCCGATTTTTCACAGCATCTTCCCCAGCTTTCCGCTGTCAATTCTCAACTGATGTTGAGGTCTCCACGAGGACAGCGTCAGTATGACGTTCCACAAATAGGTAGGAAATGTTAAATTACTTTAAAGCAGGGCCGCAGCGAGGACAACGAAAATCTAATATATCTTGTTATATTTCTCGTTATTTTATCACTGATCGTTAATCTTTCATTATTTAAAAAAATAAAGACTAGAGACAAAATGCATCAGAGCTCCACCGTGAGTCCTTGCTTCGGTGGTGAAGGAAACATTTTATTTATTTTTCTGATATGTAAATGTGGGAGTTTTATGTCGAATAAAATTGTAAATAGAAAATACCTAAAATAAGACTAAATTTCAGTACCAGTAGCATTAAATAGATTAATCATAGAATGGGTATTTCGTTATTTGAGTATAATTAATCACATCTTTTATTGCCCATTATGATAATTTTAAAAGCAAATTAATCATGCTGACTCACAAAAAGCATACTATGACATTGCATTTGCATTTCAAATAAATGTTTTTGAAATAAATAGAACGAATATGAATCTCTCTTAAAACTTGTATGTACCAATTAGGATTAATTGTTTTCGTAACTGCTAAATTCATATCAAAAGACCCATGGTCCCAGAAAATGACTAAAAGAAAATTTTAAACCACAATTTCTTTAAAGTTATGTTACAATCGGTAACAATTTTGAATGATACAGTGAAAATATTATATCAAAATTTCCTTATACCTATTTCAGCATTTTAACTTGCTGCAGAAGATTAAAATCTAGCATTAATGTCACTTGTGTATCTGTACAAGGTTTGTTGATTACAATTATAAAGACCGTTCTCCTAGCTTCCTACATTTAGATCCCTTTTCCCCCTTGGAGTGTCCCTAAAATTGTTCAATGGCGACTGTTTTCAGTAGCATCACAGGTACGTGGCCGATAATAATGCGTTTAGGTTGCTGCATATGATAAACAAATAATATAACTACATATTACCTACAAATATAAAACTGCTTAGCTTTCTTTTACATATCATGTATCATCATCTCCTTATTGAGGACAATATATTGTGCACCAGCGAACATTTGCTTGAGTAACACAGTTTCATGTTTTCTACAGAGAAACGTCTCCTTCGTGGAATAAACACACATGTTTAGTGCGAAAATGATCTTTCACCACCTATCGAAGTAATAGTTTAAACTTGAAACTTTCCAAATCACTTACAAAATGTTCCTTACTGAGACACCGATTAATAAAACGTAACTTTTTATATCTCGCATTTGTTTTAAACTCACTGTCGTACCGGGATCTTTTAGAGTTTTTAATTCATTTTGTATACTAATAATGAGATTTAAAGTCTGTCCTTCTTCGTTAATTCTTATTTTTCAAAAATTGTTTCTCACGTTAACTTAAATACATAATAGGCTTCCTGATAAGCTGCCGGGTTTTGAGGTGCTTCGAGCCAATTTTTTTGTGAGTGCTTATTCCAGTCTCAACAATCTAAATTTATGTGTTAACAATAATGTAGGTAACTTAAGTATGGGATTGGCCCTATTCATAGGTACTATTTTTACACTTTGTAATTTCCAAGCTTTGAAATGCATCCAGCTAGCATTTGTTACATTCTTAATTAATCTTAAATTGCTACTTTCTATTTTATGGTTGTTCTCAAATGCATGTGGGGCAACACAAAACCTATCTGTTGTACCATATTTGAGATGAGCGATATGTTCCTAGAATCTAGTTTCAATTGATCGTTTAGATTTTCCAACATACTTTTAATTATAGCTTATTACAGCTAATTTCGTAAATGCCCGACTTATCGTTTGTTTCAATTTTGTTTATTGGATTGCCTAAAACTTGTTGCAGTGTATTTCCCCATGAATGAACCACTGCCACACCTATATCTTTAAAAATCGATTAAACTTCAGATTTTCTCTTTCATTTCGAAAATTCAGGAACTTCGAAGTATGTCCTAATTATTTTACCAATTAAACTTACAGAATATCCATTACTCGCAACTATATCCTTAATTAATCCCTTTTCTTTTTCAAACTTCCCCTTATTGAGGGAGAAGCTTAATAGGCGATGAATGAGAAAATAAAAACTCGCCATATTGTGTTGAGCGCAATAGTGCCCTTAGGGATATATTATAAAATACTGGTATCTTCTTTGTATATGTCAAATTCTAACTTATTTTGCTATCTTCAATTATTAATACATCTAAAAATGGTAGTTGTTCACACTGTTTAATTTAGAAACCACATACCTAAGCCAAACCCTGGAAAAATACTTGATTTCTTGATTAGCTTCTGTTTCGAATCTGGTCAAGAAGAGACTAGCAGTGAATGATTATAAAGAGTTACCCATTGTTATTCTTTCATTTTGTTCCAAGAGACTATCACTAAATCGAAAGTAATTTTGCTTCGTGAACTTAGAAATATTCTTTATTCACTAAATTTAGTGGTTATTACAAACATAAATATAGAAATTCGTTATTTTTTTTTTGTAGATGTTTTGCATATTTTAAATGTCTCTTCCAGTATTAAATGTGTGCTACTCCAGCTTCATATTGCAAATAAGACACCAGGCCGATGCACTGACACATTTTAAATCACAAAATTTTTCAATATACTTATAAGTAATATGTTATAAAGCGTAAAGATTTTTGTGACCCCGACATCGTCATATTTAATACAAACCCTCAATGCGTACACAACCAGGTCACCTGTTCAACCGATCATAAATGTCCAATTTTGAATTGAATATCTCGAAAACGAAACAAAATACCTCGAATTTTTTCGTCATATTACTCAGCATAAAATTTTCCAACTTTGCTCTAATTTAACCGTGTTTGTATCTCTTACGGTTTACGAGATTCTAATGATGGGGCTCCAATTTGACTAACCCTGTATACCGTAAATAATTAGTTTCCACTCAAACCGTCCGGGTTGTAACCGAGCAGGGCCAAGTCGATGAGGTATATGCATGTGCGCATCTGCTCATGTCACCATCTTTCGAAAGGGATGCAAAACTATGAGTTCTGTACTCTCTACAAAATTTTAAATCATTGCTAATTCTATTCTTATAAAATACATTTGATACAAGAACTCAATGAAAATGAAAATGATCGACGTTTGCAATTTTGTGAGCTGATAAGCGAATGGATAATTAATCCGAACGGTCTTTTGAACGTTTGATTTTCCGATGGATGCTCATATTTCGTAAATGGTATAGTCAAACACCATAATTGTAGTTATTGGGCAAATTCCAATCCGTAGATATTCCACGAGGCACAAACTCAACATCCAAAGAAATGAAATGTCTCGTCGGCAAGTATTTTTGATGATCATGTTTCGGGCCTTTTTCCTCTCTTGGTAATTTGACTGGAAAATGTATCTGAATTAGGTAGCAAAAAATGTTGATATTATCGAGAACGACGACCTTTACCTTGAAGATAGTTTGACATTCCAACAATATGGCGCTTCTTAACATTAGGCACTGCCTGAGAGCCAATTTTTGAATCAAAGAATCCCGCAACCCATCCTATTCTTTAGAAGATTTACGGCAATGAGTCACACGCGATGTCGACATATACTGTAGAATGTATGAGAATATTTTAAGCGTTGCTGGAGGACATTTCGATATTTAATCAACCGACACGTAAGTAATCTATTACTGTGTATTAAATTAATCAAAACAAATATATATATATCACTCTAGCTGACACCTTATTGTATTATGTGATAACATCGTAGCACTTTAAAGCCAATATACAGGGTGAGTTTTAAATGCGTAGTTATATTTTAACCCTCAATATATTTCGTCCTGTACAATTGATTGGCACTGTCAAAAAATTTTTTTGAACAAAAGAAAATTTAATTTCTGATAATTTTTTCGTCCTCCAGCAACTGACATTTTGATAGTCACTGGATAACTTTGTAAACGCCGTTCACAGATATGACGTAACTGAAGACAGTGTTGCCACTGCCAGAGTTCGTTATCACAATTATCCTAACTCATTAATTGTAAATTTTGAATTAAAAAATAAATTATTATTTATTTGTCACGGACATTTTGTGAGACGATATTAGACTTATTTAATATTAGTGTAGACGCCGCACCAAAACAAATGTAATAGTTTATAAAATTGAGGTATTTTTAAGAAAGCATGATATCTGTACGCATTGGCCGAAAATAAGAAATAAACCTCAAGGCGGCCAAGGCGCGATTGCTTAGTCCTTTGTGGAAAGCGACACTTGTCACTTGTAGCTTGCTCTTAAAATAAAAGGTGTTAAAAGTATCTGTTTATCTATTTTTCCTTTTAAAATTAGGTAATCAAAACTCGTCAAGTAAGCACCAAATATTAAAAATATGCAATAATTCTGCTGTGTATTTTAAATTATTATTATTGTCTCTAATTTATGGTTTAAGTTTAATATGGTTTATTTCTAAAAATGAATCAAAGTTAAAAATAATCATTTTAAATAGACGCATTTACTTTAAAAGAATGGAAAAGCAGATTTGTTTACTTACCTAATACAACAGTTACTACAGGAACATATCATATGGTCTTGACGTTTGGATAGCATTCCATAGCCATTTTGCTTGTCTAGCATTTTCATCAATTTGAAAATATGCCTTTAACATATCCAGCATTAGAATAATAAAATTATTCGCTATGGTTAATCACTACTTTTCACAAAATGAACCACCAAAGGAACAAATTATAAATAATAAATTTCGGTGACATAGTAACTCAAAACTTCGAATCACAAATTTAATCACAAAGAACTATAAATAACGGTATTAAATACATTTTTGTAAATGCTCATACAGACAGGTACGCGAACACTCGTGAACTATCAATAACACTGATTTTTACATGTGGTGTAGTGTTGCCAGGTGTGTGAGATTTTCACATAGGTTATAAATTTTATTATAAATAAATCATGATGCTCTTCATAAAATTTCTATTAACCTAACTGACGGTTAATTTAACTAACTGAGCATTGAAACAACGGGTCTTACCATCGCAACAGAAACAACAGAAAACAGCAAAAGACTATTATTTATTTGGGCTTGCACAACTAGCGCTGTTTACGCGAGGTTCCGATTTATAAAGATCTACGTACACAGTATAAAATTTAATTCAGTTTACTCTTTTTTAATGGAAGAACTGACCAAGGTCGGGGCTGACGACCTAAATTTGACTTTTTTATTAACTTTTGCTAATATTGATGGAAAATGGTAGACATTTTTAAATAATAGTTTTATTACTTAAAAAAAGTGCAGGTTCACAAAGGAAAATGATGGTATAAATACCATGAAAATGGTATGTCTGGTAACACTGATTAGGTGCGTGGTTAGATGTATGAAGATCATAGGTTACATCTCCCCAGTAAAGTATGGAATGATCGTATATTTTGCGCGTATACCATTATTATTGCATTTAAATGCTGCTATTTGGCATTGTTTTAGTAAAGGTGATATTAACCTAGAAATATTCTAGTCTTTTAAAAGTGTAACTTTTTTATCAGCGTTGGAATTACGTCCGCAAAAAATAACTGCTATTTTTTTGCACTGTTTTCAAATAAAAATAAAATGATTTTATTAGTACTAATTTTGTTTTGCAAACAATTTTAATTTCAATTGAAAATAATAAATTTATCGGTATTAAAATAACCTACTGTAACAAAACAAAAAATTCTATTCTTAATAATAGAAATCGTCCAAGCCATTGAGCATGTGACGTCTTGAGAAAGAGCTAACAAGTCGAAACATATGTAGAATGTATCAAAATACATTTTTGAAACATCTAAAAGCAGTGTTTTTCTTCAAAATAATTATTTTCCAGATGTTTCACAAGGAACCTGCCACATATTCAATCCAGTGCGTTTTAGATACTGTTCATGAAAACGTTGAACGGTATTGAACTAAAGTCGATTTCAATACTCCATGTAAACGTAGTAAATATCTGACACGTCACGCTAATATCGCAGTTCATATTATGGCGTGGTTGAATTTTTATCATGTAATGGCCTATCCCGAATAAAGTGCTGTTTTCTCAAGAAAAAAATTATCTTTTTTTATAAAAAATGACGTATACTATCCTCCTAAACGTCCAGAGTATTATGGAGGAAAAAAAATGCAAACTATTAGGTATGTCCAGTGTAAAAAGTGACAGAAGTGTGTAAAAATACTGCAAACTATTTTCCATCACCTGATTGTTATTGTGTTGCACCTTCAGTGTTTTACTATTAAAGGCCAATTAAAATAGTAGAGAGCTGATTTATTCCCTGAACCCCTACACAGTTCAAATTATTGTAATAGCAGAGGGTAAGTACCTACTTCTTAAAAATATTAATCCTTTTATAAACTTTGAAAAAATGAGATGGGAACATTAAATTACTCTCGAGATTCCCTAAAAAAAATTAATGTTTATCGGAAAATTTGGTTTTAGGTGTACTGTACATACCATATGAAACACTTAAAAATAAATGTTGATTGGTGCAAGAAAAGTCAAAATTGTACATTTCTCACATTGAAAGGTATTTCAAAATGTTTAAAAATTATTTCAAATGGAGCAATTAATCGTTTAAGTAGGTAATTATTTCATCCAAAGTTATTATAAATTCGGGAATGAACTTGCTGCTAGTGCTCGGTTTTTCAATCGTGGGTTAGCTAAACTCACACTTTTAGAATTCGAATTTTTTTCAATTTTACATTTGTTTTGGAAGTGGTTATAGCAACAAATATTTTATGCTAAAGTAACTTTTAGTTGAAGTGGTTTGTATTAGAATCTCATCGATTTTTGTGAAAATATAATGCTAGGTAACCTCCAACTCACGATTGTAAAATCAGGCCTAGGTGAGAGAATTGTATAAGAAATGCGGCAACGTTACTTCAGTCCATTATATCATTTTAGCTAAGATACAGAATGTTTCCAGTGACCAGCAGTTCCAAAACAGTTTCATCGTATTTTTTTTAAAGTCGATTACTCAGTTACACGTGGGAATTAAAAAAAATATATGTCAGAGGGTTTCTACAGGTGTCAAGAATCGGTGGTTTAAATATAACTACCCACTAAGACTCACCCTGTATAATGAAATGACAAAATTAAATATATTACTCGACTTAATCTTTCCTTACAAATCAATTTTCTATTGTGGTATCGAATGGTCGGAACCTCGAAAAATTGTATGTTTTTAATCTTGTCTGATGTCAGGAGGAAGTAGAAGCAAAAATAAACAAGAAAATATTGAGTGATTGAAGCAATGCAAGTAAATTGATTTGATAAATACATATGAAGAAAAAAAAACACTTACTGCATTCTTTTTTAAGAGCGCGTGCAAAGTTTTCTCAGAAAGTAAATATTTATCAAAATATAACTATACAACTTCATTAAATTTTAATATGATATTATTAATATCATTGTGACATAACAAAGAAAAGCACAAAAACTTCATTGGAGTATGAAATTAGTCCCTATATTATTAAAAATGTACACAAAAGATTTGCATTTTAATAATGGGCTTTGTGTAATTGAAAAACCCTGAAGCTATTTGTTTTACCGTTGATAATAACGAACAAGACAAAAAAAATTACGTCAAAAAGGCCCAGTTTTTGTATGTTGATTATCAATTTTAAACGACTTTAAACGGAATTTCAACAACAATCATTTTGCTTACGGAAATTTTTTATATTTAATGATGAAAAGGGCACCACGATTGCTTATTTGGCTGAAGAGTAATTATTAAAGAATCCCATTTATTTACAAAGGATGAATATTTCTTTGAAGTTTTGAAAATGTACCCTCCATTATCAAAAGGCTTTTACAAATGTCAGAGTTTAAGTTTTTATAATACGGGTTAGCCTCTTTGCTTGGTACACAATATCGTGTTTATAATATTATTGTGTGTTTTATATAATTGTTCTTCAGGTTTCCGTGTGTGTTATTATTAAGCCTGGCCAAGCGATGGTAGATTCAGGGTCGGGCGCAATACCAATGCCATCGCGCGCTGGTTTACGATGACGATGACACGACACACTTCAGTTGTTATCTGTTGGTCGATGCATAGAGTACTAATAAATAATAAATAATGTTGAGCGTAAAGAGTAGAAAACGACCGTGCGCTGATAAAGTGAATAAATTTATCGGTGAATTTCCGGATTTATTCTATGATGGATGTAAAATAATTTGTAAACTTTGTGATCAAAACTTAATATGCTGGAATAAATACGGCTGCAAAATTCATGTCGATAGTAACCGGCATAAAAATTAAAAAAAATGACGTATCTTCTTTGGAACCTCAGTTTATGTTTGATTTACTGTTAATGCTGATTGCCTGTGATGTTCCCCTGCGCATATTGGATAAACCAGCATTTCGGGAGTTCTGGAATAAATACAATCTCCAGGTGAATTTACCAAGTCGTTCATCGTTACGTAGATATGTACCAAGCGTTCGTGAAGACATTGTAAATAGGATTAAATGTGCATTAAAAAATACACGGCTGTGGTTATGTGTTGACGAGATGACAGATTGTAAAAAAAATTCTATTTTAAATATAGTACGTGTACTCGACCCTGTTAAACTAACATTTCCACTTTTACTAGCTAGCAAAAGACTAACTGCGTGTACTGGCGAAACAATTACGCGGGTGGTATTGGAGACTTTCGAAAAATTTGAACTGTCAACAAGTCAAGTGTTGATGTTTGTGACCGACGGTGCTGCGACAATGCTTTGGTGGGCCGTTTTCTTCAAAGACACGATTGTAGGTTTTTACATGTTATATGTAAAGTGCATGCGTTCCATCTTGTAGCAGAAACGATTCGAAAATGTTTTCTAGAGGTAGATGCATTAATAGCAAATACAAATACTCAAATCTCCTAAACGGCTTCGAGCATTTCACACACTGTGTCCTGGTATTTCGGAACCACCAGAGCCGATTCTTACACGTTGGGGAACGTGGTTGAAGGCAGCTTTTTATTATGCCGAATATTTTCAACAAATAAAAGCTGTAATACTACAGTTCAACCCTAATGAGGCTGAAGCTATTAAGGAAAGCCAGACAAGCTTTCAAGATGTTTCCCTTGAAGCAGATTTAAAAACTATTTATAACAATTAGAGGACTACACAACGCAATAGAAAAATTGCAAAATACTTCGTTGTCGTTAGTGAAATCGCTGCAAATAGTGGACGACGTAAATACACAGCTACAGACTATAAATGATGCAAAAAATAAGCCCGTTATTGAAAAATTCGAGAGTGTATTACGGAAAGATCCTGATTTTACCAAATTAAGACAAATTTGTGATGGTGCATCTACAGCTGCGTTAATTGAGTTCACAGAGTGTTTTACTTATGCCTGTATTACATATTTTTTTACCACACCGAACATCGCTTACTGAGACAACTGTAGAAACATATCTGATGCTACACAGTTATTATAGAAGTGCTCCAGTTTGTGATAGCGACAACCAAGCTACTTCATAAATCTGCTTAAGAAGGTGAGTTTTGTACATATTTTTATAAAGTGTACCACTGGTACACTTTATAAATAAATTTTATTAATACTGATTAATAAAATTTATTTCCATTTATTTTATTTATTTATTTGTTATTATTAGTTATCACTTAGATATACAATGTACATGTGTGAACGTCATTTAACAGTTTAATAATAATGTGCAACACTAGGCTCACAAAATATAAGGAAATACATAAAAAAGAATTTAAAGCGATCGAAATAGTACAAAAGCATACATCACAATATTATAAAATATTTCTGTTTTTATTATTGTACTTATTCAAGTATTATGATATGATGCATACCCAGTACGTCTCTGTAGGATTAATGATCTTGGCCAGACTTAGTTATTATGTTGGAGGAATATTTTGGTAGATGAGTATTAAGAGGGAAAGTAGTTTTACTTATGTGTAAATCCTATAGTGGAACTAAATATTGAATTTCCCTTGTATACATTTTTAATGATTCCCTTGTCGGAATGGTTCAGGACTTCAGGAATTAGAACGTTAAGTAGCCTAGTTATATCATAAACTTTTAAACGAGTCTTAATGAAACTTTACCCCGCATTAGTATCAAAATTATGAGGTAAATATTTAATGATTCATAATGTGTTTGATGGTTTGATAGATATTGATTTTCTATAAATATGTACATACTTAATTAATTTATTAATGATAGTACAATATTTTTGGAAGGAAAGTGTCTCAAAGAGTTCATATTTAAATTTAAAATAAAAGCACTTTCAAAACATTTGATTTGACTATGTAATTTCTTGCATACATAATTTATTGCTGTTTAATAAAATAGCCATTAACAAAAATTAAACCACTTGCATCAGGGAATTAGACATAGGGTGAACTTAGTTCGTAAACTACACATAAATCATTATAAGCAACAAAAAATTTACGTTCAAATCAATTTTCAATTTAAGAGTACATCATCTATTCATTCCATCCACTTGTTTGTCGCTTACTAGACGAATTTATTCGCACAACTCGGTGATGATGACATACATAGTTATCAAGGTATGTTCATTCTGACATCTCTCAGGGGAGAACATGACATACAAAACTTTGCGAAACACCCATCTGCACTGCAATGCGACAGGTTCTGATTGATGGATGTTTTAACTTCCTAAAGAGCTGCAGCGACCTAAGAGGGTCCCTCTCGTCGCAAGTTATTAAATAATTTAGCATACATAAAATGCAGTTTGTCACCTGGTGTGTGAGAAAAACAGCGCAGGTTTGACGCATTCTTGATATTTTGTTACAATGTGAAGTTGTATTCAAAATATTAACACTCCAATAACCTCTGAGCATCGTTATATATGTCCTGAAACTTAACAAAATCCCTGTGATGAAACGAGAATATTGTTTTTGTTTAAAACTTGTTACTTTCTTAGAATGACGCTAACATGTAATAAGAATTATCAATTAACTTATGTTTATTTAATACGTGTTAAATACATTGCATAAAACTTCCTCAAAATGGCGTAAGAAACCATCAAGTTGTATTATTACTATTATTTATTATTAGAGTTGGCAAAAATGCGCCGCAGGACATAGGCGTATGCATCATAATAAGTGTAATAAAAGAAATTAAGTAATAAAAGCAATAAACTGTTACAATTTATAATAATGTATGCACAACTTACCCTCTTAACTAGCTTGGTTATCACAAACTTGAAAAGATCAGTAAAAGCTTTGCAGCATCATGTATGATATGAAGTGCGTGAAGACGTTTAGGAGATTTAAGAAACACTTTTTTTGTACTTCCTATTAATGCATCTACCTCGGGAAAACCTTGTCGAATAGTTTCTGTTACAATTTGTAAAGCATGCACTTTACAAGTAATATGTACCAACCTACAACCGTGTTCTTGAAGAGAATGGTCTACCAAACGCATTGTCGCGGCACCATCGGTCACAAACATCAACACCTGACTTGCTAACAGATCAAATTTTTCTAACGTCTCCAGCACCATTCGCGTAATTGTTTGGCCAATACGCTCAGTTAGTCTTTTGCCAGCTAATAACAATAGAAATGTCGGTTTAAGAGAGTCCAGTACACGTACTATAACATTTAAAATAGATTTTTCTTACAATCTGTCGTCTCGTCAACACATAACCACAACCGTGTATCTTTTAGTACACATTTGATCTTATGTACAATGTCTTCGCTTGCAGTTGGTACATAGTTACGGAACGTTGTGCGACTTGGTAACATCACCTTGGAATTGTATTTATTCCAGAACTCCTGAAATGGTTGTTTATTGAGCATAATTACAAATGTATATAAAAGGAAATAAAGCTGATTAAATTGGAATTGGAATTCACTGATAAATTTATTCACTTTGTCAGCGTATGACTGTTTTTTACCCTTGGACAGGTCTGACATACTTTATTATTAAATTAATATCAAGAATAAAATACAACAGATAATATTATCAATAATACAACAGAAAGGAATAAATTACGTTGTACACACCACGTGGCATAATAATAGACTAAAATAAATGTTAGTCTGGTAAAATAGTAAACCAGTCTCGCTTAAATATTTGGGTATTTCTCTACCTAGCACCGCCCATGACTTGCGGACCGATATACCAACTCTAGTTATTATTATTATTAACAACTTATTATGTACACATAGGGACATGGAAGCTTCTGATACCCGGGTCACACCATATATCGCTTTAGTTTAAATCAATAGGGACTAGATTATTGCATTGTATTAAATTAAAAACTCACCTTACGTGTGTTTCGAACCGTGGACCCCTGGATTGGGAGCCTGACGCTTAACTGACTGAACCATTGAGAACCTTTCTAGCGGCGGTGTTATATACAAATTTTAAAAACATTTTGTATAAATAATTTATTTAGTAGAAAATACATGATTCATGTACAGGAAATAAATGTTAGGGTCCATTTCTTATTAAAGTAACAATATTTTGAACTGCGACTTATTTTGGGACATGTTCTTGTACTTTTATCATTTTTAGTGACATTACACCGTCATCACATGAACCGTTTGAATATAACATTTTAAGTATGATCGCAAAAGTATGTGTCATCAACTAAGTTATCTTAACATAATAATGATGTTTTTACTAATATTATTTAGAAAACAAATTGAGGATGTACTTACAATGTTATAAGGAAAGTTTAAAAATGAATGTATTTATTAAACATTTTTTTTAACTTACATTAGATGTTTATAAAAAATATCCTCCTTTTTACTTTTTGGCAGTCACAAAATGTCCTTTGAATGTTTAATGTTTACTAGTAGGAGGCTTTCGTTGATATTAGAGATTTGTACACAAAATTTACATATCTGCGACGATTTGTTTATAGATGGAAAGTAGTTGCATTTGGCTGTAAACCATGGACAAAACACCGAACAAAGTTCTCGTATAGTTTTACATATACAGGGTATTTCATTTAAAAGTCCCCAGGCCATTATTTCGAAAAATAATAAAGATATTTGAATTTTGTAAATGCAGTGTAATTGATACCAAGAAAAGACTTCGCAGTGCACAGAGATGGCGCTGCAATGACAAATTATTTTCCGACAGCTGGAATCTGAAACATGATGCATATGATTAAGGGGTATATTATGAATAATTTTATATAGGTAGAATATTTTATAAAAACCAGCCCTTTTGATTTTTTCAGTACAGTATGTAAATTTTGAAAAACCCCTGTAGCTTTTTTATTAATAATTTTAGATCATTGCTTATTTGGAAGTTTCTTCTTATTATGGAAAGTTTTATGATGCAGTATTACAAAAACATGTATACCACTTCTGGTTCAACTGGAAGTAACTCGATCCTGTTAAATTTTCTTTGGTGGAAATTTCCATAAAATTATTGTGTCGAATTTTTTTACTCAAATCAGATACCTATATAAGAAAGAGTAACGTTAAACTTGTGTATCTAATTCCACAACATTAAAAATAAATTTGTTTTGTTTATTTTCAATAAATTGAATCGAATTTGATAGGATTGCTTCTCTCGATGAAATCATATACCTTATGTAAACTCTAACATCCATTAGTATCATTTATCTTTTTTACTTTTTTGCCCATCTCTCAGAGAGTGTTTACACTCGTACATATAGGATTTTCTCCGTATGTATAACTCAATTTCGCAGGGATTTCTAGGGTTGCAGAGGTGTGGAAGATTGGAATTGGACTCCAATTTTATCAAGTCCGCAAAACAGTAATTGTATACCTCAGGTTACATTAGCTATCAGATTTATTTTTCGGAGTTGTAAGTCTCACAAGAAAGAAATTCTATAGTGAAGTAGGAAAACATGTTACAGATATAAAGTAGGTACGTGATGAAAAATATATTAGCAACTTTTGCTGTTAATTTATTAGAAAAAATGCTTTCTAGCGATACATTTCACATTTATATTTATTAATTTAAAACATCCAGCAGCCTAAACATGACCGACATATGAGTTGAAAAGACAAAATATATACAGTGTATAATAAATTTATTTTCTCCAAGGTTATGTAATAAGACCTCCAAAGCGTGATTTTTAATTTTAATTACGCATATTAAAATGAAAATACAGTTAACAGAAACCAAAAGAAACAATATTTTGATGACGATAGGTTATAAAGACAGCTAATCCATTCTTTAGTATACGGTTAGAAATATTGAATCGAAAATCAGAGAAATGTTACGTGACAACTACAGACAACGGAAGAAAATACTAACCATAATATTCTTTTGATGAATCAAGAAAATTACATCTTCAATAAGTTGGTTTTGTTAGTCGTCATCAGTCAGTATGGAGAGTCTTTATAAAGAAAAATTACATCCATATAAAATATCGAATAATTAGAACAATAGTTAGGGAACTACAAAAGAGAATTGGATAATCTAAGCACAATTTATTTGCAACTTTAAATGTCCATTTCGAAGCTAAGAACACCATCATCGTCTGCATCTTTCTCATCTTCACTCTCCTCAGCGGCTGAAACATCTTCATCAATATTGTCATTTTGTTCTCTCTAAATGTTCATACTGAAATATTTGATATTTCTCCTCTCATGTGTCTTACAGGTACTAGCATGTCATTTTCAATGTTCTATCTATGCTCTGCTGGTTACAATCTTTCATCAGTTAGGGCATTTTTGTATTCGAAAGCTTGCAAATGGCCTCGAAGGTAAAGAGTCCTCATCTGGTGGTAGTTTTGAGGAATATCGTCTGTTAAGGTGACGCCACTTTCGAGCATGAGCTTCACATATTCTGTTGCTAACCTCACCTGTTGGTGAAAATTTTCAGCTTCTCATAAAATTCACCATCCATATTCGTTGTTCCCCAGCTTAAACATGGCTGACTTTCGAACCGCTTTTCTTTCATTTTGCAGCTGTTTCTTTTACCTTTGCCCATGTGTCTTCATTTGGTTGCTACATAGACTTTTGTTTGGATGATGATGATCTGTTATAGACAACACAAGCTTCATCCCGTTTTGACTTTTTTCTTCAGGCTTGGACGTTCTTAGGAATGATCTGTTTTAGCTCTTTTTGTACGAATGAAAGACTTCATAATTTATTTCTTGAGTGCAATTTGTTAGAAAGAGTAAGAAGAAGAAACAGTTTAAAGCAAGTAAGCATATTTGTTACACCTGAAGACAACGAAAAAGAATTGCTTTTCTTCAAACTGCAAATAATTTGCGACAAATTCATATTAACTGAATAAATTCATAATCTAATACAGAAAAAACATTCTTGGAAATACTTATTGGTGGACTGCAAAAGAACTGTTAGAAGTCCAATGCAGCTTAAAAACAGGACCTAATCCAGCAAACACTTGACTATAATTTTTCACTCTTTCTTTTCGTATAGAATCTGCGCATGATAAATTAAATGTTTTCAGCACACAACAAAGTTGAACAATGGTACCAATATGAATATCAAAAAAATTACTAGTGTAATAATACCAACTCGTTTCAATTACAAAAAGACTAATATTGTAGAACTCATGATATTGAGCACTTTTTTGCTTAAGAAATTTTCCTCTAAGTATATCTTTTAGTTTCGGAGATAAATCTAATAACGAATTTACAGATGGCCACAGTATTTCTAATAATATATCCAACACGATGAAGACTAAAATTATAAAACTGACAATTTCAAACACATTTTGTGTTACGATATACGAGAAATTTCAATATGGCCGCCATTGTCCAAGATGGCGACTGCTCATCACCCCAAAAAAAGAAACTTGTTTTAAATTATTTAAAAATTAAGATCCAAAATTAAAAAAAGGTCTCCTGTTTGATGTTGATGGGCTTCAGGTTAATGACTGGACTACATCTACAATTCTTATAAGAGTTTTTGTTTCCTGCTTTAATAAGCCTAGACAGTACGTGTTAGGTGTTAGGTTGTTGTAGTGGACTCTTCACTACGGCCTTTAACAGGCCTATTGTGACCCATTCCTAATTATATTTCACCCAATAAATTCAGTCTCTTAATGAAACTGATAACTTTATTGGGTGAGAGTGTGTCCAGATTGTGTGGTAGCAGTTGCTCTTTACCAAATATTGAGAATCGGATCCTCTCCACAGCGGGACAGGTGCACAAAACGTGTTCTATCTTCTCATCATCCTCCAGGCATATACGGCACTCGGCGTTTTACGCTAGGCCAAAATTTATGAAAATGACAATTTAGTCGGCAGTGCCCGGTATATAGGCCCGTTAGGGATTGCCCTGTTTAACTCAAAAAGTTTCTTAGCTCTTAATTTCAAAGCCTTCGAATGAACTAATCCTGGTAACTCTTGCCAATATTGGAGAGTTTTCCTTTCAGTCCAGGTTGATATAGACATCTTAGTAGTACTTAAAGATATGCTAAATATCGGTTCTGGTCCAATGATTCGCGATCCCGCTACTTTTCTGGCCAAAGAGTCGGCTATTTCGTTACCTTCCATACCAGAGTAGCTGGGTATCTAGACCAGAGTTACTTTGTTGTTTTTGTTCAAATAATTTAGAGCTATCTGACAATTTCATACCATTTTGGAGTTACACCGGTAGGAGCCAAGAGCTTTTATAGCTACTTGGCTAACTTAGAAAATTTTGATTGGTAAGATGCATATATTCAAGCCTTCGCACACACAGTTCAATGGCATGAACCTCAGCCTGAAAAATAGTTGCATTTGTACCTAGACTTGAGGATATTTGGACCCTTGATCTGTAGCTATGTACTCCGGCTCCTGTTCCCTCAGGAGTTTTGAGCCGTCTGTAAATCAACAACTGTCGGAGTTAGTAGGTCGACCTTATTCCGATCCCACTAATCTCTTTCTGGAAAAAGGATTTCGAAGGTCAGCACGTAGTTGGTTATGGTGGACATAGTATCCGAACGCATTCCCAAGATGCTGCGACTATCTATGTCATCCAGCAACCTGTCCCGCTCCATGATACTAATCTGCGGCATATTACTAGCCCCTTATTGCAGTCCATATGTTGCCCACCTGGCCTCTCTCCCTAAATATATATGAAGAAAGGGTTAGTCCGTAAGGATTTCCATTACAGCTGACGGTGTGGACGGTGTGGTGTCTATTTCCCCCTGTTATGGTCAAGCCTGCTAATCTCTGCAATTTAGAGAGTTTGCCTTAGGCCTGGACAGTACACAGCCGTTCTTATGTGTAATAGTTTAATAAAATATTTCCAAATCGCTGAATTGACCATACGCCATTACATTTCTGTTTGTGAGGATGTTCCAAAAGTGGCGTTTTACGTAAATCGTCCTCGTAACTGAAATGGACAAAAGCAGCGAATTCAATAGGAAATACGAGAAGTTACGCCAGATACGATTTTGATTGACCGACTACGACGTTCCAAGTCTGGTCAATAATTTTTAAAATACATCAAATTGTAAAAAAGCTAAAACCAGAAAATTAACAAGATACTGAAACATCGGCCAATACCAATGTTACTTGAATTTTTAAACGAGGTCATTGATATGTAAAATACGTTTTCGATCGAGGAAATGATTTTAATTGTAGTATTAAATAATAAATACACGCTTCCCATTCAATTTCCGATTTGTTACATAACATCACGCAAATACATACCTAATCAACCGAGCTGTGATTTCTTTCGGACGTGTTTGAACATGTGGAGTTTAATTTGTATGTACAAATTAATTCTTGAACTCAACGGAATTAATAAATAAATACGAAATCTGGAAAGGGAAAGTAATACATGAATTCTATATTTGTTTTTATTAACTTTGGCCTATAGAGAACGCTGTTATTGAAGATACATTAATCAATTTCTGTTTGACATGGCCACTGGTATTCATCAGGGAATTAAAAATTATCAGTTTTCTCACAGAGATAATAATCTCCACAGTAATATAACAAGGATGTAGGATTTTCTAAGAAGCAGTAGGAGTTTCATAATTTTGTCACGATTGACGGTCGTGCAAACGACATTTTGATTAGTTTCCTCCAATAATTTTCAGTGACTACTAAATAGAATGTGGCATTAAATCCAAAAATGAATGTACTGTGTTTTCATTTTGAAATGATCTCTGTGTAAAATTTATACAGTACTTTTATTTCAATCACGATATCTGTCTATATTTTCGAGTTATCCTAGCTCTGACATCACGATTATCTTCTGGCGGAATTTTGTAAACTTGCGTTTTTAAATAACCTCAGAGAAAATCAAGCGGCCTTAAATGCGGAGATCTTGTGGCCATTCTTGTACACCACTTGAACAAACCCATTTAAGAAAAATTATCTGGTGAACAGGTTCACCTACTCCTATAAACCTCGCTGTCACAAAATTTTTTACACATCATTGGCAATTTACTAGTTAAAAGAGTAGTAAATTGCGATCTTTTTTTTATCTTGCAGCCGATGTTTTTACGTATGAATAAGATAGTTCTATTTCCTATTTTTTTAAACTGTTTTAGGTTTCAATCAATACGTATATAATTATTTCACAGCATATCGATTAAATTGTTTTTTTTTTTTTTTTTTTTTTTTTATTTAACTGCTTATTTACAATCTACTTACAATACTGAAGTAATAAGTAAATGTTATGATCATGAATGACAGGGGAAGAGAGATCGTCCAATGACCATTCTCTTGTAAGTACCACTTCCGGTTTATATTTGACAGGAGCTAATTAATCTCATTAAACGGCTGGTAGGTCTGTGGGCCATTGTCTTCTGAGCCTCCGTGTTACGTTTGGTGGGTTTTTCATTTCTTCAACCAGGTTATTTTCATGCCCTTCTAAAGTTTCTATATAGTGGGTTGTAAGTCTCTTGATCTCATCAGTGACAAATGGTATTTGCAGGTCATTATGTATGGTGTGGTTAGATACGTACCAGGGTGCATTGATTATGGAGCGTAGAATCTTGGATTGTATTCTTTGTATAATTTTTGTATTGGATGGTTTTGTGCATCCCCACAGTTGAATGCCATACGTCCAAATGGGCTTTATTATGCATTTGTATAAGAGAATCTTGTTTTCTAGCGATAATTTGGATTTTCGTCCCAATAACCATGACATTTGTCTAAATTTTAAGTTTAGTTGTTGGCGTTTCATTTTAATATGTTTTTGCCAAGTGAGTTTTTGGTCTAAGTGTAGCCCTAGGTACTTCACTTCAGTTTGAACTGGAATTTGGGTATTGTTCAATAATACTGGTGGACATGTTGTGCGTCTTGTGGTAAATGTTACTTGTACAGATTTCGTTTCATTGATATTTATTTTCCATTTGCTAAACCAGGTTTGCAGGATATTTAGGTGATGTTGTAGTTGCTGTGATGCCACTATTGGGTCGTTATTTATTGATAACACCGCTGTATCATCCGCGAATGTTGCGATGGTTGTGTCATTTGTAGTTGGTGCATCTGCGGTATAAATTAGGAACAATAGCGGAGCCAATACGCCCCCCTGAGGTACTCCTGAGTTTACTTGATGGTAACTGGAGTATGCGGAGTTATACTTAATCTGGAAGTACCTCTCAGACATGTATGATTTAAGTAGTAGGTAGTACGGTCTTGGAAAAATGCTTTTGATTTTATATAAGAGTCCGATGTGCCAGACTTTATCAAATGCCTGTGCAACGTCTAGAAATACTGATGTACATAACGTTTTTTCTTCAAGGCTCTTATTAATTTGGTTGACTATTCTGTGTGTTTGTTGTGTGGTTGAATGATGTTCTCTAAAACCAAACTGGTAGTCAGGAATTATGGTTGATAGTTCTAAGTCGATTTTAATTCTACCCATTAGCAGTTTTTCAAACATTTTTGATGGGGTAGGAAGTAGACTAATCGGGCGATGCGATGTAATTTCATTTACTGGTTTGCCTGGTTTGGGTACCATTATAATTTGCGCGAATTTCCATGTTACCGGGTAATAAGATAGCCTGAGTATGCTGTTGTACAGTGTTGTTAGGAGGACTATTGCTTTCCTTGGCAAATGTTTTAATATTTTGCCTGTTATAAGGTCATGTCCAGGTGCTTTGTGCGGATTTAGGATTTTAATTTCTTGCATTATTTCTCTTGGTGTGAATGCTCTGATTGGTAGTGACATTTGACATGGCTTATCTAAGTAGTCCTCAATCTGCCTGTCGTCGTGATTAATATTCGGCCCCAGTGGGGTAAAAACTTGAGCAAGATGTTCAGCGAAGGTGTTTGCCTTTTCTGGGTCACTTCTGGCCCAACTTCCGTCAGGTTTTCTAATAGGTGATATTGTAATTTGAGGTCGTTTGAACTTTTTTGTTGCCCTCCAGATCGTGTGATCATCCTTAGCAAGTGTGGTGATATAATGTTCAAATGAAGCGTTTCTTGCTTCCGCTAGTGTGTTATGTAATTTTCGTTTTAACCTGTTATATATGAGTTTATCTTCATTGTTTCGGGACCTCTGCCATATTCTTCGAGCTCTACGTTTTTCGTTTACTAGTTCCCTTATATAAAGGGGAATATTATAGCACTTCTTTGCATTTTCTTGTGGTGTAGGAGTCGAGTGCCAAGCAGCCTTTTGTATTAGGGTCGTAAAATACTGGGTTGCTTGATCTAGTTCGTCAGCTTCCTTAATTCGTAAATTTGGATTTATGTGATCTTCAATGTATCTTTGAAATTTGTCCCAGTTTGTTGCATTTGTGGTGAGTGTTGGTCTGGGTTCTTTATTGATGGTATACGTACTTATGGTTGCAATCAATGGAGTGTGATCCGATGATAATTCGTAATTCGATTCAATCTGGAGGTGGTTTGTTGCTATCCCTTTATGTAGAAAGAAGTCTAAAAGATCAGGTAACTTATTGAGATTGGACGGCCAATATGTTGGTTCACCAGTTGACAGGTAGCGACAGTTTAATACGTTTACTGCCTTTAAAAGATTTCTACCTTTCGGTGTCACTAGTCTTGCTCCCCAGACCGTGTTCTTAGCGTTCCAGTCTCCGCCTATGAAGAACTTGGATCCCAGAGTTTCTAGGAATTCTATATATTCCTCTACTGTTATAGCGTGTCTTGGGGGACAGTAAATTGCTGAAATTGTTAAGGGCCATGGGTTAGCGTCTACCTTAATATTAGCTGACTGAATTTTGTTCGTCTGATATGTTGAATGTTGAATGTTGAATGTTGAATGTTGAATGTTGAATGTTGAATTGTTGAAAATGATACAAAATATTTGACATTTAAAATTAGAGAATTTAATTTATACCAAAGGAACTAAAATATTCACTATTATGCGATATTTCTCTATTGCACATAATGTCGAAATGGCTGTTTTATAATTTATTTAAATGATGTCTTCTTTTAATGAAATTATAATAACAATAATTATTATTGTATAAAAAATCAGGCATAATATTAAACTATGTTTTATTTATAATGAAAAATGTAAATCGATAACATTTAAAAAGTCAGTATATTTTTGGGCCTCCCACCAACACATGAAAGTAATGGCTGTATCACTTGTATACCACCTATAAAAACGTGTCCAGTCTTGAGCGCAACCTCCTGGGGTGAAAATCCTCCCTGGAAAGAATTTCACAGTGAACCGAACTGTTCAATTCGTAAAGATTATTTTAGTTTTATGACACTTTTAAATTGTCAAGAATATAAAATATTAACTGCCATTTTGGATATTTCCCACGATGAATTATAGCTATAACCATGTTATTTGTAATTTAAATTATCCCATGCAGCAAAATAAAAACTATGTAAACCCAAAGCACTCATTGAAATAATATCAGCTTAATTAAAATTTAAAAAAAGAGCATTAGATATGTGTTTCTATATTTATATCTTCAGCCTGACATCTTTCTTAATGCTTCGCAATAAATATTGATCTTTTCACTACAGAATTCGAATTATGAAACTGATTTAACATCTTTTAGATGTTAATACTGGCTAAAACTCTGATTTAATCTAGGAAACCTACTAGTTATAAAAAAAGTTAAAATTACATTAAAAAATGTACACTGGAGTATTATATATGTATGTTAATTTACTACTTTGGCTTGTGAAAACAATTTTATACAATTCTGCTTTCTCAGGCGTATATGTAAAAGTATGTTAGCTGAGTTTTAATTATAACAGATTTGCATTTTAAATGTAGCTTCTGTGGATGAAACACTATGGAACTTATTAAACAGGGACCCTCCGATATACAGGGTGTTCCGAGGAATAATAAGGAATAATATTCTTTAGTTGTTCTCAATTAATTGCAAAATAAATCGACGGTGTTACGACAAAAAGGCGTAAGCGACAATAATCTGCAAACGAGATTATTATCGAAAACGTATCGTAAGATATAAGCCTTTCCGCTAATACTATGGTTGAATCCACCAAAAATTCGAGAATCGTTAAAATTGAAGTTGAATAAGCGTAATCGATAATTTCCATTGTGAATAAAGTGAGATTATAAATTAATAAACGCCGAAATCTTATAGTGGTATGGGTTGAAATGCTCACCTGCGATTATTTCGACACCCAGAACAAGGTATTTTTTGTTTAACTGTTTTTAATTTTATTAAAACAAAATTAAACTTGGAATAACACATTTTACATGTTCATCAATTTTTGGCTCTCCTGTAAAATTTGGTAAAAGCCGCTTACGCCTTCTTGTCGAAACACCGTCGAAATGCAAGTAATTTTAGAAGGCATCAAGTATACAAAACATAATAGTCTAACGTAAAATGTAGTATACCTAAGTAGGTATATTCTTGTTGAAAAAAATTAAACATGTATGTGTGTATGGTTGTTCTCAAACGTATGTTGGGCAACACTATAATTATCTGTCCTATCATATTTGCGATGGGCCATATGTTCCTTGAATCTAGTTTGAATTGATAGCTTAGTTTGTCCAACATACTCTTGATTACAGTCCTTACAGCTAATTTCGTAAATCCTTGACATTTCGTTTGTTTAAATTTTGTCTTTTGGATTGCCTAAGAGTTGTTGTAGTTTATTTTCCGATGAATGAACCACTGTCATACCGATATATTTAAAAATCTTACCAATACTACGAGTGAATCGGGAATGGTATGGAATCGAGACAAATTTCGGATTTTCTCTTTGATTTTGAAAGGTCATGGAATGTCGAAGTGTCTCTTTAAATGTACGTTTTCTAATGATTTTATCAATTACTCTTGCAGAATATCTCGCAGCTACATCCTTTATCAATGCCTTTTCTTTTTCAAACCTCTCCTTATTGAGGGGGGAAGCTTGGTGATGAACTAGAAAATTAGAACCGCAATTTGATGTTAGGCACAATGGTGAGAGTCATTAGAGATGTCTTCTTGGAGTACTGGTATATTTTCTGTATATGTTAAATTCTAACTTATTTTCATTATTTCTAATTATTAATACATATAATCTAAAGTTTTCAATTTCATTTATGAATTTAACTGACGTGAAACGACTGTTTAATTTAGAAACAAAGTGGTAAATGTCAGTGACTTTAGTATTATAACTGCTTGTGTGCAAATAACTTTCGAGTATTCCAAGTGGATACATGTGGGTAAATGTTGATTTGATATCGTTTCAGGGGACACATAAGAAATATTTATAAAGTCAACATGAGTTTAGACAGAACGTGGTTTCTTAAAATGTACTAAATAAGTAAGTAGCAACTGCTTGACTACACTGGAGTACTTTCTGTTAATATTTAACGATATTTGGATGGGAGCGAGTCAATATCCTCTAATATTTATGGACCATATTTAGCAACTGCTTTTTTTATATATACGTTACTTTGTAAATGGCTGGTATCAACAACACAAAAAACCCTTTTTGTGATAGACAAAAATATTGGAAAGCTTAGTAAACTTAATAACGTTTGATGTTTTTAATTTACAATGGTTTTCTTTTCATAAGCCGTCACAAAAACATATAAAAACGTATCAAAAGAATGATAACTGAGGCAGGAGAAAAATAATGTTAATCAGACGTTTTTGTTTATTTAGTAAATGGTTGTGTTTTTGATGCTCAAAATTAAAATCAAAATTTCATTCATAATAACACATACTTAACAGAAAAATTATACAAATTATGGTATCAGTCTTTATCTGTGCTAAATTCATTAGGAACTAGTTTTGTAGCTGGGGCTGGTTAAAAAGTGTATTATAAAATTGTTTATTTTTAACTTAGTCCTTCAATTCATTAGTTTTACTCATATCTGAACGTAATTAAAAATATGTCTTACTTCCAAATGAGGTGATAAACCTGCCATTGAAAACTATAGACTCATAGTTATTGTGTGCAATGTTGACAAATTATTTGATATTGTTTTATACGATGTTATCTCCTATCGTGTCAAATCTCAAATCTCACATTGTCAACATGAGTTTATAGCAGGTAGATCTACAATTACTTACTTGGCAAGTGTTACTCGTTTTATTTCGGATATATCGATTCGTGGTGGTTAAGCAGATGTAAATTTATACAGACCTGTCAAAAATATTTGAGTTTCATATACTGTGTGTCATATACTTTCAATCTTTGAATTTTGATTTTATTTGTAGATGTTTATTTTGTTACAATAAATTTAAGAACCCGACTTCTCCAAGGATTCAAATCCATCAAAAAAAAAAAAACTGTAATGGTGAGTGACATTGACCAGAAGGTTTGTCCTAAGATTTTTGTCTATATAATTTCTCGTTTTGATAATATAATCTTGACTTTGTTAATTGACATTTAACTTCATCCTCGATTTCTTGTAACAAAAAAAAAATTACTTTCAATTTGAATAAATTGTCAAAATAGTTTTTTGAAGCTACCATCAGATCGCTTCAAGTGTGTCATCAGAGATCCAGCGAGTATTAGCGACTTCTTGAGACAAGTGGTGACTGTCAAGATTTTAAATCACTTTGAGAGGTGCCCGGATTGTTGTCACTGATCAAAAAGTGTCACTAATCAGATTTGAAAAATTAGCTAGGAAGTCTCACTTTGAATAGGTGTTGGACTAAGTCTACCTAGTCAGCAGGACTCATTTCTTAACAATTATATGTATTAGTTCATTGTTGAGAGGTTTTACCTCTGACAAGTTGTCAATTCCTACAGGTGTCAAAATAGAGAGACATTTGACATTTCTCAACAGTCATTAGAGTTTGATCCATCTGAGGAACTATAATAAGGTAGAAACACTTCAATAAGCCAGTTATCACAAGACGCTGTTCGGAGTTAATAAGTCCCAAAACCTGTTGTTCGTAAGTGGCTTCGATAATTCTGCGTCTTCTAGAATCTGCTGCTTGCACGGAGGACAGTTAATCGAATTCTCAATTCGACTGACACAAAATTTAATCGTTTTTCACTGTAAACAAGAAATCTAAGAGAAGTCGACCCTGAGATCACAAGAATCCCCCGAGTTTCAATCCTGTAACTTGACAGCTATTGGCGTCCAATAATTAAATACACGACCAACAGAAAACACATATATATATAATCATCTCTATATGATGCCAACTGATTGGCGAAACGCGCATCTTGTACAGTATTTCGCTGTTTGTGGAAAGTACTTTAGTGTACATCAGAGATTATAACTTATTTCAGGAATAAAATGATATTGTAATTGTTTATATTATGTATATTTTATCTTGTCCTTTCCATAAATTACCATGAAAATCATGAAAAAAACTGGAAGCCAGGATTACAAGCGATTCTAATATTATATTAAGAAACCAAACTTTCCTGCTTTTAAAAGCAGGAGATAGAGTTAATAAAGTATTTCCTGATACGTATTAACTCATTTCCTGCAAAAAACAATTTGCTGGAAAATATTTCCCTTAAAATTTAAAAGGTGCTTTTAAAACATTTTCACTTAGCCGGAAATTGATAATTAAAACTTTTCAAGGTGAATGAGGTTCTGAAGGAAACAAATCATCTCTGTTACAGCGGTGGGGGTGTATTCCGTTGGTAAATTTATTAAAATTTCAGATGAAAGTTTTTTGGAGCTCTAACCATAATTTACTTCCTAACTGAAGTTTTGTGATCAACTCATTAAAAATTAACAGAATATCCTTGCTTTCTCGTTTGCGAGTTGTTTGTCAATCATAAAGTTTGTGACGGTAGAAAATTTGTTTATATAACGTAAACCATACTTATAACTTTTATTAAGGTATAACTCATAATTTCGTAAACATTCTTAAGATAATTTGATAATGTAATATTTTTGATTAATTCTTATGGTAAATTCTATGGATTCCCGGTAAGATGAGTTAAGTTAAGAAATCTCTTTTTTTCAGTGGAATTAATTAAAGTTTGGAGATTATTGACAAATCAGGGTTAAACTATAAAAATTTAAATTTGTGGAAGAACTACATTTTTTTACATAGATACTATTGGTAGGAGAACAATAAAATATTACTAGTATTAGTAGTTTTAGAGAAAAGCTGAACTCTTTTGAATAAATAGTTTAGTAATTAACACCTTTTACCCATTCACAGTTTACCACTCTAAGATTATTTATATTTTTTAAAATACTTTTATATTTCTACACACACACACGCGCACGCACGCACGCACACATACACACACAAAAATGCCAAAAGCTGTTCAAAAAGGAAGAATATAGAAACATTATAAATTTCAGTATTCTCCAGCCAAAATAATTCAAGCATTAAATGCTATATTAGAAAGAATTACCGTTTTAAGGGCTAGTTAGTACTATATTTATTGCGATAAGAACAACTCTGAGGAATAACATGAGAGGAAAATCTGCAAGAAACTCAACTGTACGATGCGATTTTAATGCGTTCCTTGGAAAAAAAAAATTAGTAAACAATGGTTGACTGGGTACTCGATTGGGAGAAAATGGGTTTTCCTATTGACAGAAAGTAGAAAGAAGCTAATAAAAGAACTGGAAAACGAGATTTTTAAGCTGTGGTTGAAGTTCTAAAGAAGAATTGGAAGATTTAGGGAGGAGTAGTAATGATATGACATTGATTTTCTGGAGAGCACCATATCAGAAATTGAAAATTTAGAAGTCGAAGACCAAGAAATTTTGTTTTTGCAAAAATCAAGGGAACGGGGAAAGATGGCAACAACACTTATAACTACGTGGCAATTGTTTTACAAGTTTTAACCAATGGAGAATATCAGAGTAAATGACTAAAGAATTGCGACAAACAGAAGACAAGCTTTGATTAAATAGAAAACGACGCATACACCTGTGTATACCTCTGGTGGTCAGTGCTACTACCCGTCAGACATTACTGATGTCTTAGTGACTGATAGCGACCTACAAAGCAGGGTTAAACTGTATACTGAATAAGATTTACAGGAAACAACTACTCAGCAGACGAAAGTCCCGACCTGCGTTGAATTAAACCTACAAACCTGACTTTCAGGTTTAATTCAACATATTGTTTGGTCTAATACGCTCAAAAAGGTCGTTCTTGTTGATATGCCAAAGAATGAGCCGGTCTTGCTTTTATGATTTTTATTCGGGTATGTTCATTCCAAAAATTAGCTTCATCAAAATTAAGTCACCCTGTATATGTATATACCTACAAACCTTTTTTATGTTTTTAAACAATTCTACTGACATTGTCATTTCTGATTGAAATAATGGCTTAAAACACACGTCTTTCATATTTTTGATACACTTTGCATTTCCCATGCCACCTTATGACATTTAGTGTAAAAGAAAGAAGAAAATATTTGTCACTAAACGTTACTACAATTTTATTATTATCTTACTCGATGGAGACTGTTTCCTTTATTTTGATACAAAGGTTTTTCTTTATGTTGTCGTAACGTAGTAAACCAGACGTTTTATGTATTTGCTGACCTTTAAGTAAATATTTTCGATGCTTTTAAAATCAAGTAATATTAAATACAATGTGTCAAATCCTGACCATCGATTCAATCTATTTTATTAAGGAATTTTAATGTCTGGTTTTCTGATTGTTTTTTTTTCCTTTTTGCGAAATATTTTGTTTAACGCCATTTTTGTTGGTACAGATACCCCAATAAAATTACCAGTTCTAAAAAATGTCCGACTTCATTTGATTAAATTGGAGCATCTGCATAAATTTAAGTATATTTTTACTTCCTCACCCCTCAAAATGAGGGTTATGTATTCGTGAAAAAATTTTTGAAAATTTTTATTGCATTTGTGGATAAATCTCGACGAATTATAACGATACATAAAATTTCAGACAGATAAAATTTTCTATCTGTATGTCTGTCTGGTTCGCGATAGCAGCTACAGTTTTTGACATAAAGCTTTCAAATTTGGTACACACATTCTAGAGGTCAAGGAACAGATTGAGTTCGTTAAAGAGCAAAATCGGCCGCCAAAAAATGTGACTTTTTTGAAACGTCAAAGTGATTTTGTTTAAACGTCAAAATGTAACTTTTTGAAATGTAAAAAATGTGACTTTTTTGAAACGTCAAAGTGACTTTTTTTGAAACATCAAAATGTGACTTTTTTGAAACGTCAAAAAATGTGGCTTTTGAAATGTCAAAAATTACTTTTATTATAAACTCCACCACACGTCGAGTTTTACTACGGTGAGGAAGTTCTGATCCCAAGTAATTGGCAGCAGTTTTTAAAAAGTAACGTTTTTATAATGTTAGAAGGAACGAATTTAAAAAGTGATATCTGATTTAAGTAATAGCTTTGATGACAGCACCTGAATGAATTTTGAACATGCCATTTTCGTTTTGCCTGGTGATTAATAATTAAATCTTGATTATGTTTCCAAAGTTATGATTTGCGAAAACTAGCGATATCGTTATGTCAATCATTATTGATCATCAGTAATTACGTGATAACTTTTAAACTATTCCTTACATTTTTTTCTTATAAAATTATTTATTGTGTAGGAATACGTAGTGTAATTTCATTGTATTATTAAGTTACTATACTATGACCTTTGTACGTTTATTGAGAATATAAGATTTCATATGGTAACCAAATTTTTAATATCACAAAAGTCGTTCTGAATTTTCATCTATTTTACTGTTTTGAGAATAATATATAAGTTTTGGCATGTGTTGAACTTCTCTTGGACCCGTGAGTATTAATTTATTATGCTCCTATCTTTATAATAGACAAGTTTATATCAAATTAAATGGTTACCAGTCATTATGCTTTGAAGTTAGTTCTGGCGTGCCTCAGGGAAGCAATTTGGGTCACTACTTTTTCTCATATTTATTAATGATCTGCCTGATGTACTCAATAACTCCTCTTGCCTTCTCTTCACAGATGATTGCAAGCTATGTCGTAGAATAGAAAATGTAAATGACTATTTTCTGTTGCAGGAAGACATTTATAATGTTTCTGTGTTGTGCTATGACTTCAAGGTGGAGCTGAATATTAAAAAATGTGTAGCCATGATATTCTCAAATAAAAGCAAACAACAAATTTTCCTTATACTGTGCTTTGCCGTGTTAAAAACTACAAAGAACTTTGTGTTCTTTTTGACCAAACGTTATCTTTTAATAATCATATAAAGCAAATTAGTAATGCCGCTTTAAAATAATTGGGATTTCTTATTAGGAATACGCAAGATTTCACTAATATAAAGTGTCTAAAAATATTATATAATAGCTTTGTTATGTCGAACCATGATTATTTTCAAATAATTTGGTCACCTCTCTATCGTAACCTTATCAATCTCATAGAAACTGTGCAAAAAAATTTTCTCAAATACCGTTTATTCAAGGAAACGCTTATGTCTGATCATTTAGCCCACTATAACGTATTGCCACATGAGCTTAGGCGTGTTCATGCTTCTATGATATATGTATATAAACTCTTGAATTATATTTCAGACAACTCCTTGTTCTTATTTAAGTTATCAGTTATCCTACCTGTACCTAACCGAATAATAGAAATTATGACATTCTATCAGAACTAATCTATATTTGGCTAGTCCTTCGATGAGGCTATGTATATTGGGGAATCTTGCACACTCGAGACTTGACTTATTTAGTCCCCACTCTGCCGAATTCGTTAAAAATATTGAAGCTATCTCCCTAAACGAAATTCAAGGTGCGTAGGTTTTATAGGAATTTATTACTCGTACTTCGATATTCTTTTGTGATATTTTTGTCTTATTTTTACATGTTTTATTTTTTACTACGTTACATGTATTTTTATACTAGTTGTTTATATTTCACTATTTTACTGTGGTAACTTGTTAGATTATTTTTTTTCCTTATTTGTACTAAATAAAAACATTTCTTAAGATGTGCAAATTTAAAAGAATCAAATATTTTATAGGTAGGTATAGGTTGAATAATGTAGCAATTGTGCCTCAAACTTTTTAAAGACACTTCTCAGTATTTAGCACTAATTCGACCACGCCCTATAGAGGGTAGTTGACTCTAGCAATTTCTTTAAAGTTCTAACATAAAAAAAGTCGTTTCGGAAGCTACCTGTTACGTCAGGTTGTTTAATACATTTGTTCACATAGCCCCAGTAAATCGATTAGAAGGGGTTTGCGTGGCTGTCAGGTAGAGACGTGACTTGACTGGAGAACAACAATTTGCTCTACTAATTAAGTTATTTAATATAAACCAGCTTTAAGATATTCGCTACTTTATTTGCGATGCGGTAAAGTTATTTAATACACAATATACAGGGTGTCTTAAAGATGAGTAGGCTTAACGTGTAAATTAATTTCATCTTTAGTTAGTAGATCGGCGTTCCTGAAACTATCGTTTTCGAACTGAATGAGGATTTTTGTCAAATCACTGGTAAAGATTGTGAATATTTACTTAAAGAAACGTAGCTTTACCTCTCCAGAAATAGTTTTCGAGAAATATAGCATTTTAGTTCACACGTAGTGTCAACCATTTACAAAAATTTACATTTGGATACCCCAGAAGTTTTTTACGTGGATTTAATACACTTGTTTCAAGAAGTCTTTTTCTTTAAGGCGCCTGATAACTTTTAGATGAGGATGACGACACGCAGAAAACCATTCAGGATTTAAAATATTGTCCACAGTGGTACAGCGTTACAGGCACCTTTTTTAATGCCCATGTACTCATGAGTACTAGAAAATATTTGAATTTCCAACAGAAACTACAAAATTAACTTAACTACGCGATAAATGGCTTTGCAGCGTAAGTAAAGTTTTTAATAAAACGAGATATTTTCAATGTTTTTCAAATTTTTAATAGGAAAGATTTGTTGAAATTTTCTTGGAAACTTCCTCAAGGAGAATACTGCTTAACGACCTCGCCTTTCTTAAAGACATTTGTTTACAAACATTTTTCTGTATTTACCAGGATCAAGGCAGGTGCCTAAAAATATTAGGAACCAAACGACCATTGATTTCATTTTTTCATTGTTTAAAACTTACAGCTAACCCAAAATTGTGGAATCGGTATCATTTACAAGACATAATTATTGTAAATTAATATCATGTTGTCAACAAAAACTATAAATTTAGGTATGATAAATCACGTATACAAATCAACATGAATATTGGACCCAATATTGTACCTTGAAATAAGCCAAATATTATGCGAATTAAATTTGAGGTAAACTTTTAAATACTATTTGTATTGGTGTGTGTCTTCTAGATGTGGCCATAAATGATTGTTTAATAAATCATAGGAAGATAACTGGTCAAGATATTTTCAGATAAACAAAATTTTGTATTTAGGAATTATTTGAGACTTTAATAAACTGTTAGCTTTTCCGAAATATTCGAGTCGTAACTGGATGATATGTAATTTCTTTTCAATTACATCTTTATCTTTGTGTCTATTGAATGTGATACAAATTGTATATATTTTTAATAAATATACTGCCTCTGGTTTTTAAACTTGCACAAAAAAATAATTGTCGCTACCCTCTATGAAAGCGACTCCAGTGAAAAGCTTGAGCAGGACTGGACGAAGACCTGCATAAAGAACGTGGCCCCCCTCGAGAATGCCGCGTAATTCCCGGAAACGACTCCATTACCCGTGAATTCATTACCACACACGCCATCCTCGTTTTAATTTAACAATAGCTCGATACCTCTTACTTTTGATGCTGATAACAGCTATATATAGTCATATGCGACTTTAATTTTAGACACAATTTTATATCACAGCTCACAAAATCAAAACTTGGAGATATTTGCCGAGAGAAACATAAACAATGGATTACGCATATTGAACCACATGGTTTCTTTGTCAGTGGAAAAATATATAGGTAAGTCAGCAAAATTGCGCATGACTTTTTAAATAATAAAACACGAGCAAGAAAATAAAGTGGAACTGTTATTTTTCTCCTTCTTTTACTTGGTCACATCTTAGGTTACATGTCAAATTTGTAGAATAAGTTTTTTTTTGTTTTGTCTTAATCAACGCTGGACAACCCTCCCTTGGCCTCTGAACCCCACGAAAGTTACACCACTCTCCGTATCCTGCAAGGCTAGTGACTGTAGATTCCTGAATCATATGCCCTAAACAGACGGGCGAATCTAAGGCCTTCTGCCTTTTGAGTTGGAGATGGGTTAAACAAGAGAAACTTTCAAGTTGGAAGAAGTTGTCATGATACAAATCATTAAATATCAACAGCCAATATCAACTGATATTAACAGAAAATATTAACCTAATGGTTAATTTGTGTAAATAATATTTCTTTAACTTAAAACTTTTTTTAAAATGGCCTAGGTACTCTTTGTTGTGGGCGTGGAAAAAATATGTTTCCAATAATTCATATTACGTCAAATAAACAAGAATGTAGCCATGTGTTGTTTTTTAAACACTATTAATAAATATAATGTTTTTATTTACTTGCTGTCACACACGATTTGTCAATTGCTGTATTTCTTATCACCTGTCTACCTACATCTATTCCGTCACCGATTTAGTTGCCATTTCAATTATAATTTTATCGCTACGTTTAGACAATTCTTTCATCTGCGATAAGTACGTCAATCGTTCCAAATTCACGATCACTGGAAAAAACCTACACCTTTTCATATTTTCGTATACAAAATAATTTTGCTTACTTATTCCATAATTATTCCAAAAAGCTTTCCATCATCCATTAGTTAATTGACAGTATTAATTACGAATTTTCTCTACCTTTGTGACCTGATTTATATAACTCCATATTACTTTAATTAATAGCCTCTCCACGTGCCAGAACCCTGAAACGTGTTTTTAATACTCATGAAAGTTTAGCCTTTTTTACGGTCCAATATATTTATATGAGGTTGAATTAAATGACTGCATTATTTTAAAAATCTGTCTAATTTGTATCTCCACATTCTGTAGTTTTCTTTTTTAATGTTTTATTCTCTTTAGATTTTGGAATAGGATATTTTGCATAATTTTAATAGTGTATACTCTAATTTTTAAAAAGATTGGTAACATTATTATGTGACAAAATCAATAGAAGAAATATTTTTGCACAGAAATCTGTTGTTTTTTTTTTTGGTTTTTTAATTTTTTATCTTGAACGGCACAGTAAGGGGATAATTTACATAGGGTTATAGGAGAAACAGTTTATTCCCTTTATTGTTTAAGATTAAGATTTGAGATTTTGCACATGCTTGTTGAAATATATATTCTACTTCGTTACGTTTTTAGTTTTTTGTTCTACTTACAAATGTGTTAGAAAAAAATCGAAAAATTTGAATCTACGAAAACTAAAAACGTGCCGAAGTAGATATATCGATAATTATGAGAATGAAATATAATTTTCAAAAATAGATTAGAAATTTAATTTCGGAAAGAGTCATGAACTTGCGCTCATCAGATGGCACTTGTATTAACATTCCACGGAAAAAGATGTGAATTTGTTCTCAACAGATAGTACTGTTATAACTTCCCAAGGCTCATGGCTTTTATGGGAGGAATTTCGTTGCACCATGGAAGACAATAGAATCAGAGTATCCACTGTTATCATCAGAGAGCACTTTTGTTTCGCAGAATGTGCTTGATGCTCTTAAGATAAATTATGCATCACAGAAGAGCCGTGACCTTCGGAAGATTAAAGATATTACTTATGCATCCTGAACTTAAAGGTTTGAAGAGAATAGGGCTCAGAGAAAACTTGATTAGGCAATGAATTCCATTACTTATTTATTCGTGGAACATCTGGTAAAATGATGTAAGATGTCTTATGCTGTAAGATATGTGGTATCTTACGCTCTGTCTAGTAGCTCTAGCAAACCTCGGTCGTGATGGTACGATCCAGAGAGTTAAGCGAGCCATATTGTAAAGATGAGTTACAACCAATCATATGGTATGATTTTGTAACAAATCCAATATTTCTTACGAGGTTTTAAGTGCAGACCCTGTTCAGGACATATTTGTGCCTCATAATATAAATATAAATGCCGCTGTGTGGTAAAGTTATCCTTAGCTTTATACAGGACATCAAATTTTGGAAACCGTAACTTGTGTTGAAGTATGAACATCTCTCCTTTGCAACTTCTCATCTAAGTTAAGGAGAGTAATGATCCTAAAATGGATCTCTAAGAGATATCCAGTGTTTATGACAGGACAGTTAAATAGCTCATATTTTATCAACACTATGTTATTGAACTGATACTATATCTTGAGAATGATTCGTCACCGCAGCAACTAAACTGCCACTGATTCTCTAAAATACTTGTAAATAATCTAGCAAGATAAATATTTTCACTCCGCTTCTATAGACGCAGACATGTATCATTTCTAATTTCCTACTTTTAATATTAATTTAAATTAGTGTTCATAAATGTGTAAAATATCAAATTAATTTATTATCAATTATTTATCTATATAAGTATATATTTATATATCTATCAATGTTTATGTTGTGGTTTTATTCTCGTTATCATGAGGTATACTTGCATATTTATTGAAATAAAAATCTGCGTTTTAATTTTATGTCTAGTTCTGCTCCTTAACTCTACAAAATATAAATAAATAGAAACTAAATTTCATAGTTTTCAATCAAATATGTATATAAATAAATATATTACAAGGTCCTTCAGATACAAAACCCATATTCGTAAATCCAGGTTGAGATAATTCAGTATAATCGACATTGCTGATTTAGTTTCATCCATATCTGTCTACAACCCTGCCCAATTGAGTGAGAATGACCTAAATCCACTTAAATGCTTCGCTTTACTGCCTTTGCCACTTGGAGATGGATTCACGTGATTTATATTTTTTTCATTCACAAAACCCCTATGAGATATTTTAACCCAGTATGATTATTCTTAAATTTAATTGTAAATATCCAGCAATGGAAAACGATTTTATATTTGCGATTACCTCCCACAGTTAATTAATATAGTTAAATGGTTAATTAGTTTCAATAAAAAAATTTGTTATTCTATCGATAAATTACATTAATTATTTTTTACTAATTTTTTTATAATTAATCGTAATTTATAATTATATTTTGCACGCATCTAATTAAGAACTCCCTCATATAGCACAATTAGAGAATTGTGCTATATGAAGGAGTTCTTAATTAGATACGAACAGTAGTAATAGTAATAAATCTAATTTAAGATAATATCTTTCTATTTATCTATCTTTTTAAGATAATATAATTTAATTTAAAATAATTTCATTGAAATTTTTTGTGTATTTTATACTTCAATTAGCCCTGACAGCAAATTTATTCTTCAAATTAAATATTTCTTCAAAACATTTCATTTGATATGTTGTACTCTTTAATAATTTAAAATTTTCTTCTATGCGTAATAGTTTGAAAAGTTAAAAAAAAAATAAAGTGAAAATTAGACAAGTAAAAAAGTGTTTATAATTTTTTAAATCAAGTTTGAAAAGTGTAAATTTCAGATGACTCAAGCCCAATAAAACTCAGCATTTGTGTTGTGACTTTTTTTGATTTATAAATTGTCACTTTTAAAAAACAGCTTGGAAGAATTGGCACCCAACGTGGGGCAAATTTATATTATGTGTTGTTTAAAAAACAACTAAATTCATTTAAGAGCATGAAACTGTGAAATAAAGGTATAGTGTCTATAGTGAGGGCAAACTTTAATAATTGTGGTACACAAGTTTAAAAAGGGATTTGTAGGATTCTTCATATTTAATTTTAAGACAGTTTTTATTATTATCTCCCCTCCCGTCTTCTCTTAAAGTTACTTTTTTTTTGCCTGATGTAAATGTTTTCAGCTCCCATACCTGTCAATTAGTTATATACGTTTAAATTGATGAATGATAATTGATGAATGGTAAAAATAAGTATCATTATTTGCATATATGTTTGATTTTAAAAATTAGTTTATGCTCTTGAGTTTAGCGTAAGTACAGGTAGTAAACAACTCCCTAATATGGAAAAAATCCTTGGAGGATTCATATGCAAATGGATGTATTCCCCTACGTATAATATACCTATATGATTCGAAGTTTTTGTGTGTCTGCGGTTCTCTTACTTCCAGCATGTTTACGTTACTCACAATTCACTCTAATAAAAAATTAACTGCTGCTGAAACAATACTTCAACTCGACAATGGAAATCAAACTACATGGGAATATCTTAGAATTCTACGTCCCTTGAGGGAATTTTATCAGGACGATATTTTTTTATTTTCAAAGAGGTTGCTCGAGAAGATTCAATAAAACCCAGACGATCTTGGGATGCGTTTAAACCACTTTGAAAATGTATTGAAAACACGAGTTATTTGTTGATATTTCATAAAATGGATGTTTGTTTGAATGAAAAATATTCGTCACGGTTCTCTAAAAGAAAGACTGCAGACAAATTTACATTAGGTTATTTTTTGTGCCTCTATATACCTTCGTTGTTTACGAAGAATCGTAGACCAGTATATATTCAAGACAAAAACCTGTCGGTCTCTATAATGGTTGTTCGATGTACAGCCAATATATATTTACACACCGTTTAAAATCATATAGACATACGAAACACACCGGTGTCACACCTGATGCATTAACTAAATGAAAATTAGACATGACAAAAAGTAGACAGTGAAAACTTACTCTGTCGAAATATGCTAATGGCATTAGAGAAAATACCTACATATAAACTGGTAAATGTATGTCTAGTGTGCAAAGTTGAGGCAAACTTGGAGAATGTCGTCTCGCAGTTTAAAAACCGATGGTGGCGAGGGGTTCGAGGAGAAATACTTTGATACCTTGTTTTTGACACAAACACGTAGATTTCATCGATTTCTCTTTAATGGCCAATGAACTTTATCGGCGGTGAAATTTATTTGCAAATGGTATCACGCTGTCGGTGGCTTTTAAGGACCAAATCGCGTAATCGATTTTTGGTTAATAGTGTGGTCATTACAGATAATGGACTAATTTAGAAAATGCAACTTTGGGTAAATTAGAAACCATTTATTCAGGTTATGTAAGCGGCATGGATTATTATGCCATAACGCACTTCACACAATTTAATGCCTTTCCATCAGTCTGGTCACATATAAAGTGGCCCAAAAAGAAATTTAATTTTCAAACTGGAATAACTTAGTTGTATATAATTACTAAAAAAAAATATTAATATGCTTTGTGAGTGTATACATGTAGTTGTTATTTCTTAAATATAATATTATCCAAATGCCGGCTGTTTGATTTTAGGCACCCTTCGCATCGGGATATCAAATTCTGCATCACACGTCTACACATCTCAACTGGAATGGAGAGAATTTGATTCCGAATTCGGTCTATTAGCGGTGCAATAGCAGTCTAGGGGTTAATGTAGATTTTCGCTTTGTAGTACCCCAATAAAAGGCAATCAAGGGGTACAGTTGGGTGAACTGGGTGGTCAGGAGATCTTACCAAGCCTTGAGATGACCTTATCGTGTTCATGAGATATCTTGGGATATGTACTGAAGCCACATCCTGCTGAAACCAAGTGCTAGGGCTGTAGCTAGCAAATTCTTGCAGTTGTAGACTAAAGAAGTTGCGTATCATTCCACAATACCGTACACTAATGACGGTATGCGCCTAGACATTTTCAAAAAGTATTGACCGATTATGCCGGCTGATGACTAAAGCTGCAAATCGTTTCTGTGTATCATGGTCGTAGAGTACAGATGTACTTACTGTCGCCGGCATTCACCTTGACCGCGAAACTCTTTCTCCAGTCCAGTCTGTTATTAGCTTTCGAGTTGTGTACACGTTAAGTCACTTGGGCGTATTGCATATTGTTTTTGTGTTTTTGCTTTATTTGTTGTACTGTATTATTGATATTAATTTGATAATAAAGCATGGCAGACGTACGCAGGGGTAGAAAACGGCCATTTGCTGACAAAGTGAATAAATTCACAGGTGAATTCCTGGATTTATTCTATGATGGTGCTAAAATAATTTGTAAAGTGTGCGATAAAGATTTGATGTGCTGGGATAAGCGTGATTGTGGACTTCAGGTAAACAGTGTACACCATAAAAATAAAAAAATGGCGTGCCTTCGACAACACAGTTTATGTTTCATTTACTATTAATGCTGATTGCCCGTTATGTTCCGCTGCACATACTCGATAAACAACCATTTCGAGAGTTCTGGAATAAATACAATGCCCAGGTGAAGTTACCAAGTCGCACAACGTTATGTAACTATCTACCAACTGTACACGTAGACATGGTAAATAAGATGAAATGTGAATTAAAATATACAGGGCTGTGGTTATCTGTTGATGAGACAAAAGATTGTAAAAAAAATTCTATTTTAAATGTTATAGTACGAGTACTGGACCCTCTTAAACCGACAGTTCCACTGTTACTAGCTAGCAAAAGATTAAATCAGTGTACTAGTGAAACAATTACCAGGGTGATGCTGGAGACGTTAGAGAAATTTGAACTGTCAAAAAGTGAAGTGTTGATGTTTGTGACTGATGGCGCCGTGACAATGCGTCGATAGGCCGTTCTTTGCAAGAACAAGGTTGTACGTTTATACATATTACGTGTAAAGTGCATGCTTTACATCTTGTGGCAGAAACTAATCGAAAAGGTTTTCCAGAGGTGGATGCATTAACAGCAAGTACAAAAAAAGTGTTTCTTAAATCTCCTAAACGTCTCCGTGCATTTCATAGCAAGTGCCCCGATATTCCTGAACCACCACAGCCGATTCTTACACGTTGAGGAACATGGTTGCAGGCAGCTTTTTATTATGCTGAATATTTCCAACAAATAAAAGCTGTGATACTACAATTCAATCCAGATGAGGCTGCAGCTATTAAGGAAAGCCAGACAAAATTCGAAGATATTTCCGTTGAAAAAGCTTTAAAAAATATTGCGAAGAACTATAAACCATTACATGAAAGCATAAAAAAATTAGAAAACAGTGCGTTGTCATTAGCGGAGTCACTGCAAATAGTGGACGAAGTAAATCTACTGCTACACGCTATAGGTGACGCAACAAATGATCGTGTTAAAGAAAAGTTCGCAAGTGTGTTAAATAAAGACACCAGTTTTACCAAATTAAGACAAATATGTGATGGTGCACCCCCAGATCCATTAAGTGTGTCCAAAGACTATTTTACGTATGCGTGTATTACATCAGTAGATGTCGACCGGTCGTTTTCAAAATATAAGAATATATTTTCACCAAAGCGAACATCACTCATGGAGACAACCATGGAAACATACCTGATGCTGCAAAATGGCTACACATCTTCTCCAGTTTGTGATAAGCAAGCTAGTTCATCAAGCTAGTTAAGAGGGTAAGTTTTACATACATTGTTATAAATTGTAACAGTTTATTGTTTCTTAAATTAGTTAATTTCGCATACGCCACTATCCCACGGAACATTTTAGTTAGCCCTACTGATGACAGTGCGCACCAAGTAGTTACTTTAGGACCGTGTAATCGTCTTTGTATTCTCAGCTACCCAATATCGAAAATTTCTTACCGTAACCACCTAAATGAAGCGAGCTTCATCACTAAGATTACGTTATGAAAATCGTAGTTGTGAAAAATCTGTTTAAGCACAGTTTCACAACATTTCTTCTATTCTAAAAGTCTGTCTGTTTTAGAACTTGACCCAGCTGAATATTGTAAAGCTGCGTATAGACTTGGTGAACATTTTAAAGTTTTTACTTTTTCAGATAGATAAGTCCAAGGAACAGACTCAGTTATGTTACTCACAGTGTTTACACCAGGGCATAAATAAATCATATTCTTTTTCGTATAATTTTCTAGATTTCGCTGGTAATAAATCTAAATTTACAGCAATTGCTTGCTCCCTGATTTCCGGAGGAGTACCAGGAATAAAATCTTCCTCACTATCACTCATTTTGTTCCAAATAATAATTGTAAAGCAGAATGTGTCAAATGCGACGATTAAATCGTTAAATATTTAGTTGTTTTATTATTAGTTTCTATGGAAACAGCAATAGAATTTAGTCATTACGACAAGGTAACTTTGTCAATTTGCCGTATTCTTACAAAATTATACTGCTTTCTAATTTCGAATGGCGATACAAAAAATTTTGTATGTAACTCGAGACTAAAATGTGTTTTTTTACTCGTATGGTTTATAGCACTCGCCTTCGGCTCGTACTATAAACGCCTCACTTGTAAAAAAAACACCATTTTAGCCACTTGTTATATAAAATACTAAATATTCGGCTACAAATCTTCGAATGTCCAAACCATTTGTAAGTCGTGCTATATTCGTGGTAGCTTTAAAAGGGGCATTGATTTTCGGTTAAGCACTTCGCGGCCGGACATCTCACTCTAGTAAATTACACAATACAACTACTTTGAAATTATGGCTGACTCGGCGTACTAAATTTGTTTGTTTACTACATTTTATAATAGCTTTGAGCGCTCTCGATGTAAAAACGTATCGTGTAAGCATTTATCCGGTTTTTCTTAATTGTTATTGCAGCCATTCCTGGTCTGTTCTATTTATAGGAGAAAATCCGGGTACAGAAAAGTCTGACGAAGAAAAGTTACTTACACTACAGCTGTACATTAGTTTCTAGGCTTGACTCGCTAGAGGTCCGTTGGTGGAGACTTGTGAGGGATTTATTTTCAGAGATAAAGGTAAACTACGTGCAAAGTTTTACTTCTATCTCATTGGCGTCGCGTAGGGTTTTACATATCTTTCAGAAAAATAAAATAGTTTAAACTTTTATGAATTACCTTGTTCTGTGTTTCTGTGTCCTATTCCATATACAGGGTGATTCATTTAACTTTCCCACCCAACTTTCTCCTGCAATTACAAAAACCTTATTGTAACAAAAGTTTGATAACATTTTTTGACGTTTTTAAATATTGCCTCACAAAAACAATTGAAAAACAAATGAAGAAGTTACAAATATAACTTGTTAAATGGAACACTGTTCTTTTATTACATTTTTCAACGTAAAATTTCATTCTTGACAATAATTGTTAACAACTTCTAGAATATTTGCATTTTATTATATTAATTATTATAAAAAAATGTAGAAAAGTGGGATGGGGAAGTGTATTACCCTGTACACATAATATTTACAAATATATCCACCTTAGAGAAATACCAATTGTTCCCGTCATTTTATCAAATAAACCGCTGTTAGTCAAAGTTACGAAATCTTTAAACAAGAATATCGAGTAGGCAAATAGAACTTGATGAAACTCAGGTATTTAACCAAGGTGTAATGATAAGCTTTCCGTATTTAATCCATTAATGTTCAAATTCAATAAATACCTCTCTATATTAAATTACACACTACAAATGAATTACATTCCAGAGAGCATTTGAAGCAAATGGTAATATTATTAAATAAACATAAAAAATAAAAATTAAATGATTTTATTCCTACAGGCAGTCTTTGAACGATAATTACGTTTAGGTCTAGAGGATACCATGTGTATCTAGAGTCTATGACGTATTATTTACTATTTTCATACTGCGTTTTGGATCTTTTATATTTTCATCGGCGTAAAATAAGTAAGTGACATTTATTTGTCATAAGACTACAAGGCTAAAATTTAAAATTTATGGAATGGTCATTTGATGTCAGGCACTATCAAATATTTAACCTTACATTTTCTTTTTAATCTGCGCAAATTTTCTTGTACTGTTATCGAAAGTAAAACTCACAGATAGCAGAACTGTTTACACAACAACATAAACACTAGGTTTTTTTAATTTTACATTAAAACTGTTTAAACTGAAAGTAAAGCCGGGGTAAGTCTCTAACAGGGGCGTGCGGTGAGTTTTGATACAGGGGAAGCAGTTTGTGATATAGAGTGATGGGTAGCGCGAGGCCTCGAGCGAAGCGAGGCAAAAATTATTTTAAGAAGAGGGACGTGGCTTCCGTATACTCATTTTAAAACAAATGTCGAAAGCTGCAAAGTTATGACATCTAGAAAAAAGTACACTTGTAGGACCGCCACTCCTCAATAAACATAAAACATAAAAACACCACAAAAATTAGACAACCCCCGATTCCAAAGCCGAAGCTGCACGGGCGAGGGTTACACTTATGAAAAAAACGCAGACACGCAACCATATCCACCGACATTGCCAGCGCCGGTCGCGAGGATTGAACCCGCAGCGAAATAGAGAGTTTGTTAAGTAGTTAACATGCACATACCTACCTATTTACAATGTAGTTTAATCCGCCTCTCCTTTTTTGCGATGTCGGAAATAACGTCGTCGTAAAAGTTTGAATTTTTTGACATCTTCACAAAGTCACTTTCTATTGTTAACAGGGACAATTTTGAAAGCCGCTCTTCACTGGTTAAATTTCTTGAAAAAAGTTTTTATTCTCGTGTCCGTTTTGATAATTTTGAAAAAAAGGCAGCCATTCCACTAATACTTGAAAAAAAACACTTTGCACTCTTTAAGACACGCTGCAGATTGAGCTAGAACTAAATTTAATCGATGCGCAAAACAATGTACAAATATTGCATTCTGAAAAGTCTCTTTTACTTTGGCCTGCAGGCCCCCCAATTCACCAGCCATTACAGCGGCCCCATCATAACTTTGGGCGATAAGTTTGGCACCACACTGTAGATCATCGACTATCTAACAAACTATAGTATATAAAGCTGCGGCCGTTCATGGCGTTGCTACGTCTAAAAATCCTAAAAAGCGCTCTTGGAATTTCCCGTTTGGATTTATGTAGCGTACTACGATTGACAACTGACTAATATTCGTAATATCGGTTGTTTCATCTAACATAACTTCAACAAAAGGAGCTTTTTTATTTCTTGCTTGATCTTTTCTAAAACAATATTGCTTATCGACTGAATCAAATCATTTTGAATATGATTTGATGTACCGCGAAATATCGTGGAGTGTTCCAGATGGTTACTTAAAATTGTATCGTATTTTGCTAATAAATCAACTAAATTGATAAAATTGCCCCTATTAGCAACGCTTCGAGATTCAGTATGACCTCTAAAACTAAGTTCATTTTCGCCGAGAAAACAAACAATATCAATAAGTCCTTTTAACACTTTCTTTCAACTGCTGATCTAATGAATGCTCAATTCGTGATTTTCCAAATGTTTATTCTTTTAGCACCGCTCCCAAATGAGTTTCACACTTACCATGCCTTTTTGTCACTTTGTGAATGTTGTTTAAATCTGAAAAGCCATTTTTATTCCAAACACCTTTTTCATTTGTGAACAGTACACATGGCCAACAAAACAATTTACACAAATTTTCACAACCCCTTAACTACTGATTCGCACTGTACACTTCAATATTAAAGTACCTATAGCATGATTTAACTTTCGTTTTTAAGAATTTTAAATCAGGTGTTGGTTTCCCATTTCTAATAATATCCAGTTTATCTTGAAACGAGTATGTTGAAAATCCCCTTTTCAACAAATTGCACACCACACAAACGCAAATAATATTTTCCACAGTGCTAGAACCAGCTTCCAAATTTAATAAGTAATTCTAAATCTGCGTACACGCGCACTAATATTCAACGTTTTAAAAATCACTTGTCGCCGCACCACAGGTTTAGAAACACCAAAAAAAGTTTTTACAAATATAGCACAAAAGCTGAGAATAATACTAGGAAGATTAATATTAAGAATAATATTAAAATCGATATTAAAATCGAGATTAAAATCTATAAAATAAAACGTATTACGATGCTAGCTATACAGCTCAGATATCAAGATTATGAAGTGGGATGGGATGCATTTCAATAAGTTACCTACTTACCAGAGACAGTTGTCTCTGCTTACATATATCGAAGTTGCGCGAGTTCGTGTTGGCTCGATTAATCGAGTGCGTCATCGTTACGGTTTTAGCGTGCAACATTATGTCAGCTGCATAAAAGCAGGGCCGTATCTATTGAAATTGGGTAAAAGTAAATTTTAATGATTAATATATGTGATAAATAATAATTAGGTTCTATTTATGTGTTTTTTTAAATAATCCCAGGGGAAGCACTGCTTCCCTTGCTTCCATGGACCGACCGCCACTGGTAAGTAGTTATAATCTACGTCAGCTAAATGATGCCTTACTTTCAGAACTATACAACCGAATTCATCTAGAAATTAGATCTGATATTAACTTTTATGTGAATTTTCAACTTGGCTAGCCTATTATTATAAGGAAGACCTTCCAAGTACTCCATAAATCACCATCCTCTCTTTAATACGGATTTATATAGGATTATAGTTGAGATCCGATTTACTGCGTCAGATTTAGGTCGTTATCAGCTCTTGCAACTTTAAGATTATATCAATAAGTGGATTGTAGACACTTTATTATATCTGTAAAAGCATGAGAATACAATATAGGAGTTCTAATAATATATCTAAATAAATTGAAATTATATCGCTATGATGAAATAATGAATTTCTGCAATTAAATTTGTTTATATACTGATACATGTTTACATGTATTTCAACAACCAAGTTGAATTTTCGATTCCTTTAGCGGAACTAGTAAACATTTCTGAAAATTATTCATAGGAATCTTTTCATTAATATCAAACAAAACAGCTTTATCTTTATCTACAGTATGTCCACAGGGTAAACTTCTTTATTTCTCATTTTAAAGAGAAAATTTATTCTTCATAAAAAGTTTTGCTTTTGTTGAAAATATGAGTGCCATGAAGTAAGTTAACATGTTATATACAGGGTGTTCAGAAAATTAAATAATCCGAAAATTATGTAAGAGTAAACTACATTCAATTTTAACGATATGAAAAACTATCACTAAGAAAAGTTGATTGGAATAAAAATTTATGTTAGAATTCCAATTTGTGGATAAATTTACCTAATTCGACTTTTTTAAAAAATTTTCATAAGTATGAAGTGATATAAAATTAAAAACTGTATAATTAAGGAGTTTTCTTGTAGTTGACAGTGATATTTATTTATCCTCGATTTGTCATTTTATTGTACATCATTTTATACTTCATTATTAATAACTATTGTAAATATCTGATGTGGCCGGCACATAATTTTCTTATAGCAGTATATATCATCCTGATGTAAAAAAATCATTCTATTTAATTCTTCACTTCTTTCAATTAAATTTTAATAGCGTACCTTGAACTGTTTCAGTAAAATTTTTAAATAGTGTTACGTGTTTGCTATCCACACAAACACCTCTACTCGTAGATTCGTTGATTGAAAGTCCAGGTAACACTTACTCACTACTTTATTTACTAATTAACAATTAATAACAATAGCTTAATTACTGTCTTAACTATAATCACACTAGAACACTTATAAGTCTCTTTCTTATTGCTTCTTTACTTGTTCACGTTCAACTTATGATTAAATCTCAGCCCACCGTGCGTCTTATTTATACATCCATTCTCCCGGTCTAGAGCACTCCAGAATATTCCCGGCCATTCGTGTACAATTCCAGCCTAATCTAACCAGTCTGCACAGTCCAGTGGCGTAACACTGCCCCCTCCTTAAGCCTGAACGTCCCGATCAGGCAATTCATTATTCCCTGCATACTTGGCTAGTCTGTCTATATGCACCACCTTCATCTTAGATTTTGAATTTTGCTGAATTCTATATACAACGTCGTTTAATCTGATGACGACAGTGTAAGGTCCTTCCCAAGGGTGGTGAAGTTTCAGGGACCTGCCATTCTTTCGTTGTGGGTTATATAGCCAAACCAACTCTCCCACCTGGTACCCTCCTGAATTAGCCTTAAGATCATAACGAGGCTTCATACGGTCACTTGCTATGGCAATTCGCTCAAAAGGAGCCCTGGTGTTATATTGCTTATTTCTTATTTGTGGCCCCATTCTTGCCACGAAAACTTCACATTGGCGGCACCAAGCCTCCACATCTTGACGACTGTTGACCCAGTAGAAACGTTTTCTTACTTTAGTCAGGGTTTTGTTGATGCTAAAATGTCCGCCAGACGTTCCATTATGCACTTGCTGAAGTACATTTGTTACATGACACCTCGGGATTAACAATTTCAAAGTAACTTTCCTCCCATCTGGACTTTCCCACGCTCTCTTTAGCAGTCCATCCTCTACTATAAGGGAGTCCCATTGTGCCCATAGAGCCTTCAGCCCCACTGATTTATTTGAAATGTCCTTCCAATCAGGCCGGGTTCCTCTCTCTTTCCATTTCAGAACAGGACCAGTTTCCTTATCGTTTAACTGCGCTTCCCTTAACGACTCTTTTGTCCAATAATCCGGAACATCAATCTTAACAGTTTTCATTATTTGTACCTTGCGCTGTTTTTCCTCACGGTGGCAAGGCTTGCAGTTTTCCTGACACGGTCTTTTGGAAAGGCCATGTGCCACATTCTGCGAAGTACGAGCTCGCCAGTTTTCCTGCAGCTTCTCCGTTACTGCGACCCCCTCAGGGCTGCGCTGACGACAATTACTCTGAATATGGCCCACTCTGCCACACTTATAACAGCGCATGCCTCTTCTATTCTGTCTCCCACTACTTTGCTGTTGGTTCTGTCTCGGATCTTGAATGTTGAGCTCATGACAGTTCCTCTTAATATGGCCCACTTTGCCACACCTATAACAACGGATGCTTCCATTCGGCCTCCCACTATTTTGTTGTTGGTGTTGTCTTTGCTGGGAGTTCGATTTTGTGAGTAGTTGGGTGATCATCTTGTGTAGATCAGATATCAGGTTTTGTGTTGTGTTGTCTGGCTTGTCTTCCTCCACACTCACAGCTCGTGCTCTCTGATTTGATTGTGTGGTATCCTCATAGGCAGCCTCAATTTCCAGTGCATGTACTAAAGCCTCACTACAAAGCTTATGCCTGGCCAACTTAAGAATTCGCCTAACTTCCTGGTCCCTTACACCATCAATAAATGTTCCAACTGCTAACTGTTGTTGAAATTCCATTGGTGCATCAGGATAGGCTAGATGGGCTAATCTTTCTACCGCAGCTTCGAACTCCTGGAGGCTTTCTCCACCTCGTTGTCTGCGTGATTTGAGCTGAGCCTGATATTCTTGGGCGAGATGTTGGTCGCCATATCTTAGTTCTAACGCTGCCTCCAAAATGCTGAAATTTTGTTGCTGTGCGGCAGGAATTGTTTGAAGCAGGTCTAATGCTTGGCCCCTTAGTGCTAATACCAATGCTGTTGCTTTTTCCTCATCGTTCCAGTTATTTGAATGAGCAGCTGCCTCAAATTGTCTCTTATAAGTTGACCATGAACTTTGACCGTCGAAGGAAGGTGGTTGTAACCTAGCACCAGACGACAGTACTAATTGGCCACCCTTCTCTCTTAATTGTTGTTTGAGTCGGGCTACTTCTTCCTTAACTTCAGTTATTTCTCCTCTAACTTCACTAACTTCTTCTTTAACTTCCATGACTTCAGCCTGTACATCTTCCTTCAATTGTTCAGTGACTGAGAGCATGACTTGATGTTGTCCCTCCATAATTTGTCTCAATTCTTCCTGGCGTCTTATTTCCAGGCCTTCCATCATTTTTATCAAGTCTTCTTTTTCTTCCTGACGTTTTCTCTCTTGATCTTCTTTTTCTTCCTGTCGTCTTCTCTCTTGTTCTTCTTTTTCTTCTTGTCGTCTTCTCTCTTGTTCTTCTTTTCCTTCTTGTCGTCTTCTCTCTTGTTCTTCTTTGTCTTCCTGTCGTCTTCTCTCTTGTTCTTCTTTGTCTTCCTGTCGTCTTCTCTCTTGTTCTTGCATTTGTTGCACCAATGCTGCAAGTAAGTCTTGTGTTTGTTTCTCCGCCATGCTTCTTGTTGTTGGCATTAACTCACGACACGTAAATCAGTTCAAAATAAAGTTTATTACACTATAAAATCCGTAAAATGTTGATATCACGTCTATTTTAACAATGGAATGTTCCAGAAAAATCTCGAAACAGCACTAGAAAGTCTTATTTAGAGTCTATACTTCTTTTGTGTTGACAAAATTCACGTATCTCCACTAATTGTGAAATGGAATGTTCGAGAATTTTTACAAATTATCACTGATAAGTCTTGTTTTGAGTCTATAACACGTTTCCGTTAACACAGTTTACGTATCTCCTGTAGTTTCCAAATCGAATGTTCTAGAACTGTCACTAAAAGTCACTTATAGTCTTGTTTTTAGGTCCACAACACGTTCCCGTCGACACAATTCACGTATCTCCTGTAGTTTCCAAATAGAATGTTCTAGAATTTTCCCGAAATTGCACTAGTGGTCCTTTTTCTCAGTCTACAACACGTTATTACTAGCGGCACTCGCGTATTTGCAATTATTTCTAAATCGAATGTTCTGGAAACTTCTCGAAAATCCACTTTAAAGTCACTATTCAGTCCATAAATGGTCCTCCAAACACTGTTCAGTTGCTTAATTCTCCGTGTTACCACTAATTTCTGAGAAGAACACTGTAGAACCTTTTCGAATATTCCAGAAATTTCTCTTCCAATCCACTTCCGACACCAAATTGTTACGTGTTTGCTATCCACACAAACACCTCTACTCGTAGATTCGTTGATTGAAAGTCCAGGTAACACTTACTCACTACTTTATTTACTAATTAACAATTAATAACAATAGCTTAATTACTGTCTTAACTATAATCACACTAGAACACTTATAAGTCTCTTTCTTATTGCTTCTTTACTTGTTCACGTTCAACTTATGATTAAATCTCAGCCCACCGTGCGTCTTATTTATACATCCATTCTCCCGGTCTAGAGCACTCCAGAATATTCCCGGCCATTCGTGTACAATTCCAGCCTAATCTAACCAGTCTGCACAGTCCAGTGGCGTAACAATAGTTAATTTTCACCGTCATTCAATACTGTCAATAATAATAATTCATGTCATATATTTTAATATCTTCTTATTGACACGGACATTTTTGTAACTAAATTAGACATTTCACATGTCAACTGTTAAATTTATCCTAACCCCATTTCATGAGTTCAAATGTGTAAAAAAATTTCGGTGTACATCAGCTTTATTTAAGTACTTGGCAAATATATTTTATTGGCTTGACATAGTAAACATATTTTATAATATTTCATCGAGAATATATTTTTTTGTAAAGGCAAATACAAAAAAATTGGATCCCGTGGACCTCCTTTCAGCTGGCCAATTTTGCGAATCATCGAATTTATCATTGTCTTTGGCTTTTAGAACATGTGTACCAAATTTGAAAGTTTTATCTCAAAAACTGTTGCTGCTATCGCGATATTACAGACATGCAGACAGATTTATTTTCCATAAAGTTAAATTTGTTCATTATAAATTGTCGAGATTCGTCCAGAAATGCAATAAAAATTTATAATTTTTTTCCGAAATTGTACTTTTTTCTTCTTTCATTCAGTATGTCTCATCTGGTGGTACCACAGTCACCAAATTTAATGTGTCCCCTAAAATGTTGTTGATAATCTTAACTGCTAAATTTGGGATGTCTCCCATTAGTATTTTTTTGAGTTGTCGCGGATACACACATACACACACATCCACACACATACACACACACGCACGCACGCACGTACGCACACACGCACGCATGCACGCACACACACACACGCACCGACGAACATCAATCGGAAAATAGTCGGAATGGATTCAGGAGGGTTCAAAACGTATATATCAATCAAAATCTCGAGGTCGAAATCATGATTACTATACTTCCTTATATTAGTTATAAGAAAGTAAAAACGTTAACTTTACAGCAAAAAATTTACCTAATACAGTGTTATAGAATTGGTGGTGGTGAATTGTTATCGGAAAGGAATCGAAGATTTTGATTTATACAATAAATACCCAGGCGTGTTGCACAGTCGACTTGCCACAAAATAGTAGAGAAATTTTTAAAAACTGGATCGTTGTTAAAAATACCTGAACCTAAAAAAAATATGATGTAGATGATGCCAGCCTTTTGTTAGTATTACAGTCAGTAGAGGAGCATCCCAGACTGTCAATAAGAAGACGAGCGGAATATTTGGAAATGGTTAAGAAATCTGAGATTCAAAAATTTTTAAAACATACTAAGATATATCCTTACAAACCGATTTTCAACCATAACTTAGAAACAGGCGACGAAGTAAAACGTCTTTATTTTTGTTTGTGGATTGGAAGCATGAATAGAAATGTTCATAAAAAAATTATCTTTACAGATGAATCCACCTTCCCGACTAATGGGATTGTATCTTCGCAACATAGTCGATATTTGAGTGATGTTAATTCTAATTTTAGAATACAATGTAGACGACAATACTTTAAAAAAGTAATTGTTTGGTGCGCAGTGTCTTACCATGGAATTATAGGGCCATATTCTTTGAAGGTACAGCAATAGTTATTTGAATATGCTACAAACTTTTTTCAGTGACGAATTACAAAATTTACTGTTGGATAACCCCAATTCATTTTATTTTCAACAAGATGGTTATCCGGCTCATTCTAAGGCAAATTTAGAACTTGGTAACGGAATAATTTTGGCCTCCGAGGTCTCCCGATTTAACAAATATGAATTTTTATTTGTGGGGTCGATTGAAACAAATTATATACAGTAGGCCTTTAGATAATAACACTGATCTGTTGCAATCTCGCATTAGAGAAGCTGTTCAGTCAATATCAAGAGGTTAGAAATAGTTACAAAGAGCTTTACACTCGCCCTCAAAAATGCGTGGACGTGTGTGAATAATATTTTTTTAAATATTTGCTTTAGTTTTCCCAATAAAGTTTTTCAATGCTGTTAAAAATATTAGTAGTTTAATATAATTATTACGAGTATAATTAGCTGTCTTATTTAATGATGTTTATAAGAAGAAGATAATTTTTATTTTACCGTAAGTTTTCCGCATGTACCACTTGACATGAAATTTTTTTAAAAAATTCCAATTAGGTAGATTTCTCCACAAATTGGAATTCTGGTATAAATTTTAATTCTAAACAATTTTTCTCAGTGACCGTTTTCCATATCGTTAAAATTGAACGTAATTTACTCTTACATAATTTCCAGATTTATTAATTTTCACACTATACATAACATGTTAACTTACTCCATGGCAATCATATTTTTAACAAATGCAAAACTTTTTATGAAGAATAAATTTTTCGCGTAAAATGAGAAATAAAGAAGTTTACCCTTTTAACCACTCTTACTGTGGTCATACTGTATATCCATTGATTTTTGAAACATGTATATCAGTGTATCGATATCATTAAAATGACAGCATTTGACACATTCGAGTGTTTTTCTGAAATATTTCTTGTAAGAATATTATCGAATTTAATCGAATTAGGGGCATGCTGTGTAGCCAGATTTCACTAATACTAAAGTCACAATTTAATAGAACTGTATTGATTTAAACTGAGCAAAGTGAAGGTAACGAACCTAAGTCTCATTCTGTGAATTAAAGAATTGACTGACCCCTGCTGGCTGCAAAAACTTTCAGGAAGACGTCAAGTATCATTTAGAGTTCCTAGACGGCACATGAAAATCAACGATCTGAAAAACTGACCGTCTGAAATCAGTTAATTGAATTATCAACCAACCTTTCAAATCTCCAGAGAAGACCCTTGTCTATTAGTAAACTTCACGTGTAGAAGACACTTACAGTTGCATACTTATTTTTGTAATAAAACGTATCATCGGAATTTCATTTCAATTGATTATGGCTTTAATTTAGTAATGCAGTTTGGACAATATAAAAGTTCTCTAATTACGTATATATTCACTTCAGATATCCCAAAATTTCGTGAAAGTATAAGCATTACATATTTTATATTAACCAAAATAATTTGTAGGTCTGTGCGAATCAGGAAATACTGAATGAATTTTCGATTAGCAAAAACAATCTGTTTAAATCAATCCAATCGTTTATCGTAATTTGAATCGAATTGCAAGAAGCCAGATCGCACTGAATCAATTTGCATGAAACCAAATTGGATCGAAGTTACGATTACTAAAATAAGGTGGTGAGGGAATTAAAGATACAGTTTTTCTATAATTGAATAACTTACCTTAAGATGTTATCGCTTTTAATTTTCCACAGGGCGTTACTACTTTTCTTTATATTTATGGTACTGATTACCCATATCCAAGCCACTGGTTAATTGAGAGTGTGATACAACGACATCTTAAATCATCCTATCTAAATGTGGTATGTGCTAAATGTGATTTAAATAGCTGCACTAATAATGACAATATAAGAAAAATTCGGCATTTCTTTTACCACCCTGAAGTATTTTAACACACTTAAGTTCCAACTTGTATTTTTTTTCGAAAAAAGAGAACGAATTTGCGATAATTCTTTATTAAACGAGTTGTCTTTGATAATATACTACTTAAAAAAATACAAATAAAAAAACAAGATCACAGCTTTTCAATATAGAATAAATCCATCAATAACAAAGTGAAATACAAAAACGAAAACACAGGCTTATATCTAATTATCAACTGAAATACAGGGTGTCCCAACCAAAAGTAGGCACGCTGAGTAACTTTGGAGATAAAAATTTTTTTGAAAAATTGGTGGAACAGGTCGACCTTGTTTCCAAGGGGGACATACTTTAATGTAATACTTGTATACCTATCATCATCCCTCTACCCTACACGGCCATCCCCTCAAAAAATTCAAATGGCAAGGGGGTCGAGTGATACATCTTTGAAAAGTCTTTCAATTCCCTACATAACTGTATTTTTTTTAACTTTTATCGATTCTTACTTAAGGAAAATCATTTTATTTTTGATGATTACTCACAATCGAAATCGTTAAAAAAAATCTAAAATACACGGCACTGGGTTTTGGAATTTATAAAAAAACTACATTTTTTAGTGCTCTCAAATCAATACTAGTTTTTTCGACAAAAAACACTTTCCTTGTCCGTTTACTTTTAGAATAATAAAAGACTCGTAAGTATTTGATAGTCCTTGAACATTAATTTGTTCACAACCAATTTTAAATCGAGATACATTTTACCAGAGTGAGTTCTCAAAATGGCTTATACCCTTCAGGAGAGAATAGAAATTGTCAGAATATATTTTAAAAACGATAATTGTGCTAGAGCTACGGAGCGCATATTCAATAGAAATCACCCAGATAGAAGGGTTGGTTCTCAGTATGTTTTACAATTATTGACAAAATTTATGGAAACAGGTTCTGTAGGAAACAAAAAAGCATGAACCTCAGCGAAAGATTAGGAATGAAGCAGTCGAAGTGGCAATTCTGGGTCATTTGCAGATGGATAATACTCAATCTATCAGGAAAGTAGCTGAGGCTTCCGGTGTATCACGAAGCAGTGTTTATCGAATTGTAAAGGCCCACAAATATCATCCATATAAATTTAAATTGGTACACGAATTAAACGAAGATAATAATAATAATAATAATAATAATAATGTCTTTATTAAAGTAATTGTAAATATAATTTTACAATTAGCAATACAAGGCGAAGTCTAGCCACGGCTACTCCACTTAACCTTATCACTTATTATATAAATATATACATAAAAAAAAACAGAAATAAACAAGTGATATTGAATATAACAAATATACGAGGATAATATAAAATCTAAATTAATACACCAACTAAACATGAGACAAAAGTTGAAACATAAGAGAACCATACAGTAGACGATAGGTTGTTCATTATGAAGATGTTCTTATTCGAACAGTTAAGATGTTAAAAAAAGATTTTTTACTTTTCTTCGAAAACTATTTACGGGTAGTGTTTTATGTTGATCATCAACAAAGTTATAAATTTTGACGGCGTTGTAGCAGAAAGATCTCTGAAATATGGTTGTTTGGAATTTAGGTAATGCCAATTTTTGAACATGTCTTACATTCACATTATGAAGGTTGTATCTAAAATTTAATTTATCATGGAGATACGATGGCGTGGAAGAGAGAAGCAGACGATGAACAAATATAGACATAGAATATTTGAACAGATTTTCAATATTGTGCCATTTAAGTTCTTTGATTCTGTTAGAAACATGGTCATACTTTCTTAAACGAAAGACAAACCGACAACAACTGTTCTGAACTTTATGCAATCGATACAAATTTAATTTGTCTAAGCATGGAATGTAACATATATTACAATAGTTTAATATTGGTAAAACTAGTGACTCACAAAGTTTTTTACGTAGTTTGTAGTTTATTAAGCTAATATTACAATAAAGTAATTTTAATGCAACATACGATTTTTTTTATCAATTGCGTAACATGATCAGAGAAACGCATGCTATCCTCGAATATTACACCTAAATTTTTTACCTTACTCATTATTTTCAAAGGTTCATTATTTATGTTCAGGATCAAATTTGATTTTACGAAGGACCTAACTTTTTTTTGAGAAAAGCAAATAACCGAGCATTTAGATGGATTAAGCTTTAAATTATTTCCTTCTGAATAGTTTGTAATAGAGCGAAGATCTGCATTTATGTTATTACAAGCTGTATTGATAGACTTGGGATCAAATGAGTAGAGAAGTTGGGTGTCGTCAGCATACCCTTGCATTTTTGTTGAATTGACACATTTAAATAAATCTGCTGTATATAGTAAAAAGAGAACTGGACCCAACACTGATCCTTGAGGAACACCAGATGTGATGGTGGAAATGTTTGAAAAAGAATCCCCAAGAACTACTCTTTGAGTCCGAGAATCTAAATATGTCCTAAAGAAATTAGCTGAGATGTTGTCAAATCCATAATATTTTAATTTAGCACAAAGGAAGCTATGATCCAAAGTGTCAAAGGCTTTAGAGAAATCTAATAAAACAAGTGCCGAGGCTTTACCTTTATCCAATGATTTAAAAATGTCATCACAAATATTTAGTAACACAGAGGTAGTGCTATGACCTTTTCTAAAACCCGACTGTAAATGAGAGATAATATTATTTTTTGACGCATAGTCGTATATTTGAGGCTGAATAAATTTTTCTAGAACTTTTGCCATTGCAGGTATTATGCTTATTGGTCTTAGATCAGAATAATTTTCAGGACTATTTGTTTTTGGTAGAGGTTTTACTAACGATAGCTTCCACTGGTCTGGAAAATAGCCAATTTCTAAACAACAATTAATGATATGTGTAATATGTACAGCAATTACGGATGTGCAATATTGTAGCATCTTGGCGCTAATATTATCACAACCTTGAGCATTTGAATGATGTTCCAGAATGATATGTTTTATTTAGATGATCCCGATCGTCGGCCAATCTACTGTACAATACTTGTTTTTCTGATGAATCGACATTTCAGTTAAATGGTGAGGTAAACAGGCACAATTGTAGGTATTGGAGTGAAACCAATCCACATTTGTTCATGGAAACTCATACACAAAGGCCTCAGAGGTTAAATGTTTGGGCTGGCATCTTAGGAGATCACATTGTCGGGCCGTTTCTTATTCCTGACAATTTAAATGGCGAAAGAAAGGTACCTCGATCTGTTAGAAAATAACATCGATCCAATGATTACCCAAATCCTCGAAGAAGACGATAATCTTTTAGAGGGCGAACTGTTTTTTCAACAGGATGGGGCACCCCCACATTTTGCTATAGCAGTCCGTCAATTTTTGGATAATCCTGAGCGATGGATTGGAAGAAGAGGTCCTGTGGAGTGGCCAGCTAGGTCACCCGATTTACCTCCCTTGGATTTCTTTCTGTGGGGACATTTAAAATCGAAGGTATTTGCAACAAAACCCGCATCTCTGGAAGAGTTACATGAAAGAATTGTTCGAGAATGCCGTTTATTGACTCCAGATGTGTTCAGAAATGTTCGTACAGAATTTCAAGACAGATTACATTACTGTATGGAAGTCGGTGGGGGTCATTTTGAACAATACATACGATAATTTAAACTGCTTCTTTTATTTTTATTTCCCGAACTTAAAATAATGAAGCAATTATTTCTCAGGAACGAATCGATGAAAGTTTCAAAAAATACACAGTTATGTAGAGAATTGAAAGACCTTTCAAAAGATGTATCACTCGACCTCCTTTGCCATTTGAATTTTTTGAGGGGGTGGCCGTGTAGGGTAGGGGGATGATGATAGGTATACAAGTATTACATTAAAATATGTCCCCCTTGGACACAAGGTCGACGTGTTTCACCAATTTTTCAAAAAATTTTTATCTCCAAAGTTATTCAGGGTGCCTACTTTTGGTTGGGACACCCTGTATAAAAATGAAAACACATAGTTTTCGTTCATTAATACACAAATTAGAACCAATCAAAAATGTTTATTGTATATTGAATGAAATGGTTATTTTAATTTCAAAAATATGTATGATAATTAATAAGTTACGAGTTACTATATATACATAAGAAAAAAATGTGAATAATAAAGTTTCAGAGAAAATTTGTCAAGTTGCTAATTTCATTTCGAGTACATTATAGTTTATAACTTTACTTTCCTATAGAGTTGCAATCGTAAAATATGCATAGTGTGATGAAATTAGCAATAATTCTTATGCATGCGGTGAAAATTGCCGGTACTTTATGTAAATTTACGGACACGAGATAGAGGTATTCAAGTGTAATTGACAATTAGTTGATAGTATACATTTAATTAACTTGTTGAGTTCACTGTATAATTGCATGTATTTGTATAATAAACGAACTGTTTAAATGACCAATCTTGTCCTACCTCTAACGTGTTTAATAAACTGCGTTTTAACATACACATTACTAACTATGGTCCAGTTACCAAATAAAGTAAATTTTAGAACGTTTTGGTTTAAACAGTTATGAAAGAAAGTTTAAGAGATCGTAAAATAGGTAATTGGTGTACTCACTTAATTTCTTACACTTTACCGACACAGTTTTAGCCTAAAAATTAAATCAAATAATTGAATACTTGTAACAAGCAAATTGGTCATTGAACAGAGTTAATAAAAGCATTCTTATATACTCCTTTAACATTATGTTAAACGTGTCCTACAAAAAACATAATGAATATGACGAAGATAAAAGATATTTTATATATTTTCTATCGGTTTGGTGGTGTCATAGACAGTGACTCAAATGTCCCCAACTAGCAAACTACCCTTAATATCATTTGGTTAGCAGGGAATTATGTTATATAAAAGCCGTATAGAGACCGGATTTGTAAATTTTAAATATTCTTACAACCAAATTTAAAAAAGTGTTTTATAAAAGTATTTTTAATTACTGTAATAATATTTACACAACTTCCGCTATAGAGCAATATTGTTCTATAAGCATTTTTGCTCCATAGTTTACTTGTAATATCTCTTAGATTTAGTTATGGAACTTTTATACACCAATATGTGGTGTATATAACTCATCCTTGTCCTCCTTAATATAGTAAAAATGCTGTTGAAGACATAAGTTTTTGCACCAAGAGCATTGTGATGTAATGGTCGTCTGCATATAAAGTAAAGTATGCGTCGTTGGATAATGTTTTAATTTCATTAATATACAAAAGACAAGGAATTGGTCCCATTACGGATCCCTGAACTACGCCTATAGTTACTACAGCTAAATTAGAATTATAAGTATATACCTCGTTTTCATTTATGTGCTTTATATTAACGTACTGTTTACGTAGTTTTAGAAAGGATGATGCCCATTTTTAGGAAGTTCCTCTCGTACCAGAATTATATAATTTGTTTATAAGAATATCTTGGTCGACACAATCGAATGCTCTGCTGAGATCGCAGATGATACAAACAGGGCACTCGCATGCGTCGATGAATGTTATTAATGTCTTATAGAAGCTATGGATTGCTGTAGCTGTAGATTTTTCACAACGAAATCCGTGTTGATTTTCAGTAAGAACATTGAAGCTTTTTATGAATAATAGTAGTCGATCTAAGAAGGTATACTCTAAAATTTTAGAGAAGCCACTTGGTACCGTTATTGCTCTGTAGCTGTCTAACAAATGTGGGTCTTTTTTTAAATATTGGAATGATTTTTCCCGTTTTTAAATATATAGAAAAACTTCCAGATAGAAAGGAGAGATTTACTAAGTTATGGTTTCTATTATACACTGTAAATTATTTTTAATGATAACAGGAATTTCATGTTTTATATTTTAATAATTAAAAGATTATATAATTCAGCAGAAGCAAATGAAGTTAAAAATAGTGTATTTTTATTGTATTTATTGTATATAGTAGATGGAGGGTTTATGTAGGAATTTTAATATTTACTTTTAAAGGAGTATTTGTAAAAAACTCATTAAAATAGATACTAAGTCATCAGGTGTATCGATTTCTTCTTCATTGTGAATAATATTTAAATTATTATTTTCATATTTTTTTTTTCGAATCCATTAGCTCAGATAAAATGTTCCAAGACGTTTTTGTCGGATTGCCTGAATTGGTAATTTTATTTTGGTAATATTCTTTTTTTTTATCAATGAAAACTGTTTTTTTTTTTTAGTGAGTTTATACATATTTTCTAGATCCAAATGAGTATTTTTCAAAAGACCTTTCAAGTTTTTACTGAATAATTTTACATCTTGGTCTACCCAATTTTTGTGATTATTTTTTGTAATATGGCGCCTTAGTGGAAAACAAGAATTAAAGTAATATGAAAATTGGGATATAAAATATTCGAAGGAGTCATCAATGTTTTTAACTAAGTATAAATTGTCCCAGTTTTCATTTTGAAGGGTATAAGTAAAATGTTCGGTGGAAATTTGGTTATAACTCCATCGCAAAGAATACATATTATTTTGTTATTCACTTTTGAATAAAGGAAGTTCGAATAGAACATATTTGTGATCGGAGATAGTATTATCAAAGACGCCTACTTGGCCATCATTGGCAAAATTAATAAAAATATTGTCAATTGTTGACAAAGCAGTTCCTTGAAGGCGGGTGGGCCGCCCTACCACATGATGCATATTAAAACATGAAAATATACTAGTTAGCATTTTAAATTCTTTAGTGCCTTTATAACTGTCACAATTAAAATCTCCACACACGATAAGGTTAACATTTTGTTTATAGATATTCACTAAAGCTTAAGATTATCACAAAAAATTTGCAAGTCTCTAGATGATGCTCTATAGCAAGTTATGATTTGGTAATTAATATTATTTTTCATCCATAGAATTCCATAAATTTCTATGTGGTTCTCGATACAAAAATGATTTAAATCTAGATATTTTACAGCTAAACAATTTTTCACCCTAATACCAACACCACCTTTTTTGAGTATGGGTCTACAGTAATAACTACATAGCTTGTAACTGTCTATATATACAGAGTCAATAGAATTTGGTTTTTTTGTTAATTTCTGTAAAACGTAAAAAATATAAATTAGGGAAATCATTTATATCTATTTGAAGTTCATTAATTTTTTAACAATTAATACCGTCAATATTGAATAATAGAATATTTGGATTAATTAGTTTGTTGGGGGTTCCCTCCTCGGTATTTCTAAAAAACGCTGAATGCAGGCCCCATATGTTGAAGAGATTACCTCACACGACACTTCAGGAAAATTAGTTTTCATAAGTTCTTGGAGGTCGTTGTCCATAGTATCTGGGTTAACTCTATAAATATGTAAGGTTACTGTTTTAGGTACGCCTTTTTTGAAAAATCCTCATTATTTCCTGTGATAATGGGTCTTTTACGTTTCCGCCTTTAGGCTTCTTTCCAATCATCGACATTGGATACTGTGGCTGGAGATCGGGATACCTCAGTCGATGTGGAAGGTCTCGTTTCACATTGGGTACTGTCATTAGTTGATGTACTTCTAATTTTAATTTTTAGAAGATTATGTGATAATTGTTTGTGGGTAATATTATTGGAGCTCGTTTGTTTGTTTACGACACGCTTGTCCACATATTTATTTACTAATAAGGTTCTTGTTGCAATTTCTGTCTGGTGTGGTTTTTATGTCCGTGCAAGGTTTTATCTCTTTCGGATTTTGTTCGCATTCTTCTATACTCGTTACTTGAAGAGAATTATATTTATTTAAAAGGCCTATATGATCGTTTAAAATTTTAATTTTCTCACGTAATTCTACAATTAAACAATATTTCTGCCAAATGATATAATTGAAAATATTGAAATCGATCTTATTATCTATTGAGATCTTCTCCATTGCATCGAAGAAAGCGTCATCATTTTCATTTTCACCGCTATCACTGTCACAGCAGATTATTACAAAGTCACTAATGATCTTCACATTTTTTGAAATTTTTGCACAACTTTGATGAAATACGTTATCACATCTTTTGCACGCCATTGTAGAGCAGGCAGTTTGCGTGCCACTACACTCAGCCATTTGTGTTTACTCCAACCTACAACTTCCTACCTTATAATGGCTCGCTTAGTGTTCCCTAGAGAACTAAAACGCGCCGTTTGTTGTATACTTACTCTATAGACAGCAAATTTATGATATTAACGTTTAGTAAAAGACAAATTGAGATTATATGAGCGGCCATTTTGCAGTGCAATATTGTAGACGTTATACGAGTATTAGACATTAAATATTTTATTTCAAAATTCACTTTTTGAATAAAAAGATCATGGATCTAACTGAACCACTTCTTGAGGTCAAAATTATATTCAATACATTTTTATTAATAATCGTAAAATCAGTGAAGCCGCATAAAAATGTTACTTTGAGAGTGTATATACTTTCACAGTAAAATGAACCTCATAGTCAAAACTAAGTAGAAGATACAGTTACAATGCTTAAACAGAATAATATTACTGATCCTGATTATAGTTGGGCAGTCCAGATTAAGTCATGAGCATATCATCACGTTAATTATTATATAATTGACGTAAAGATATGCTCGCGTAACCATCTTTGAAAGAGATGTAAAACTATAGATTCTGGACTTCTATCCCACGACAAATTGGGAATTCGAATATAGGTTAGGTGTGTTAGTGCTCATACAAGCACTGATGATCTTATCTACTATTTTTTCAGATAAGAGAGATATCATTATCGATATTCGATTTTGACACATCATACATTTTATACTTGCTGGATTCCTCTTTGCCTGTAGAACATATTCATAGCAACTAAAGAGAACATGGGTGGTTTCCGATATAGTACCAACAAACAAAAATTTGCAATATTAGTACACACACATCCAAATATTAAAAATAAATCTATTACAGTCGTCATGTCTGTATTGTTACACGTAATAATATTGTTATTGTTATATTTAGAGTGCCATGAAATTAATTCGATTCATTAATTTCAATCTGCAATTTGAAAACTGGAGTAGTGTGTCATGTTAATAGTTAAATAGGTCATTAACAGTTACAAAGGGAAATATTTATGAATTCTGGTTAGCTCTATATTAACAGCTTTGGTGTAAATAGCCTCAGGAAAGTATTAAAAATTCAACTTAAAATCCGCGAGTCAATATCATGGCATAACTCGCTAATTCATACCCAAATTACAATCTAAATTGAAAAATTCAATTTGGTTAAACGTGGTTAAACAAAATTACTTACTATGTAGTATGCTATTTAATACGTCCTTTTTAACTAGAGCGCAAGGTCTAGGTAAGTTGACTTTTTGCTGATGATGCTATTAATTGTAACTGTTAATGAGAGAAATCTTATCTTACATAATATACAAAGGTGTAGATATAACTAATAAGATTTAAAATATGTAAGATATGGACTTTGGGATTCCTCAGGGATCAATATTTGGTCCGCTTATTTTCTAAACAATGACATAATATGTCAGAACAGCATTACTTGCTTGTTATATAATAATTACGTCACTGTCACTACTGCCTCACGTCATGACGTATTCTTTGCAGTTTTTAATGCAACATCATTTTAATCATTATCTTTTTTTACAGCACAGCAGCTCAAGTACGTCAGTTCTGCTGTGTTTTGTGAATGTGGAAATATTAGTTTAGCAGTTGTCAACACTGATCTGAGAATAACAAGAACGATTGTGCAATGAATTCCATAACTTTTTCGTGCGTTGTAGAACTAATGTCTGGTAGAGTAAAATACGACAATTATGAAGATCTAGGGCAAAGTGATGCATTGAACACAATTCAGTCAGCCATTTTCCCTGGTGACCATCCTTCTATATGTTTGTTGATCTGTTTGCATTCAATATAACTCAAACCATGACAGGTTACTCAAAATTCATTCAACTATTTTCAGTGAAATTTCAGGTGATTTGAGGTCCTTCAGTTTTTTTTTTTTGAAAATATTTTCAAATCTGGGCAATTTTTGAATTTTTTTTGGTATTAAAATTGGACAAGAAATATTTTTCATCTAACACCATAATTGCAAAATTAAAGAAAATAATTTATTTTCAGGCACGATTTTTCATTTCAAAAGTTAATTAAGAATATCAATCAGATATTTTTATGACTTTCGTAACGCAATACGACGATTTAATTACTGAAAGAACCAACTAGGAGTTTATTAAAATAAATAATTTTCAACTCAATTTTTATTTTATAAAGTTGCTTGCAATATTCAAAAACAGTGTTTATGACATAGCATTCTTCTAAGAAACGATTCAAAAACAGTAAATTATGTAAAATAAGATCATGTAATTATTTAAACAAACAAACAAACCAATTATTTTTATTGTTGCAGGTAAGCTATTGAGCCAGGTAAAAGTGTAATAATCGTAAGTATACTTTTATTTTTTTATTTCGTAAAAGTAAATAAGGTGGATATAGAAATGTATTAAGGTGAAATATGAGCAAGAGCGACTCATTCAGTAGCGTACACGGTAAAGGTCTTTTCACTTTACCCGCAGGACGAATAACATTACTTTTTATTTTATTATCTACGAAGGTTGTATTAAAAAGCCGAGATCGAGATAAAAACAAGGAAGGAATTATGTGACAAGAATTTAATATAAGCAGAATATGTTATGAAATAAAATATAATATAAAACATGTAGACAATTAAATGCGATAAGTTGTTATAAAACTCTAGCAGTATGATAGCTTTTGGAGAAATCAGCATTGCTGAAATTAATTCTAGTTATTGAGCTAACGCAAAGCAACAAATATAAATAGAATCAGAAAGTCATCTTTCTACAAGTACTGGAAACATTACCACCCGTAATAATTTAGATACGTCAGTAAATAAAGGGAGAAACTACTTAAGAAATACTTTTTCATTTGTACATTAGAATTGAAAAGCACTTTTTAATTTGCAAACTTGATTTCACAAGCGCGAACTGGTTAATTCAAAAACTCTAAGAAAGGGTTCTCGTTTAATTTTTGGAAATTGTAAAAAACAATATAAAATTTAAAGAGGCAGTGACGTGCAGATTTTGTTTAAAATATCTTGTACATACGCCACTGGTTAAATTTTTAAAATGTATGTAATCTCGAAAACTAAGCCCCTGTAAATACATCTTTATACGAAGAACTCGTTTTAATTTTAAGTTAGTAATTCGCCTGTACGTGGAGGCCAATGTTTCTTGAAACATCCTGTATAAAGGATAGGTCCGACTTCTAGGCGCATGTTGAATACATAGTAATGAGATTCACTTTTTTGAAATTTTGATTTTTTAGGCGAGTTTTAATGAAAGGGGGCAGAAAAAACTGGATTAACACCTGATGCTTTTTTTGTTATTTATTTTGAATAAACACAATTATTTTTTATTTCAATTGGCGTGTTATCGATTATTATAACAAAAAAACTGAATAATTAATAATTCATTTTACCACAAATTGTGTATAATAAAGTTATTTCTAGTTGCACCCCTCGTTTTATGGGTCGGTTTCATATAAGAATAAAATGAATAAATAATAATAATGTCACACATCCATTGTGTGCATAGTTTTGTTCCTGATAGTTAAATTATTGTCCATGGTTTTCCTAGAATTAATATGTGTTTTGGAATTTCTTGTTTTTGTCATATACCTAATATGAGTTTTTGATAATGTATTACATTATATTTTTTGTTGTGAGGTTCTTTGATTGATCAACACTCAAATTTATGTTATCACAGTAATGCTATTTTTAATTAAAACTATTATGATTTAAAAAAATTATAAACCCTTTTTTACTTGTCTAATTTTCACTTTATTTCTTATTTTACAACCAGTTTCATCCTATTCGGACATTTTCAATTAAACTCCGAATAGGATGAAACTAGTTGTAAAATAACAAATAAAGTGAAAATTAGACTAGTAAAAAAATGTTTATAATTTTTTAAATCAAAATGGATTTTCACAAAGTAACTTCATTTTCAATCAACTTTTTTAAAACTATTATGTTTAGCGAAACCAAAAATAAATGGCACCTTTAAATAGCAGTCACCTCAAAACTTTAAAAGATTGGCATGCACGTATCTCAACAGCAATACCTCGTCAGTATCTAATTTAAAGCAATAAAACAAGCTATATTAGAATTTGAAATTTTTTAATAGAATATTTGTTATATCTCTCGTGTATTGGTTGCAGATTGTTTTGTTATTTACAATTACTTACAGAATAAAATTATAAAAGCCTAAACTGGGTCTTAAACACATCATTTTAAGTAAAGTAGTATCGTGTTGTGTTGTTAGATTTTATTTATGTTTGTTACTCAAAGGTTTGTATTGCTGCAACACTAATGAGATTTTTCTTATAGTCTAATAATCATTTTTATCGTTATTTTCAATACAAAAGGACACTCTCCTAGAATTAAAGTCATTAAATGGTATTAGTTTTCATATTTCCAGTGCAAACACAGTAGTCATGACAAGAGTTCAACAGACCCTTTATAGCATTTGTAATACCGCATTAGCCTTGTTTATTGGCCACATTGGCATGTTATCCAGAAATTTCATGTATAATGTCCGCCTCCTCATATTATATCGGGATTAACCGGGCCAATGCATCCGGCAGATTTGTCTATTTACTATTTATCAATTAATTCCCCAACTATATTCCATAACACGAACAGAATATACATCCGCCTTACCTACGGTTTGCCGAGTCAAGAAAATTTAGTGGTGAATTAATAAATCAAAATATAGTGTGTGTTGTTTTCAAACTAACGTAATTATTGCAGAAGCATAACACAGAATGTTTCGAAATTGCTAAGCCTAAATTAAGTGGTAAATTCTGCATGACGAAAATGAGAAAAAAAGTTAATTTGTCTATGATTTTGCAAAAAGTAGGCCATTATTTATTAATTTTCTGTAGTAATATATTAAGTGCATTAAAAATTATCGAAAATTTAGCGTAGAAACTGCTTGGGTTCATTTTAATGTGATTTGACAAAAAAGTATTCGTGACGCAGTCGAGGGTACTTTTTCAGTCAAATCACATCAAAATGAATGAATGCGGTTTCTTAAAGGCAAATTTTCAGATTATTTTTAATTCACGAAATATATTTATCAGGCTATTTTCAGAACAAAACATAGAACAAGAAATATAATTCAACTGACGTTTTGAGCTGTCAAGCCCAGTGCAATGGAATGCAATTTTCGCTGAAAGTTTGTTCTTGTTGCTCCAAATTTTCAAAATTTTGCTATTTCATTGGTTCCTATAATGTGAGGGAAATAGTCAGTATAAAAAGTAACTATTTATTGCACTGGTGCAATAGAAATTTTTTTTGTATTCTACTGTCATCTTGACAGGTGGAACTTAATTTAAGAGACTGGATATCATTGTTATTAAAGTTTCATATAACCTGTCATTAAATTTGTCGATTTTTACATGAAAATAGTGTATGCAAACTAGGGCAAAAACTGTTATCGCACTTGACAATTTTCACTTGACAATTTTTACATCTTACAATAAGCACTTACTTTTTTAATACATATCCGCAACACTGGCGACTTCGCCATAATTTTAAATTTAGTTTTAATGTATTAATTTTATCCAACTGAACAAAAATAATTATTCGAAATCTACAAAACATATATATATATATATATATATATATATATATATATATATATATATATATATATATATACAAGGTGATTCTAAATTGAGTACCATGAATTAAACAGAGTATAGATAAAGTCGAAATAAAACGAAACTTAAATACATTTTTTGTCTGAAAATACTACCTTAACAAGATACATACGTAAATGGTATAAATTCAACAAAAAAATCATTACATCCAAGTGATTGGAGAGAGTCAAAAATAATACAGGAGTGGAAGGAGGCGACAAAGACGATTCAAAAAATGTTCTGATATACATGGCATTCCATTTAAAAATTGTTAGTTGACCCTGTAGAATCGTCTTGGCTCACCCTGTATATTCGAAAATAATTTCCGGTTTTAGACTTTTTTGTCTAGCTTATTTATGTTTTTAAATCAAGTTTCTAGATATCATAGAATTCGACATATCCAAGTCGGACACACTATTGGCCCACTCTGTATAAATAAAAATTAAAATGTGTACACTATTCAGATCAATGATAATTCATTGATTCATATACCATTTGCATATTCGATATCCACAGTAAAACTTACATGAATCTAATGGTTTTCGAGCCTAATCGATAATTGTAACAGGTTGCTTCATTGTATCGACATGTCCATAAATAGAATTCTGTTATTATTTATTTACGGATATTTGTCAGAAAAAAATGTTTATTTAATGCCAAAAATACGAAGTAAAAATAAGAAAACGCACAGCATTGCTCAAGAGAACTGCACGAAGAAAAAATACAATAACTTATGCTAACACCTAAATTCAATGATTTTCTTCAGTATTTTGATTGACATTTATTTATTTATTTATTTATTTAAAGTATTCAACAGGCAATAGCCCTATTACAGAATACAAAACTACAATACTTGAACATAGTTTAGAATATATAGTTTGAATTAATCAATATTATATAGTTATATATATATATCGATTATGCCTTACATTATAATTAATTAGTGTTGTAAAATCTCAGGTAGGCCCCCATAAATCTCCCAGAACCTCGTAAACTTTACTACAATGTAGTTTTAAAATCCTCGAATCTCCAGGAAATTCACGGAAACCCTCCGGAAACTCAACAACATTATAATAAATCATTTAGTACATTTTTTAAAGCATTTAAAGAAATGGCAAATATATCACAATTATTTTGAATTGTATTGAATATACTACATATATTATATAAAGGGGAGTTTAATTGATAATTTGTATTTGCACGTTTTAAAAAAAAAGTTCTAAATGTTCTTGTAGGATGTGAACAGGCACATTCAGTTAGAATAATGATAGGAATGTGGAATCATCTATTTTACCATGCATTAATTTATGTAAATAAATAATAAAGTTAACTTTCCTTCGTTTCTCAAGTGTACGAAGACCACATCTTTCTAAAAGTTTAGTTTTGGGTGTAGTTACATCATAGATACCAGTTTCCTTAAAATACAAGAATCTTAAGACGCTGTTTTGTATTTTCGCTATATCATAAATGTGATTCTGATAAAAAGGATTCCACATCATAGCACAGTACTCCAATTTAGTTCTCACAAGAGCTACATAAAGCAGTTTTATACATGATATATTTGTAAACTTTTTGGTGTTACGAACAATAAAACCATACATTTTAGTACCTTTGCTTGTAATGGATAAGATATGACTATTAAAATTAAGTTTAGAGTCAAACGTAACACCCAAGTCCCTCATGGTTTCCAACCCTAGTCAGTGTTGTACCATTCATATAATAGTCATATATAAGAGGATCAATTTTTCGAGAAAAAGACATTATATGACATTTGTCTATGTTGAAAAATAATTTATTTTTAGAAGACCAATTATGAATTTCATTTATATCATCTTGAAGTTCAAAACAGTCGGCAATTTTTCCAATTCTGGCATAAATTTTTAGATCATCTGCAAAGAGTAAATATTTCGACGATTGTATTATTTCAGTTAAACTGTTGATGTACATAGGGAACAACTAAGGCCCAAGGTTTGAACCCTGCGGGACTCCAGATATAGCGTAAAAATATTCTGAGGAAAATCCATTTACATATACTTTTTGTTTTCGATTTTGTAAATATGATTCAATAAGCTTTAGAAAATTATCATGAAAACCAAATTCTTTTTAAGATTACAAATGAGAAGACTATGTGGTACTGCGTTGAAAGCTTTTTGAAAGTCAGTGTAGACAACATCTACCTGACTTCTGTCATTTAGAGCATCTGATATAAACTGAGTGACGTTAGTTAGATTACTAGAAGTTGATTTATTTCTCATGAAACCATACTGATAGACTGATATTTGATTATTTACCGAGCTATAAATGACTTGGTCCAATACATACTCATATAATTTAGCAGGGACTGAAAGTATGGAAATTGGCCTAAAATTAACAATATTATTTTTATCTCCTTTCTTATGTACAGGGCATATTCTAATTTCTTTCCAAATGTCAGGAAATGTGTTAGTTTTTAAACTCAAATTAAATAAATGTTTCAGTGGATAAATGAAGAAGTCGATACAGCTCTTGATAATGTAAGACGGCAGTTTATCAGGTCCCACATATTTATTTACCTTTAATTTCTTCACAGCATCACGTATGTCTTTATCTGTTATAGTTATTACATTTATCTGCTCTATAAATGCATTCAGTTCTATGTGTGAATCATCACTGTTTAAATCAGCATTGTAAACACTACTAAAATAACATAAAACAATAACATGAAATTATATGAAAGTGTAATTAGTTTTATAATCATAAATGAATTGGGATTTTTATAAATAAATTGCTGAAAAATATTTAGCTTCCTTAAATAAGAATTGCACTTCTTATTATGTTTTGGTTAATCTACAGTAAAAATACTCAGTTAATCCTAGAAAACAACTCGGGTAGTTTTATTTACCTCAACGCATTAAGCGTGTGGGATGATGACACTAATTTCTAAAAATAGACAGTCCTTTTCTTGAAACAGAGCAATATTAAAATGTTTTACTTTATTGTCTTATCAGACGAATTTCTTAACCCATAATTTTACATGTAAATAATAATTTGGATTCAGCATTTTCCCATGTCAGAATTGCATATTTACTGCAAGTACCCCATTATCTAATTGTGCTGAGTCCAAGATTTTATTACTTCATTCATATTGAGTTTTAAGCATCGACAATAAAATTTACAATATTTTTTAAGAGTAGACTACAACTCGCCAGCAATTGAAAGTTGAAATAATTCACTTCCAGTTAAAATTGGAAAGTACTAAAAATATACAAAGTTTCTTGCATAATAGCAAGATAGGAAAAGCAGTCGTTACCAATGCGCGGTTCACTGGGAAGATGCACTTAAGCACGCGGACTTTGTCAACAGTACGAATTGCTCAAAAGAATATTCTATTCTTTTATCTTTTTTTATTAGTATTCATTGTTACACGTCATTAACATTTATTCAATTACATTGAATACAATGTAATCCACAATAAACTGAATAGTGTGGAAAATTACATTATCAAAAATACGAGTAGTATTTACGACAGAACTTAATTTTCTATGCTATTAAACTGAGATATGCTATATACAGTATCTCCCAAAAAGTTGCCTCTGATTGTCTTGGGATTCAAAATATATTAATAAGTTTTTGTGACTTTTGGTATAGCTGAAATTAAACATTAAGTATAGTCGATGCCCAATTCATACAATTACAATTTATTATTTCTTCTATATACGATTTGACGGAGACTATATGTAATATTCCACAACTTAGCATTCCAACTATTATCGAAGATGTCCTAGAGCACAAAAAATTTTTAAAACAAGTTTACAGCAGGTTTTGATTTATTTTTAACATTTTTAAAACAATTCGCTTCTTTTCATATATTTGGACTCGATCAAAAACATGTCCTATTTTCAAAAAAAGTGATAAATTTCCTATTGCCAACCAATAGTTATTCTGTCCAATTTTGGCATAATATTTGAAATTGTTTTATGTTTGCATGTTAAATCTCAAACATAAGTTTATAGCAAACAGATCTACAACCATTAATTCTTTATTGCGGATATATTGGATCATGGTGGTCAAGTAGACGTAAATTATACAGGTCTGTCACAAGCATTTGGCAGACTCGTTCATGGGTTTCTTTTGTAAAAATTGTACCTTGGTAAAAGAACATCAAATATAAATTATCGTAGTTTTTCATCTATTGAAGTTTTGACAATTTCAGGAGATCCACAGGGTTCCATTCTGGGGCCCCTGTTATCTGTATTATTTATAAATGACATATGCCGAGACCTTCAAATTATTATTTTTTTTGTATGTAGACAATCTTAAATTGTTTACAACTATTAACTGTGATGAAGTTTGTGATCGATTACAGCATGATCTTTCAAAAATTAATCTACAATAAACTCAGTTTAGAAAGGGAAGGGATCAGATGTAGAAGGGATGTGATAACTGAGGACTGGAGACGTACCGGATCATATGTGGAAGGGATACGATGAGACGGAGAAGTGCCCTCGTTACTTCGTAAACACAATAACACAGAAAAAGGCAACAGTGATACACAGTCTTTTTCTGTCGCATACATGACTGCTATTTTTATCCTTTATGTACACACATAAAGCAAGCACTCCAATTAAACTTTTACCAATACATACCTGAAATCACAAAAGAACAGAGGTTTAAAAAATATAAAAGATATAGGGTGTTCTATTTGTAAAAATGTAAGTTTGGTTTGTCCCGCTTTTATGGGACCACCTGTATATCCTTTGTAGGGATTTTAAGAGAGTTTATTTGATTCACTACAACTTTCATTTGAAACATTTGTTTCTAGTTTGGAAAATAAACAAAAAATATTCATAATTCAAAAAAAAAAACATTAACATTTAACGTGACCTTCAAAATGTCTCTCAATAACAATCTAACATTTACCGGTACGTGTAAACACTTTGTATTGACCGTTCAGTTATTTTCCGGCTGATACTATCAATTTCGATATAAATTCGATGCTTTAGGAGACCATTAAAATTGAATAACATTGTACTTAGAAAACAATAAGAAATTCATTTTTATTAATAAAATGAGGGATAGCAATTAAAAAAATATCTGATGACGTCACAGCTCAAAAACGAAATATGAAAAAAATTTACGTCAGCCAGTGCCTTCTTAAAAATTAATATTGGTATATTTCAGCGTTTTCCAAAAAACCATTTAATAATTAATTTAATAACAATATTAAAAACAGTTTATTTATTGTAAAATTTGTTTTCGAAGGCGTCTGTGAGTAGTTAAGTTGATCGTTAAATTAATTTTATTTTCCCATTATTACACCATATCCAGGATAAACTAAAAAAGTAAAATCTGTCTCCTACAATCAAAAACAGGTAAAATATAAGAAAGTAATAAGGAGAAGGAAATGCTTGGAAAATTGTTTACTTTCAGGTTAATAGATTTTCTTTTGGAGAGGTACGTTTTCTATTTTCTATAAAACAAAATTGTGTGGGAAAAATGTAATAAGGAAATTGTATAAGAAATAAATTGCCCTCTCAGGAAAATATGAAGTTGATCATATGAAAGGGAATTAAATTTTAAACACTATATAAAATGGCAAAGAGCCGGGAGCCTTTACAAACTGATTTAATGTTAATTATATTGTTTATTTAAATCAGTGAATAAATTTTAGTTAATATATTTTCGGTGTAATTCAACAAATAATCTAAAATTATAAATGTGTTAGGAAACGATAGTAAATGCGAAGTAAATCACAAAGTAAAATATGTGAGTAAGTCATTGTGTCGCTCTTGAATACAAGTGTTAATATAGATCGTGAAACCCATCATAGCGTCAATAATTACCCTTCAACGCTAGTTTGTTGGTGTGATAATAGACGAGGACTATGTCAACTTATTGGCTTGGATTCGCCTAACAGTCAGGAATGAGTAGTCCCAGTAAATACGGCATTTCTCGTTCTCGACAACGGACTCAATATTTCCAGGATGTAAGGTAGCACTACTCGTACGACTGCCTGAACCAGCCACCAGCTACCTACTAGACGTATCAGTGAAAATGTCTTCGGTATGTGCTGCGTTTCAAAATATCCAGCTCGAAGGACCATACAATGAATCGTACCTACCATCCATGTAAAAAGGAAGGTAAATTGTTGTACGAAAAACTTCTTGTTAGTTTTTAAATAAAATAATAATGAATCATTGAAACACTAAGGAACACTAATTTACTAATGCCTTAAATAGCGATACATGTGACTTGCATGAAGGTTCAAACAAAGTGCTCATAGTTATAACGTGCTTGCTGCGCTGGATGGTAGTGTTGTAGAGTTATATATCACAAAATATACAAAATATAAACATAAGAAAATTTAACATAAACAAAATGTACAATAAAGGCTTCTACAGTAACTCAGCTGGTAATATAGCACTCGTAATGCTGGATTACGTCGATGTGTATAGGCCGAAATCGCGTATATGGTGCATGAAGAAAGTAAGTGCAATGAGCAATTTCGACGCCTGATAGTAAGTCCTGTAAGTGGCTCCCGATGGACATATGTCATCGACAGTGGCCACGGATGCTACCAGTCAGAAGCTGGTGAAGAGTTTTTCTGGTACAAACCAGACATTGCTGAAAAGATATAATGGTGAAAGCGCCAGTGTAGATTACATTGCGGTCCAAATATTTGAAGTAATGATGGGAGCGCCGATGCAAATTACATAGGGGCTCAAAAAAAATGTAGGAAAACGGATGCTTACAAAAAAAAAAACAAAATGGAGGACACACGTGGTGGTTATAGAAAAATAAGTGACGATAATATAGAAAAAATGATTACAGAAAAATAAGTGACGTCATAGATACCGCACCACAGTTTATATAATTTAGTACATACCTTATTATACCTGGCACAAACAAAATATCACAACACACACACTAATAAGAAGAATTCTAAGTGACTAATAAATACATCTGTAAACGGATATCAAAATAGTCAATTTACAAATACTTTTTTATAAATAACTTAAAATAATTATGCTCATGAGTCATGAGAACATGTAGATTAGCAGCCACTCATACGGTAAATGAATGCAAAGTTTTAACGGGAAGTTAATATTGTTACGTGTTTGCTATTCATACAAACACCTCTACTCGTGGATTCGTTCGTTGAAAATCCAGGTAACACTTACTCACTACTTTATTTACTAACTAATAATTAACAACAATAGATTAATTACGCTCCTATCTATAACGACACTTGACACTTATAAGTCTCTTTCTTATTTTTTCTTTAATCGTTCACGTTCAACGTAAGACTGAGTCTCGGCAAACCGTGCGTCTTATTTCTACATCTATTCACGCAGTCTAGAACATTCCAGAACATTCCTGGCCGTTCTCGTACAATTCCAGTCTCCTCTAACCAGCCTACACAGTCCAGTGGCGTAGCAATATTATTTTCATTAAAATATAATATAATAAAACTACAATATAAATATACAGAGTGTCCCAGATTTAAAGTGACACAGAGTAATTGGAGATAGAGCACTCTTAACTGAGTTCAAAACACCCTCAAACTTACCCTTAAATGTTCGTTTTTGAGGTACAGACCGTTTTATGCTTTTTGACTATATTATACCCTTTTAGTCCAATCAAAATTATATACTTAACCATGGAATTTTAAGCGAGTCCAGCCCTGCACGAACCATTAATTTTTCAATAAATGTGTGCTTCTTGTCCAAAACAATGAGGACGCTTAATTAGTGTAGGATATTTAAGTAAATCAATAAAATAGTGTTAGTTGATTGTCTAATTTATAGAATTTGATAATTGCACAAACAATATTTCTGAAAATTTATTAGAGAATAACCTTAAACGTGACTTTTTAAAAGTTTACTAATATTTATCTAAAAATGTAACACAGGGTGATGTTACCGGCACAAATAGCAACATTATAGAAACTGAGTCTTGGAATTTTTCCAAAATGAATTATGGTTTTAATTGGACTAAAAAAAGTATATTTGTATCAAATTTTATTCAAATATTTAAAGTCTTTCCAGAAATATGACGCACTAAAATTTTAATCAAAAAACCATAAAACGCCATGTATATCAAAAACGGTTAACATTCAAGGGTAAGTTTGGGGGTGTTTTTGAACTTAGGTAAGTGTGCTCTATCTTCCATTACTCTACTTTAAATCCACCGTTTAACTCTCACATAGAGATTAATGTTGTGTATTAATTTATTCATTATAATAATAATTCAAGTTTTACATATTATTCGAAAAGAAGTCTGTTGCATATATAGTTAATGCACGCATGCATATTTGTCGAATGTACAGTATAATATGTTATATAACGGAAAATTGCCATATTCAAATGAGTATATCACATTTGTTATTAATTCCACGCGAATCTGTAGATTAAATGAAATTGTATAATTTAAACTTGAAATTTGACATTTGTGTAAAACAGCCAAACAGAGTTTTTTCTATTGAAATTAGGTCATGTACGATACCCAGCATCGTCGCTTGAGCTGTATAAACCTTCACATTTAGGTCTATTATATTTCATAACAAATCTCGAGCAGTGGTTTAATACATAATTTTTTGTCGAGGTGATTAGCTCATCTCTACTTGTGTAAACACTGAAACTCCTTTGCTGGAAATTTTGCCGAACCTCCACCTTGTAGAAGTAGTCCTTCACACCATCGCATCGAGCCGATGATATCTATTACTCTTAATAATTCCAATATCTTAAATAATTCCACCGAGCAACACAGATATAAATAATGGATAAGATATATCGTTAAGGAATATTTTTGAATAAATTTACTTAAAGTTGGTCGCCTTTTTACAAATATGTATATCGAGTTGTTCCCGAGAAATTTTCAATATCCTAAAACCCTTTTCGATGTCAGGAAAAGAGCATTGAAACGTCTCTTTCTTTGAGTGAATAAAGAAGATTTGATGTGACTTTATTGGATGGTTAGCTCAATAAACTTTTTTATAACCAGCAAAAAATTGATGTTTCTCACTTTATAATAGTCAACTTTGTAAGATCTTGAAATTTTTTTGTTCAATTATTTGCCAGAAATTGAATGTATACAGAGTGTCTCACCAGGAACTGCATCGATCGATATAGGGAAAAGTACGCACCAGAAAATGTTGAAAATTTACAGAGCTACTAACGGCTATGTGGCCAATCCAACTAAAGTAATTACAAGCATCTGGCATATCCGGTTATACCGGAAGTCGCTACCAACTTGCTTATTATAAATGAAACACCCTATATATTTAAGGGGTTTTCGAAAAGAGCATAAAATTCTGAGTCAAAAACATGTAAGATACCCTATGCCTAAGACCAGTCGTTTCAGAGGTGTTTGACATTTGAAAAAAAATTTAACAGGTGTAAAATGGTTTACAGTAATCTTTATAACTTTCTTCGTGTAAAAGATACTCATTTGCTTTTTGGCACGCAGAAATACCATAAGGTGAGTTCCGATCTACAGTTTAAAGAAATTCAGTAATAGTATACCAAGTGTTCCATTTAGACGTTACATTTTGTAAATTTCAAACCGCGAAAACTTGCTTAAGTCAAATCGAACACCCTGTATTTCTTTACATCAAGTTATGTATAATTAAATTCGTTTTTTTCTGATATAGGTATTGTGGGGATTTAAGTTACAACTTTTTGAAATATTTGCGATTTTCTTAGAAATTCAAGAATTTTTAGTAACAATTTTATCAAATTAGCTATAATTAGAAACAATCAGTAGTCAGTCATTCTCTTATGTCAAAAAATGCCACCGCGTTTAAATTATACTCACGAAAAGTTTTTGAATTTATTTATTATTTATGGAGAATGTGATAAAGTAATATCAAGAACTTGTAGTACATTTGTACTAGATATCCATAAAAACGGAAAATAACATTAAACACTGTAACATGACTATTAATTGGATTGAAGACACTTTGCATAAATTAAAATAGCTAAGATAAAATCAACTAAAAACATGATTCCATTTTAATTTAATAATTGTTCAAAATTCAGCCCTCGAACCTCCACACATTTTTCGCACCTTCGGATTAGTTCTTCATGTGTAGCTTTTCTAATTGAATGCTGTGATAAGTTTTGAAATGCATTTCTTACTCTCTGCATACAATCTTCAATAGTTGTTAATGGGCTATCAGAATCTTTATTTTTAATATTTCCTCAAATAAAATAATCTAAAATTGATAGATCGGGCGAGCGAGGAGGCCATAGGAAAGGTCCATTATTGGCGATCCATTGATCGTAAAAAGTTTCTTATAAAAAAATTATTTATCAAATACGTGTTATATGGGGAGCACCGTCGTGCTGATAATAAATGTTTTTAAGTTCGGCGAGAGATAAATTTTCTAAATAGTTGTTATTCAAATTTCTGACAAAACAAAAGATCAATACGGCAGGTAGTCAATATGGCGTCTAGTCGCTTAACAGCTATGCTTTGCATATAGAACGATATTCGCCTTTAATTATTTAATAAATAAAATTCTTCACTGTTGATGACCGATATGCAAAAAAGATTAGTTAATCTTTTTTTAAATTAATTTTTTATGTATTCTTACACATTTTTAAGCACACGGTCAAAATTACAATTTATTTTATTATTATTAAATATCTCATTTTTTGGATACATTATTAGGATTAAAATCCGTCTCTGGGATGTCGTCCAAATTCCTTAAATCGACATCAGCAGGTCTATAACATTTCAATCAGTGCAGTGATACAATAGGTCCATCCATCTTAAGATGCTGTTAAAAAAATGTAGTGCTTTAATATCTTTTAAGAGGAATTTTCTGTTATGCACATTTTGTTATACACAGACACTGTATACCTGAAATATCACGCATTAGTTCTCCGAAAGAGAAAATAAACGATTGAAAATCTTAGAGATTTTGTTCGTATTAAAACTTAATTAAGTCATAACATCTTTGATTTTTTTACTACAGTAATGGTCATTAAGTAATGAATTAAAGACAATTTGTATTTATTATTATGGTATTGTAAAAATAACTCTTAAAATCTATTAAAACAAACAACGTGACAACTATATTGTAAACTAAATAAGAAGTTATTAGGAGAGTTATTTTTATTAGTTTATGAAACATATTTTTAGTTCGTCATTGAAACTACTTTCCACTGAATTAATATTTAATTTCAAATCATTACATCATACTGCCATTAATTATTAATTTCATATGGAATTATCACAGTATTTCACTTATAAATAACCGTCAATCTATTCGAAGCTTATTTATGCATCAATTATGTATTAAATATAATTATCATTTACCTGCTACATTACAGGTATGTCATTCTGTTGAATACCTTGCAGTTGCGGATAACAATATAATACCTATTTGAATGGATTTGTGCTGCTGCAAATTGAGGATTTACATAATGTTATTAAACAGAAATAAACTAACTGTGTATGTATCTCATGAGTATAAAACACGTTCCTCCTCTTATAGAAGAGCACACAATTAGATAGTTGTCCTGGAGTGGGTTGGAACCTTTGATGTGAAGATAACACTGACGTAGTTTTTCACGAAACACCAAAAAGTATATGCTGCACTCGCCGCGCGTTTCGCCAACCAAGTTGGCATCATCTGGAGATCATTAAAACTAGCAGTTTTAATCATCTCCAGATGATGCCAACTTGGTTGGCGAAACGCGTCGAGTGCAGTATATACTGTTTTGGTGTTTCGTGGAAAACTACGTCAGTGTTAATTAGATAGTTATATAGAGGATTAATACTGACGTGATTTTCTACAAATCGCCAAAACACCATATAACACACTTGACGCGCGCTTCGTCTTCCAAGAACATGAACAATGTTGTGACTTACAGAGGAACATGTTTTTATCAATTAACACTAAATTTATTAAGAAAATGTTGTCACAAAATAAAAATCTCAAAAGATTAATTCGTAGTACGTCAAAAGAACGTAGTGTGTGTTCCTCAGAAAGTTCTCACCATTGTAGAAAATCGTTCGTCGCAGTCGTTTGATAAAGAAGAAATTGATTTTCTTAATAAAGGATTAAATTTTGCATTATATGTCGCTGAACGCATTCTAGATGAATTTTGCAGTGTTGAAAGTTCGATTCAATACTTTGATGATACTTCTAAAGCATTTGTCAGAGAAGCTTGCGTGAAAAATTGTTTTACTTAAAAGTTGATAAGAGTAATAAGGTTGTTATTTTAGATAAAGAGGACTATTATGAAAAGGTGGACAACCTGATTAGTAATGGTCCTTATAAAAATCTTTCTAAAAATCCATTGCCAAAAATGATTACTGAATTAAGAAATGTACTTAAATCCTGTAACAACCTTATTATTCCAAGTTTAAATAGGAGGCTATTTGTATCTAATTCAAGTTTACCTAGATTGTACTGCTTGTCCAAGGAAAGTTGGTATGTCCTATGGTTTCAGGTACAGACCACAGAACTTGGACTAACTTGAGGGTTTACTCAATTCAAACAATCTGTCAATATGTAGTAATAGAATGTTTTCAACTCATTAAACTTTGCATGAAACAAAATTACTTTCGATTCAATGATAGTTACTCGGACAGCATTGAGTAACTCTTTGTCACCATTGATTGCCAGTCTCTTCATGAACAGATTCGAAATATGAGCAGAAGCAAAATATGAATTTGATTATTTCCCCAGGGTTTGACTAAGGTATGTGGATGATGTTTTTGCAGTGTATGATAAAAAAGGCACTGCTATTGATAACTTTGTTTCTAAATTAAACAGTCGTTTCGCGTCAGTTGAAATCAGATATGAAATTGAAAACTCTTAGGGTAGGTACACTTGATTCCAAAAAACTGGTACAGTTAGTTTAGTTGTGTGCATATGTCTGTAAATAGGGCTGGCCAGGCATGTCGAGAGGGGGGTGGAGAAGAGGTAATTTACCCAGGACCTGGGTTTTTTGGAGAAGATCGGTTTTCTTTGTGTTTTTAAACTTATTAAACCTTTCTCTTTTATTTTATTTAAACGGAATTTTAAAAAATAATTAGAAAATAACTTTTTCAAAACATTTTCAAGCCTGCCATATTATTGTTTAAAAAAATAATATTTGTTACGGATAATTCTACTAATGGTTGTAATTAAAATACTAACTGAATAATGATAATTCTATTTTTAAAATAAGAACACAAAAATACCACTTGAGATTAAAAAATGTAAACAATGCAAACTGAACATAAAAAATACAATAAAAAAATAAAATAAATGAACTTCAATTACGTAATACAGAATTAACTAATATTTTGTCATTGCTCCATTAGGGTCTAAAACTGCCCGAAGTCTTGCAGGCATGGACAAAATCAGATTTCTTGCAAGGTCAACTTCTTGTGACAAGTTCTCCCAAGCGTCTTCAATTATCCCTTCCAATTCTTGGGCATTATATTTGGATGGTTATTTAATTTTCTTATATGTTTCACCATTAGTCCCCATACATTTTCAATTAGATTTAAATCCGGACTTTTAGATGGCCACTGTAACAACTCTAAGTGTTTTATTAAGAAACCATTGCCTGACACGATGGGCCGTATGTATGGAGCAGTTGCCTTGTTGGAAAACAAAATTATTTTCCGGAAACACCTCTATTACTGACGGCAACATAATATTGTCTAATATTTCAATATATTTAATGGAATTGAGATGACCACCACTGTTTCAACACACACCTAACCCATTTAGGCTCATCCAAGCCCAGACATTGACTGAAAACCTTTCTGATATTTGTGGATCGAAAGTATATTTTTCGTCGTATCTAGTGGAAGGAGGCCTATATACGCGAACGTGTCCATCGTTACAGGATTTAAAAACCTTTTCGTCAGAAATGACAACTTGTCCCCAGAAGTTTTCATCATTGATTATGTAGTTGAGTGCAAAAATAATCCTACCCTGCTTCTTTTCTTCTGAAAGTTTGTATTTTTTTAGCCGCTGAACAACTCTTCAAGTCGCTTTGTAGTTTTATTCTTCTGCAAGCAGTAGATACCGAAGCAGGGAAATTTGTCTCTGAAATTGCATTTACTGCAGTCTGAAAAGGGTTTTCTATTAGGTAATTTATAAGATTTTCATCTTCTTGATTATTGCTCTTTCTGGGCCTACCGGAACCAACTTTACGGGATACCGTTTGGTTGGTTTCCCATTGTTTTTTAACACTCATTATCGTGGTTTTACTCACATTGTATTCAGCAGCAAGTCTTCTTATGGACCAACCATCTTCAATTTTAGAAACAATTCGAAATTTTTGAATATCTGTTAGATGTCGAACCATTTTTAATAATGACGCCACTGATTAACGTCAAAGTGACATTTGTAAGATTATTAATATCAATCAAAGAACGAATGATTTACATAGCTAAAAGAAAGTGTACCAGTTTTTTTTTAAATCAGGTGTACCTACCCTAAGAGTTTAAACACTCTAAGCAACAGCGTCTGAAATCTCTCAATTGAATTTTATAAATTTCGTTTAAAAAATATTTCAAGTTAAAAAGTATTTTGAGAGTAGTGAAAATGGTCACAGAAAAAATATTGTACTCAAGTTATGTAATTCACCCGAAAAGTGTCTTTGCTGGGCTCGCCGGCTTCCAGGACCCGCTGGCGCCCGCCCAGTAAAGAATCACTTTCCGGTATTGTTACGTAAATAACTATTATACATTGGATATTATTAAACAACATTTTAAAAATCATTTTAGTATTTCATTATTAAAAATTGTAAAGAAATAAATAATTTCATCAATATTCAATACTACTATGGAATATCTTATTTTCATCCAAAATAATATCTTTCTTCAGTCAAAATAGTAAAACTTTAACGTTTTCTATTTTTGGCCACAACCGTCTTTGAACCACTGTACTTTGTGCTCAACACAAAATGGCTAGTTTTAATTTTCTAATTCATCGTCTATTAAGCTTCCCCCTCAATAAGGAGAGGTTTGAAAGAGAAAAGTCACTGATTAAGTCACTGAAAGAAAAAAATTCGAATATACAGAGTACAAAAGCAATGAGTGCACTGTCACATGATCTTTATGAGGTCATTTAACACATCATCTAACAATTCAGCCAACTGATAACCCAAAAATTCCCACATTTCATTGTAGCGCGAGAGTAATCCACAGGACCAAAAAAGCCGAACGACAACTTTCTAGTACAAAGGAACCAACAAGAAATCCAGATTTAGAATCATTGTGTTTTTTGTAAGGTTGTATGAAAAATATGGTCTATGATAAAATGTTCCTAATTTTTATACCTTTTGCAAGTTGAAAATGGTCCTCAGAACCATTGTGGCTACCTATTACACAAGTAATAAGATTCTTCAACTACTTTTTCGTGGGGCAAGTAAGCGTAAAAACATTTAAATCATGTTTGATGATTGTTTCTATTTCAGTCATATACCCTATTACTTCGAGTAGGTGTCACCTATCGAGCATGATAATCTTTAGTTTCTAATTATAAAACCTGTAATTTTTATAGGTGTAATTAACACTTGAACGGGTTATATTACGTAGATACATAGTTATAAAAAGCTATGGTATGAATGAAATCTAATCAAGTATACAATGAACTTCATAACTCAACAGAGCTATTATTAGTCAGGAACGACTATTCGTCTGTAATTATGTAGGTACGGTAACGTCTAATTGAGGCCATTGAGGTTAAACCACTTCATCTAGCCCGGTGGTTATTGAAAATGGGGCGGTATGGCAAGAAAGGCAGATGGGGCCGGTGTGTCTCATGTCTGTGTCGCCAGTCGGACCAGGGATGCCTCCCCGCCCTCGCATATTGATTCTATGGTCTCCCCGGGACATCAAACTGCACCTGCACTGTCTACATTCAACTTTCAATTGATCTGAGCAACCGTGTTATCTACGGGGATGCAAAACTTTTATTAGGTTGTTTTCTTAGGACATTAACGAAAATTTGTTTGTCTAGGTCTCGTATTTTCGAAGAGGGAAATAAATCAAATAGGATATGTTGTAAATTTGATGGTTAAAATTATTTAAGTGTGGCTTCTTGGGATCGATTCACTATTTTTAAACATGGGAAAGAATATTCTTGCGAATTATATCTACAGGGTGTAACCGTTTTAAATACAGAAAATTGAATAGTCGATATATTTTTGAAAAATAAATGTTTTTATGCCATGAACATTTTTTTCATAAGCGTTTAGTTTCTGAGATAAAGGGCGTTGAAATTTTTATTTAATAAAAGTTTTTGCCGCATAACTTTTGCATTTTTTAATATATTTATACCAAATTTTACGGTGAGATGAAATCTGAAAAATTTTAACTAAAAATATGACTACTGGCGTAGATTCAGAGGACCTGCATCCCCTTTTTTCTTTAAAATTTCTATGTCTATGGATGTTTAAAAAAATAAACCATTTAAAAAAAAACGCAAGCTCTTGATATTTTCGATAGTCTTTCGGTAAATTGAGTCCAAGCCTTTCGTTCCATACATCTGTTCTACATTTTTTTATGGATGGTTTTGAACAGATTTCTAATCGTAGTTGTTAAAACTTTCAAACAACTATGATTACAAATATTATCTTTTTTTTGGAAAGAAATTTGGAGATAATTAAATTATCAGTTTATTTTTAAACATCCATAGGCGTAAAAGTTTTAAAGAAAAAAAGGGTTTCATATCCTCTTTATCTATGCCAGTGGTCATAGTTTTAAGTCAAATTTGTTGTCATTATTTCCGATTACTTCTAACAAAAGTCACCGCCAAATTTGGAACAAATATATTAAAAAATGCTAAAGTTATGCGACAAAAATATTTATTAAGTAAAATTGTCAACGTCCTGTATCTCAGAAACGTAACGATTATGAGAAAATGTTCATAGCACAAAAAACACTTATTTTTAAAAAATCTATCGAGTGTGCAATTTTCTGTATTTAAAACGATTACACTCTGTATATTGCGTGAGTTCTGACTGAACAATTTTAATACATTATTTGCACTGCATTATTTAGGTCTTATTTGTATAAATTTGAGTACTACTTATTATTAAATAAAAGGCCTACGAACGTTTCCACTTCTTGGCACCGAACGCCCTTTATCAGGCAGCAGCTAAAGAATATTTTTGACTGTATGAAATACATAAAGATTCAGTATCAGATTCGTTAGTCACTATTTAATACACTATTGGTGATATTTTGTAAACATCATTTAGTAGTTGCATCGTGACTATGTATAGTACGAGAAATCGGAATAGTGACAGGACGTGCGGGGTAAGACTCCACATGAAGGCAGGAAATGTCTAACGTTATGTGTTTTTTACACCACTTACATTAAAGCGAGAACGATGATTGTTGTTTTTGTTGGCACGCGACCGAGGCGTAGTTTCACTTACATTCTGTGATAGCCCAGGTCCGCACTTAATTTTGTTACTGATTTGTTTACCATAATTATTTTATATCTGTTTATTTGCTGGTGTGTTTTTGAAAATAATTTAAAAAAAGTATTTGATGTAAAAATGTTTCGACCATGGGAGCTTTCTACGTCTACATCTTATTGTGTTTGTGGCAATGAAAGTGATAATGATTACAGTGATAAAGAGAATCAAAGTTCATTAATGTTTTCAGTAAGAAAAAAATCAGCTACATTTGAAAGAGCAAGCGAAACAAATTTGCCTTAATATTTACAATAATCTTTTGAAGAGATGCGCTAATGACCCCAATTTATATGATTTAGATATACTAGGTGAAACAGCATCTCTGACTAACGTTTCTCGTCCCCCGATACACAAACTAGTGAAAGAAGGTGCCCTTCCAAGAAAACACCGATCCAACGCCTGTCAATCGAAAACTCTGGACCCATCGTTAGCAAAACTTTTAAGAACTTTAGTTTACGATGCGTATCAGAAAAATGAGATCTCAACTATTGTCGTGGTAGACAAAAAACTAAAAGAAATGGATTATCATCTGAAATATACCAAATGAACTTTAGGAACTTGGCTGAGAAAAATTGGATTTAAATATCAAACTATTAATAAAAGTATGACGATTATGGAAAGCAGACGATTTGTGGATTGGCGAGATTCATATCTAGAAGAGATAAAAGAACTTAAAAGGGAAAATAGAGCAATTTATTATATAGATGAAACTTGGTATGATACTCATGACACCGTAAAAAAAGGATGGACTGATGGATCCAGAAAATGTCAACCAATCTTATTGGTCCCTAATAAAGGGACTCGGTTGATTATATTACACTGTGGATCAGTTGATTGATGGGTTGAAAATGCATTGAAACTGTGCAGAAAAAAACATGGAAGACTGTAACATGGATTACCACAAGAATATGGAGAGAGAAATATTTGAAGAATGGTTTGAAAATACCCTAATTCCAAAATTAAAACCGAAGACCAAGACAACTGTATAAAATTCCTAACAAGAGTTCTATTAAGCTGGAGTTACAAATTGTTTTAATGGAACATGATCTCTATTATGTGGAAAATTATAATAAAGCAGGGTGATGATCAAGAGGAAGAAGCGATGTGAGGTGAGGTAAACTGAAATGATGTGAAGTGAAGAAGTGAATTTTGTGATATCAACTGTATTATTAATTTCTTCTTTTGTGCTTTCGTAGTTTAGTGCCTGAAAAATATTCTTTTTCAGGATGTTATTATTTGTTATTATTATTTTCTTTTCATTTTGACAAAAATACGTCTTCTTATTTTTATTATAGTAATAACTTTACTATTAGAATTTATTTTCAGTTTATTTATTCAGAAAAATATTTGTTTCTGTTACTATTTTGAGAGTATATATTTTGTTTTTATTTTATTTTTTAAAGGTTTGTTATTACTTTTTAATAATTTCTTTATTCTATACTAATATTCCATACCCATCCGCATGTCCCGTCACTAAAGCGGTTTCTCCTACTATACTTATATATTCAATACTCGTCTTGTGACACATGATAACCTGATTTTAATCTGACTGTTTTTTTAATTTACTATTTTTAGTTATCGACATCTCCTCTTCTGTTTTACATAGAAACCAAGGCTATCATCTTTCTCACCGGTGTATCCGCTGGAGTTACACCAACCGATATGTGTTTCAATAAAATTTCAATAAAATTTAGATCTCCTGTTTACTGAAAGTTTTTCCATTTTCTGATCGACGTTGCATTTAGATGCAAATTATTAAGAACAAAGTTTCTGCAATGTTCTTTTCCCATCTTCCTAGTCAACAATATCGAAATTTAGTTTAACTGACTAATTCAGGCATATCACTTTTTCAAGGGAGTAAAAAAAGTAACTATTTCAACGCGTAAATTGGAATTTGATCTAGTTTCTTATAGTATGCATGTACTTAGGATATGTTGTCTGGATATTCCTTGCTCTGATAAAACGCCATAATCGATTTATATTTCACCATCTTAGTTGGCATCATCTGAAAATATTTAAAATGGTTTTATAGTGTGTGCAAAAACTACATCGGTGCTAGTGTTTAAAAACATTCTCTCCATAATTATTATTTCTGAAAATAAAGAAACAGATACTTCAAATCCTAGTATGATGTGAGAGTACATCTGTCAAAGCCTATTCATGGATATTGAAAACACATGATGAACAATAATGGAGCTAATCCCTGGACTAATTGTAATTTTCATCTCTTTGAAACACTTGTGTATGTTGGAAAGCAAAGAAATAACACCTCTTAAATGAAACGTCTTACAGCTCGCATCAAATTAGTTTTAAGTTATCTTAATGTTTTGCAAATTTCCTTAAAGTTTGTTATATTGAATAAAAATTGTCCCTCTAGGGGTCTGAAGTTTCCACTTGACTCACTCCCAAGCGACCCATGTTAAACATGAATTTTCCACAAATTGACTGGAGATTTTCTCAGCAGAATCAGCAATTTTCTAGTTTTCCAGCTCCCTTTAAATAATAGCCACATCGTTGCTCGTAAAAATTGATTCCGTTGTTTTATTTTAATAATACTTTTAAACTTCGTTTATAATGCTATCTAAGTTATAATATTTTATGATGTTATGGTGTTACAAAATAATCCTTAAACTATTAGTAGTTATGTAATATAAAGTTTTGTTTTTGTCTACAAGAAATAGCTGACATTTGACCTACTTTCAATACACATACATAGAAAAATACATACAGAATATCGCAAAATTGCATCGAATAATTATTATCACACGATTCTACGTCGAAAATTTGACCAATATTATTTTACATCCTGCAGAAATTATATTATTAATAAATTATTCGTCGCAAAGAGGTAGAGTGATTGACTCTACACCTATATTCTTTTTGCGAGCTGCCCAATTGAATTTAATAAAGCATCAATCGATGACAAATTAAAAATTGAGTGCCACTCATTTTTCATGAAGGTAATGAAAAATCAACCATAGCAGTATTTTCTTAAATAAAATTTGTCATGAAACGAAATTTAAGAAATTGACTGGCGTCAGTGTCGCGCATGGTGTAACTTACAATGTCTTACCTCTTATATCATGTCCATTAATAGTTTTTATGGTTGTCAGTGTACACTTGCATCATTAATTCATTAGTAAACCTTCTATATACTCTACTATTTGTGCAACCACTTTATTTTTTGACACATGTTTAAAATAAAAAATCTCTTGATTCTCTAGATAAATGAAACAAAATACGTAATAGGTGAAATTATTAATAATTGAAAAATAATTTCTAAAAATATTTTAGGTTATTAAATAAAGTAGCTAAGCTTAAAAAAAAAACAAATGTTTTATTGACGTTCGCAAATTATTAATTTTGTGTTTTGTTTGCCAGTTTTAAAAAATGCATTAAAATAAAAAAAATCGTTGAAATAGTATTAATGTTTTTCGTATAAAAACAAAATATCAATATCCTTGGTAACAATTAAATCTAGTACAAATATTATAAATACCCACTAAAAGCACAGTCAAACTAATAAAAGTATTTATAACCTGGAACGCAGTAATCGCACTTATTAGCCACCGATTAATGTGTGTAGCGGCAAGCCGAGAAAACCTACTGATCGCTGTAAACCTGTTGAAATGCCTACTTCTTGCCGTATGTCGTACGTTCTCCCTCTGTCTCCGTTTAATAGTGTGCATTACAACGGGCCGGCTTTAAACTCATACGTAAATGACTAATAAAGTTTCATAACTCTGCACATTGCTAGGGAGATTGTAGAATATCTTCCCATTTTTTGTATATTAGTAATTCGCCATTTATTAAGCCAGGATGAAATCGTGTTGCGTAAAGGAAATTCCAGAACATTAAATTTACCAAAAATCACGATTGTATTCAATAGCGGAATTATTTCTAAGATCATTTTCCACACAAACGATACGTTGTTGAAATTTTCATTCAATTTTATTAATTGTTAAAAAATATAGGTTAATTTCTGAATTATTAACGTTAGAAAGGCAGCTATAAGGCTTCATTTATTTTTGGAAAAGGAACATAGCCTAAGCATTTTTACACTGACTATATTGAGGTTGAGTGTAAGAATGGAACTTGTTTCAAACTCTGCCTTTTAGCATTTTTTTTTAATTATTGTAAATTCTCTGTCATTTGTTGTTCTATATGCCAATAAAAACTATTTATTATTATTATTAAAATTATGTAAAAGTTTTCTTAAAAAAAAATAGACAATATCTCAAAATTATCAAAAAAAATTACTGGTCTATAAAAATGAATCATAATAACAAAAAAATTTAACATGTAAGTAATACACTAAGTATGACCCAAGAAACTAATTAATGAAAGTGTTGTGGAAGCAGCAAGAAAAAAACTCCATAAACTAAGACATGAGCAAAGCAGACTCTTTATTAAGTTATGATGTGGGGTGATATTTTTCTTGTGGTTGCAACGAATCCTTACGGCAAAAAATGACAACTAGCGACAGAGGCTTTTATTCCATAAGCGTCCTCCACCGTCTATATGAATTAGAGATGAGTTCTGAACTCACGGCTCTGGAATGCTAAGTGGATTTCTCAAAGAAGTAGGAGTACGAAGATTGATGGTGAACGAACTAAAAATAAATATCCGTGTACTCTAAAAATCCCAGGGCTCGAGAAAAGAAATAAAATGACTGTAGTTCACACAAAGTGTGTTAGTACTCGATTAGGCGGTTTTTATATTATATTATATATGTTAAAGTTTAAGACCTTGTAATAAAAAGTATAAATATTAAAATTTGGTTTTATTTCTTTAATTATTTGATACTACCATCTTAATATTATGAATTAAATAACACCACATAAATTAGACAAACCCAGAATCCAAAGCCTAAGCTGCACGAACAAGGGTTACACTAACGAAAGAACGGACACAACCATTACTAGTGCTGACAACTGAAACCGGTTTTCTGGATAACCCGTTAATTGGTTTTGGATTATTCGCGGTTTTGTACAAAGTCGAAATTCGGTTACTCGGTTAACCGGTTATTCGAATAATCGGTTAATCTAATATTCGGTTATCTGAATAACCGAATAACTGAATATTCGAATAAACGGTTATTCGGATAACCGAATATTTGAATAACCGGTTATTCGCATAAACGGTTTTTCGAATATAAGTAACTCAAATAACCGACTATTCGGATAATCAATTAATATACGTTTATTTTCTTTCAAATATTGCTAAAATCTGAAGCTACAGGCGGGCAGTTGGCCACCGCACCTGTTTAGTTTAGAATTTACATAAAACCTCATATTTCTACTGAAATGGAAATGTTAAATTTAATTATCTTCTAAAATCTAAATTATAAACTCAAAGTAATCTGTTTTCTTATTAATTGATTTTACAAGTATTTGTTTAATCGGTTTTCGGATAACTGATTAACCAGCTTTCGGATAACCGATTTCACTATTTTCCGGTTTTTACCAGCAGTAACCATTACAACCGATATTGTCAGTACCGGTGGCAAGATTTGAACCCGCAGCTGCGATAGAGAGATTATTGTATTAACAGATTTTAATTTTTTCTTGTACTTAATGAATGGATGTTGTTTCTATTAAAATTTTATTTGTAATACAGTAAGTTACCTATTTAAAATGTGACGTAAACCTACTTGTTACAAATAATGAAAATACTGTGTAGGGTATAGTATTCAATTAATTTTTAATCATTAAATATCTTGTCAACGATTGATTTTAGTGGCTTCAGGCGAGTATATCTTTTCTACTTAGAATTAGCAAATACATCATAATTTCAATTAAAAATGTGACAAAAAAAAAAGATCATATTTTTATCATTTAATGTACTGTCTTGGATGCCCTGTATAACTTAGGTCAAAGCTAATATGAAATTATGATTTATTACCACAGGAAACCTACCTGTACCAATTTTGAACTTAATCCGTCAAGTAGTTTTTGAGTTGCGCCCAAAAAATCATTTAAAAAAATTTCAACGCCCTGTATCTCATTAACTAGACACAATTTAGTGAAACGTGTTGTGTTAAATCTTCATATTTTGAGCCAAAGAATCTCTAGTGACTCTATGGCCCATGATTTATAACTCACCCTGTATATGCATGAATGTCATTGTCAACGAAAACAGGGCTACATGAGTTGTTGCTTTGAACAGGATCATCTGCAATGTTTAAATGGTTTTCATTTTCTGGTGCGTTACTCCAACGCATGGCTAGTATATGAAAAGTGTGTAAACTAGACAATATATTTATTATGTAATAAGTAAACATTTTTTATTTATAGTATCATATCTCATCTTTCGAGTTTTTAGACTATCGTATAAGAATTCTCCTAATTTGGTTACTTAACTTTTACTTTATTTATAGATTATTTAGTTTCATAATAGAAATTTAGACACAGTTGTTGTCTACATTTGAAATACAATTGTTTAAAAATTATTTTTTGCACGCTCAGGTAATTTGACACATTTACTGAATTTGTTGAGACATTTGTAAGTGACGATTACAAATTACCGATCGGTAAGTGATTACTTACTCAGGCTGTCATCTACTTATGATGCAACTGCCATTATTGTATCATATATGAACATAGTAATGCACTTATACGTGTTAAGAAATCCGTTGGAATAAGTGATTCAGCGTGGATCCCTGAGGTAAGCATTTTTGTACAAATAATTTAAGTTACTTTGACTGAAGATTTCGTAACCATACAACAATAATAAAGGCATTTACGTGTAATTTTGTCTTAGTTTGACACCTGCCCATTACAATTTGGTCCTAATAATGGTGTTATTTCTAACACAAGGCGCCTTGACCACGACTAACTGCGATGTCACTTAAACTGTTTGATGTATGGTAGGTGTGAGGATAAAGTCAAAGAACTATTAATATTTCGAAGACGGTTTGAATATCACAAAAGCGGTATTTTTGATAGATAATTGAATGTTCTATTGAATGTAATCAAAATATATTAGGAGATTTAACATTTTTGGGAGGGAAACTCATTCCTGGCCAAATCGGAAGTGATTAAAAAAAAAATTAAATATATGGAATTTGTTCCAGTAATGCCGTATAACAAAAGGCTTGTATTATGCCTGTTTGGATTTCAAACAACCTAAGGACTTAATATAAATATCGATTCACGTGTTGCAAAAATTTTAAGATTTAGATATTTAGAATTGTGAGTTGCCTACGTGGTGCCTCGTATATTACAAAAAACAAATTGCTAGAATCAGCGTACAAAATGTCTCTTCAAATAAAGGATTAATAGTAATCTCAGTTAATGTAAGCAAATCGATGCTGCATCCCGGGCCGAATCGCCTGCCCGTCACGTTCCGAACTTCTTACTTCTTTGCATAGGATTACAGACTCAGGACAAATGTGGATCTGTGTCGTCCTGCTATCGCCCTATGACGTTAGTCGAGCAACTTGTTTTAGAATTGTGATGTCACCCTATGGATTGTTGCTGCATCCTGGTTGTGGTCCTGCGAGTAGGCGCCTTTCTCCAATATTCATGACTCATTTTCGAACAACTCCGCCTTGTGTTTTGATGTGCTTCTTGCGCCTTCCGAGTTTGCATGGAATTCTTGGAAACATGAATGGCAAATGAATTCAGTTTACGCGAGGGAGTTAACGTAGTGATTCACAATTAGATTTTAAAACTTTGCAATGTTGGAATCAAAAAATGTTTTTGAAATTATTTGAGTTTATTAAAGTATGAAGTTTATTAATTGAATTTCAAAACCGATCATAAAGTTGGGGACTTTCACCCTGGTTCGGACGTGTATAACTAAGAAAAAGTTATTTCTACTCATGGGCCCAATTCCAACTGATATAATTTGTAAAAAACGAAGTTAGGCAATATTATTTAACAACTTTAAATCAGACTGTTATAGTGGCGACTCATGATATTGTTCACAGAGGAGGCTTGAAATTTAAATGGCAACTAAATTTCAATATGATTACAATTTGCACATTTCCCCACCACCCTTGAGGTAGTACAACGGAGCGTTACATTTTTTGTCGTGAGTTGATCGCCAGAGTAGCCCTACTATCCTACTTATAATTAAATTATAACTTCTAATAAAAATCAAAATAGTTTTGGAAAAATAAAATGATAAATAAAAGTGTTTTCTACAAACAAAAAATTGTATTCATTATTACTGCCAGGGTGTAAAATTATTACTTTTAATAAAAATTAAAATAGTTTTGAAAAAGAAGTTACATAAAAAATATTTTCTAAAAAAATGAATAACGTAAATAAATATTTCTTCTAAAATAATAACTAACTAAGTATATTAATCTTTGGTATAAAGTCTAAATATTTTTATAAATCAGTGATTTTCAGAACTAGCAAAATGGTTGATTACTTCTTCATAAAATGGAAATAAATAATTTTTCTTCAACTCTGACAAAAAACGTTTTTCTATTGAAATAAGCGATATATTTGACAGGCGGTCTTGAGCTATTGTGTTTCTAGTAAATGTTTTTATGCGTTTGAGTCCTGAAAACTACCGTTCTACAGAAGCTGAGGTTACCGGAATTGTTGACACTAAAGATAAAAGTTTATACAGTTCGGAGAAACAGCTTTTTAAATTATTATTATATATAAAAGTAAGCATTTCTTGAGGCGATTTTGAATTTGCTAAAAGTGGCTGGTCAGAATACAACACACATAGTTCATTTCTTAACGAAATACGGTTAAAAAGAGGATACTGGTCCATTAATTTGTACATTAGCCTGTTAGAAAATGATTTAGAAAACATTATAAAATTATTAGGATTTACTAAATCGAAACATTGCAAAGTATTTAAATCGGAAAATCTAATTTCAATTTGAACTATAATGGTGTCCAAAATTTCTGTAAAAATTTGTTTATAATGTATATCTATCTGTCCTGTCAAAGTTATACGTTGTCATTCTTTTTTTAAACTGTGGATCATCATCTAATTCTTCTATATTTTCTAAAAAACCATTATATAAAGTATTGAAATGTATTTCGTTATTGCGAAATTCTTTTCATTTAGATATAAGTGAATTAAGTCTATATTTAGAATATGCTATATCAGTTAATTTATTCTGTAAAATGTGGAAAACAACATCAGTTTGCTCAAAAATCATTTTAAAAACCTTTAGAAGAAATATGAAGTTTTTATCCAACAATAACGATTTTAATCCGTAAGCTGCTCTTAAAGTCTGATCGTCATTTAGAAAGTCTTTACTTTCCGAAATAAAATTAAAAACGTCAATAAGTTTTTTCCTGTATGTGTCAACAGTGAAAACAACTCTAGATGAAAAAATTCCAACGAATGGGAGCATTACTCGGAATTCTATGTTCCATAATTCTATTTAAAATATCAGATATTTTACTAGATTTTGAAAAAAGATTACGAAGAACCAGTAATATTTGAAAAAATATTCTTCTTTAATTCCGTTACAGGCTTTACTACCAAATTTGTGTGCGTAACAGTGGGTAAAGTAAGCTTGAGGAGCAATATCTTTTATTTTAGTTTGGAGTCCATTAAGATGTCCTGACATAACCGCAACGCCGTCATAGGTTTGTGCAACTAATTTATTTTTCAAATCAAATTTACCAAATTCGGCGATTAATAATTTAAATAAACTGTCCGCGTTTCTTCCACTACTTACATCAAAAAAACCAACAAACCTTTCAACAACTTCATTATGCATTACATATCTAAAAATTACGGAAAATTGAGATTTACAAGTAATGTCCGTCGTTTCATCAATTTATCACGAGAAAAATTCGCAATTATGTAGTTCTTTATAAATTTTGCCTTTAATAATGAAGCTAAAACTCTCAGTTAGGTTATTTTGAATTGATTTAGACATCCCGGAAAAACAGTGGCGTTATTCAAAAAGTTCTTTAATATTGAATCATACGTTTTTAAAAAATCTATTAGCTCCTTGAAATTTCGTTAATTATACGAATCGCGTTTTTCGTCATGCCCTCAAAAAGAATTTTCTTGAGAAGATAAATATATAACGGCATCAATTAATCTCTTTAATATTTCCCTATTTTCACGGAGTTTTTCATTAAAATTTTCTATTTCTCTTTTATGCGCAGAATCCAAGAAATGTACAATATTTTAAAAACAAATTAAGTTCCTCTTCTTGATAAAAGTTAAAATATAGAGTGGAATGAAAAATAATATTAACTGAAAATTTTTTTGTTAATTATTATTTACTAACTTTTACAAATCTTATCACAGATAAGTATAATATATATCTTTTTAAACAATTATTTTCCCGGCTATTTGCCAAAACGCTGAAACTTGGATTACAAAAAAGATAATATGCACATTATGTTCAGTATTACTGACTCAATAATGTTATTTTTAATTTCAACTATTCCGTCCAGTAAAACCAAAAATAAATAAAACACAAGGTACTCACCAGTTGACACTCACTGGCTATCCTGATGAAGCACTGCAGGCGGAAACACGTGTCGGTAGATAATTTAAAGTTTTTTTAAAGTGAGTGTCAACTGGTGGGTACCTTGTGTTTTATTTATTTTTGGTTTTATCCCACGAAACCGCAAATTGCCACTGTCCTTGTTCTATAAATTTTTGTGAGAGAAGGGATTAACGTTCAACTGAAGTGTACATGCGCTAGAAAGAGATGGGATGCTAGAGGCCAGCTGCCCTAACTTTACAGATCAAAAATCTTTGCTGATACGCGCCATAATTCAAAGTCACGAATAATGTATTGAAATGGGATTTGGCTCGCCGCTAGCCTCAGTTCATCCAAGCATGCGCGAAAGCGTGGTGAGAGACTGGGAAATATGCATACGTTAAGTGGACTATCCGGACTTCAATGTTACATATTTGTGGAAAGGATGTGCAATTTATTTTTACACTGAAAATTAATTAATTAATTATAAGCAACATTGAGATATACCTAAGTAGAAATTTATACTTGTGAAAAATATTAGTTTGGAGATTCTGCTTCTCCCAAAATTGTAGAGGAGGCTCAGCCTCCCCTGCCTCCCCTGACCAGCCGCCACTGAAATGTTATTAAGAGTTTCTGTTGATCTTACAAAATTAATACGATGTACAAAATTGCTGGACCGTTTAATATACAGGGTGTATTTGTTTGTATAGCTGTTTGTTTGATTTACGTAATATGAGTATCGAAAATAATTAGATTCCTGTAGACCATAATAATTTAATACAATATGTCATGATATATTACCGATTGAGATTGAGATTGAAATATAGGATCATATATTACATTCCATGTCACAATAGCAGTAAGTTTTACATGGGGCAGACATACAGAAATGTAGATGTAAGAAGAAAAGAACACGTGTATAGAACACAAATAAAATGAAATAAATTTATCTCCAGCAGAGGAAGCCAAGATATATGTCAGGAAATCATATTTACCTTAACAACACCAAAATAGAGTGAATATTGAATATTACCTGTCAGTAATCACCAGAAACTTGATGTTAAACACAATGGAGACCTTTAAGTTTAAATTGAGTAACTCAATGACCTGTTATTAGAAATAGCCCGAAGATCCCAAGTAACAACTCTAAGATACTTTTGATTTATTTAAGTTTTAAAAGTGCTTTAACATGTTCAATAAAATGATAGTGGTTTTAAAATTACCTTAAGATAAACTAAAACTTCTTAAAGACCACTGATTCTTATGCAAAGGATTTAATGCACTCTTTAAATTAAAATAAAAAAACTGTTTGCTCCTAATGCCCTATTGATCTTATACTAGTTTTATAATACTCTTGACATTGGCTATTTTAAAACTAATTTGCCTTTTTAAAGAATTAAATAGCAAGTTGGTTTTAAAACAATTCATTTTGGAACAGATGGTTTTAATGTAGTGTTATGGAGTATCCTTGATGTAGTCATTAAAACCCATTAAGAAAACTATTTTATCTTAAGCCTATATGCTCAATGAAATTCCACATTAAATCCTAAAACGTATTTTTTTACTTTTTAAAGAGTAAATTAAGAATATTTTAAAGTTAGTTAATTTAGTCAATTTGATTAAAAGAAATGCCTGTTGGATTTTTGATTGATGACTTTATTAAAACTAATTCTACCCCCTCCATAATCGGAGAAAACACGCCATCTGCTCAATAAACTGATTGCTGATTTAGTGAACCAGTGCAGTCCGTGTACCTACTTTATGCATGAATGAAAACTAGAAGACATATTTAAAATGGAAAATATTAGTGACAAGTATTTTAAATTAAAACGAAGTCACTAAATCCAGCAATCACAAAACCGGCACAATTTTAAGGTTAGGATTTCATACGCGCGCCAGATCCCTTTAAATCAATAAGGCCACGAGTTTGAACATATTAAAGCAACTCAGTTTTAAAAGGAAGAGTAAATAAATGTCTGGGAGAGTAATTGTACTTAAAGTGGTAAATAAAACGCTATTTTAAGTCTTGTAAGATTTAAAATGTTCTATTAACTTGCAATCAGTTTTTATCTAGACCACGCCATTTTTTATATAAGATACAGACCCGCCAAGATGAATATTTTCAATAGCCAAAGAAAAAAATATTATTGAAATATATACGCTTTACATCCTCTTAAATAACTGAAGGACGGTGTGTCCAAACATGCAATTTAATAAAAAGAATGCATTTGGATGTTTAGATGTAAAATAAAAATTGACGATATTTTTAAAAAAATTTTAGATAATAAAAAAAAACATTATATTGTTGGCGCTCGAGTTATGTAGAAGTATTTTATTATATTTTGTCAGAAAAGTGCCATCCGTTGGTAATTTTTACCAGAATAGTTTGCATTTGAATATTATTTTTGATCAGCTTTATATGCGTTACGTTTAAAATATTACCACTCTGCCCCATTAGAGACTTGCCGTTGTTTTAACTATTTCACGCATAAAGTTGTCCGACTTTTAAACAAAATAAAACCCTTTTAGGATTAATTATAATGATTCTCAAGGCAATTTAGCCTGCTGCAATTTTATTTTAAATGCAAAACGTTTTAATACATAAATTTAAGGTTGCCTTGAAGAACTCTTTAAGAATATGAAATTAAAACTAAATGGTTTTTAATATGGTTTTAAAATTCAAGTCTTCAAGACCCTTTTAGGATGGGCCCTTTTTGGCTAGAAGCTGCTTTATGGTGATCCTAAGCTTGTCTTGAAGATCATTTGGTTTTATTCGAAGTTTTATTGTATAATTTTAAAGCGACCTTGCAGATCTTAATAAGAGCATTAGTGTTACCTGGGATGGCAGACGTGACAGCTAAAAATTTTCCTTGGTCAATGAAATCCACTGTAAACTATTTTCGATAGTTTCAACATGAGAAATTTTACGGTGCAATTCCCCATGCCAACTTAATTATTTCAGTTTAATATGAAAATGATTATTTAACTGAGTATCACCAGCATATATGTAAATATGATAATGCTCAAGATATCTGATAAACTGAAGTGTATAAAATATAAACAGAAGAGGCACTAAGATATATTCTCAAGGGACATCTGATGAAACATGCTTTGAATCTGAGATATTACCTCTTAGTTTGAGTACACTCAAACTACGATTTTAATAGTTGAAAGTAAAGCAAGGACTGTATTTTTTCGACCACTCTTAAATACTTTTTTAATTTGTAGCAGGAATTTCAATATTACAGATGCCCTAATGACGCAAAGTCATTACCTACTAAAAAATTCTCTGTGTAGAAATAATTCGATATAAAAACTGAATTATTTCTCTTACATCGTTATTTAAAAGCTCCACATCAAGGAGCGGAAAATAAAATTTCGTATTCTATTTAATTTGCTATATTCCCGAGGCATGTGCCATGTGCGGTTAAATGAGCATATTCAATTATCAAAATGGTTAGCATGAAGGTAGGAGTACGTTAAATGCAAATTTTTGAAATGAGATTAATCGGCTGAGTGAGGCTGGTTGTATGCTGATCTTTTAAGATTTAGTGATTCTACATTACAAGAACTATTATTGAAAAATATACTATGATCTTTCTTTCAATGACGCTTAGTTTGTGAATACATGGTGTTGAAAATTTCTTTAAAAAGAATTTTTGTCACAAGTTTAAAACGGTTTAATGAGTATTTTCGGTATTTAGGAGGTATTTGCATTTAGTTAAAGCTTATCAAATGGCAAGAAAATTAATGTTTTATTCACCTTTACGTAGATGACGACATTGATGAACTAATTAAGAGAATATACAGCTACGAGTTCCAAAAAATTAATACATTAATTTTCTATTCCTCAATTTTCATACGTTCTATTCATCATTTTCATGGTGTGATACTTGCTTTCATACGAATGGTTCATCCACAACTATTTCAAGCGTTAATCGGATAGTGGAGCTAAATAGTCCGAGCAGAAGAGTTACAAATATCACCATATTGGTAACCCATTTTACTGCATTTCGTATGGGTGATATAAAAAATAATCTTTCGGTCAATCCTCTTCAAGCAATCCGCTAAAACCGCCATATTGGCCATCCATTCCGGCTCCCGATTGAATAATTAGTACTAATTCATTAATGTATCATTTCAATGGTAAAAACCAAGGTAAAACCAAGAAATCAAAATTTTTTCATGACCCCAACGTCTTTATACTATGCCCTAACCTTTCTCCAGTATCACTGCTATAGAAAATGGGAATTAAGGATGTAGACATAATAATTCTTTATTGTAAAAATGAATAATATTAAATTATATTAATTAAAATGTATTTTCTACAACATATGTCAGTATTTCTTGTATTAAATGTTATTATTTTGTTCTCCAATATGAGCAGATGCATGTATTAATTTTAACACATTTAGAAATTCAATACTCCAGCCGACTATACAATCTAAATATAAAAATCAACTTAACAATGAGGGTCACTTCCGAAGCCTTTTAGGAATTAATGTTGAGTATCCTTATTATAATATATTATGCAGTAAAATATCATCGTTTTCTGAACGTTTTACCTCATCATGTCAAAACGCATTAAGTAATCGGGTCATTATGACATGTTTAAGTAAAAAAGAAAGACAATGTATCGTTGAATTATTTACAGTTTGTTTTTTTTATCGGTCAAAAACGATTAAATTTTTATGTTTTATCGATACTAGGCAACACTAGACTTAACTGGTCTTCTATATAAACTCCTCGATATGCTCCATAAATCTAGTCCTGCTCTTCCATGTATGTTACATAAACCTAGTATAAATAGATGATCTCGTTCCTCCAATATATTTTTTGGTGCATTGTCATTATTTGTTAGTGGTACTGGATTTTTTCTTAAAATTGGATTAATACATTCTGATATGTGAAGATGCTGAAACAAAAGGACCAAAATCTTGTTTACACATTTAACTAAGAATTTCACTAAGGGAGTGTCACAGGGGTCTGTATTTGGCATGTTACTTTTTCTTCTAGATTTAAATGACGTAGACCCTTTGATGTAGTTTTATTTCTGTTATAATTCCAACCTACGTATTAATGTTTTAGAATTTAGTTTAAAACACATTACATAATGGAGACCTCGATGGAGACAAAGGTGTTATAAATGTTTGATATTATTTACAGTCTCATTTAGTTCAAATAGAAAATTTTTTTCTTTCTCTTGCGATCCTGAAAGGTAAGTAACTTAATTATCTGTGCAAAATGTAGAATACAAATTTATTATTTACACTAATCTCGATTATTGTTAAATTAAAGTTGTTACTCAACAATAAAGAAATACTTATAATGTATGCAAAAAAATGCATGTTGTTTTTAGTAAGAATATTAAAGAGAATACAAAACGAAATTTTTACAAAATTCAATTATATAAGGCAAGTAGTCGCTTACATTCATAAATAACTGTTAATTGACAAGTAAGTTTTGTAAGTTATATCATGCCCCTCACTGACGCCAGTCGATTCCTTAAAACGGGCGGACTTTACAAGTGTAACAGTTTTGTCCATCCTCAACTCCATCTGTGTAATAGTTTGTTGTAAAATTGTTATATAACATAATCTTTTGAGTGGCGTATTATCTTTGTACTTAGGTTCTTTCCAAGGTGACACAGGCTCTATTGCTAATTGTTAATTTGAAACTTGGTAGAAATCGATCATTTAAAACAGAGAAATTACTATTTTGAGTTAGCCCACGTTTCGTTATGATTATTAGCATCATCAGGAGTAGTTAAATTGAGTTTTTCTTGTATTTGTTCATAAATATTATACCTTATATAATTTACTCGGAAAGTATTCTATAAAAGATTGAACTCAGGAATCCTATCTGAAAAGCTATATCACTTACAACTCAGCTGAATGGCCACGTAGACCAAAAAAAGCAGCATCCAATGTTTACATTGATTGCTGCTTTGTTGGTAAAGAAAAATATTTATGGATAGTTTAAGAGAAAATGAATATTTTTGGTCACACTGGGTACTTGTTAATTGCATCAGCATTTAGTCATGTGTAATGAAATACTACACACGTGTCCAAAATTTATAATAATATTTAAGGCAACGTTTGAATTTTTAATATTTTGCTACATTAACCACAATAATATTCTGCTTTGAAGTATGGAAATATTCTGGGGAATATTATTTATACCGCAGGCTAGCCAGTAAATGGAAATTCAGTTTCGGAAAATAAACAGGGATTATAATATAATATCAAAAAAAATCTCATTTTCACATTAAACCTGCCGTTTATTTAATCCAAACGTCGTCAGTTAAATTGGTTGCTGAACATAATATACAAATTAAGTTTTGTTTAATCAAACAAATCGATGTAATAACATCGATTGAACAATGTGCTATTAACTTAAAATTGTCGAATGATAATTGACAAAAAATGTTCAAAACGTTCATACAGAATTTAAGCTGCAAATGCTGTTGAAAGATAAATGTTCACAAACAACTAAATTAAACTTTTAATGATCAAACACATCTCGAAAGCGGTACAATCTGACAAATATGTTTTAGAACACTATGTACGAATAAACAAGGAAAGTCTAATTAGGTATGCGTTAGAATCTGATTCAGTAACTACAGTATTTTTTAACATATTAAACATGGAAAGTGTCTGTGAATTGTTTTATCCCGTCTGCAATTTTGTGACAGAATATTTTGCACTTTGTAAACTGTAGAATCAGAAAAGTGCTGATTTTGATTTTGAACAATTTATTATCTTGAAAAAAAGCTTATTCTCTGCATGGATTTTTGCCATTTCAAATACAAATGAAGCTGACCGTGCAGAATTTAAAATGGGGTTCAAATTAGATAACTCATCCCTATTAACACAATTTTACTAGAAATTTCATTCAGTGAACACCCTAAACCATTAAAAAATTATATTAGCAGTTTCCTGACATTAATGACTTTTAATCTGAGTATATTTCACTTTGTGGGAAAATTTTCCACCATGTTGGATGCGATATGGCTGTTATTTTAACTATTTACAAGTTCACAAATATAAAGTACAACCTAAGAAATTATAAGACATTAAAATTATCTGTTTACATGAACAAAATAAATAATCATTTTTTTAAATTTAAGCCACATCTCCTCTGTCGCCAGCCTGAGCTACCATAATTTTCTGATTCTATCTTAACAAACAAAATGCCACCACTTTGCGCATAGAAGACATATTATTAACTTAACTCACTAATTCACGATTTTTCAAGTTCACTTCTTCCGGAGTTTAATTTATAAAGAAGATTTAGTGCCATATCCCCAAAAAAACAACTATGCAGCTACGAACACGTGTTTCGGAGTTATTGCTCCTGATCAGCGTATCGTAGCTAAAGAATTGGATCTAGGATGCGATAGATCAGGAACAAGAACTAAAATAAAGCTGGAAAGTACAGTACACAGTACTCAATTAGTGCCTTCATGTTCCCATGTGCCACAATTGGGGCCTCAATGAGCACAGTCAACACACAGAGCCCTATGTGTACTGCCCGTTTCCAGCTGGCAAATGCAAACAAAATGATATAGATTTATTGGGGTCAAAATAAAATAAGGAAGATTTAGTGCCATATCCCCAAAAAAACAACTATGCAGCTACGGACACGTGTTTCGGAGTTATTGCTCCTCATCAGCCTAGCGTAGCTAAAGAAACGGGCAGTACACATAGGGCTCTATGTGTTGACTGTGCTCATTGAGGCCCCAATTGTGGCACATGGGAACATGAAGGAACTAATTGAGTACTGTGTACTGTATTTTCCAGCTTTATTTTAGTTCTTGTTCCTGATCTATCGCATCCTAGATCCAATTCTTTAGCTACGCTACGCTGATGAGGAGCAATAACTCCGAAACACGTGTCCGTAGCTGCATAGTTGTTTTTTTGGGGATATGGCACTAAATCTTCTTTATTTTATTTTGACCCCAATAAATCTATATCATTTTGTTTAATTTATGCTCACTACTGGAGTCCCAATTAACACTTCCTTCGATTTACTTGTAGTTGTTTTTGTAACTAAGATTTCTAACAACATTGCATCCCTCAAGTTTTACTTTAAAATACACAAAATACACGTGGTAATTGAAATGTCTGCGTTCCATTCACCATGAATACATAAATTAAACCCTTTTAAAACATCGCCGTAGGATGGACGAATTTATTCAAAGGATTACTTAATTACGCGATGCTCACACAAACGAAATAATATACCTTTGTTTTTAGAGTTTTATTCACATCAAGGGTACTAAGTAAATAACTATTTTTTAGGTTACAGTGTGAATAAAAATAAATGAAGGTGTCAACACCGCAGCGAGAAAAATTATGTATGCTAAAATACATTATGTAGGCAACTATAAATATGAATGATAAATGAATCCATCTTTTAAAAGTTTTTAAAGTAATGATATAGTGCAATTTATAATTTTTAGTTCTTCACACACAAAATGGTGAGTTTTGGTTTTCTAGTTCATCACCTATTAAACTTCCCACCCTCCCCCAATCAGGAGAGGAAAAAGAAAATGTATTGATTAAGGATGTAGTTGCGAGTAATGAATATTCTGCAAGTTTAGTGAATAAAATAATTAGGAATCGTAAATTTAAAGAGAACATCCGAAATTTGTATCAATTTCATACGATCCATGATTCACCAGTGGTATTAGTAAGGCTTTTAAGGTTATAGGTACGACAGTGGTTCATTCATTGGGAAATAAATTACAACAAGTTTTAGACAATCCAGAAGACAAAATTCAAAGAAACGAAAAGTCGGTGATTTACGAAATCAGCTGTAAAGACTGTAATCAAAAGTATGTTGGGCAAACTAGACCATCAGTTCAAAACTAGATTCAAGGAGCATATGGCACATCTCAAATATGGTAGAATAGATAAGTCTAGTGTTGCACGACATGTGTTTGAGAACAACCATAAAATATATATAGTAACAATTTAAGATTAATTAGGAATGTAACAAATACTAGACGTCTAGATGCACTGGAAAATACAATGTGTAAAAATAGTGTAAACAGTGACAGAGGGCCAGTCCCATATAGTCCACTGTATTGGTCAATTAAGTCACGGTTCACCAAATTGCAACAATAGTTTAGATGTGAGTAGAATACATTAGCATAAGGTTAGTTTTAATCATCTCCAGATGACGTCAACTTGGTTGGCGAAACGTGCGTCGAGTGCAGTATATGGTATCTTGGTGTTTTGTGGAAAACCACGTCAGTATTCTGTTTCATATCGTCTTTAGGAATCATTGTCCACAAATGCTTCCTAAAGGAGTTACAACCACTGAAACAGGGTTAAAAAAAAGTGTGTGATATGAACATTTCTTCTTATTTTTTTTAGTTAGATCTGCCTATGAGTTTAAGCATAGACATTTAGAAGCACCTTTTGTACTTTATCTAGGCATATACGTATGTATAATGCAACAAAAATAGGTAGGTGTTTCAATAGATATCGCTATTAGTAGTCAAAATATATTAACTATCACATTTCTACCAGTTACTTTACGCCAGGTTTTTAAAACGTTACTTGCAAACACGATTCAGTAAAAAAAAATATTAAAATAAAAAACAGTAATCCTTATTAAGGCCAATATCCATTCTGTTTTTTCATCATCAATTCTCAAATGAAACATGTCGAGATTTGCAGTGACAACTGAAATAAAGAACGTCTAATCTTCTCGACACAAAAGAGGCGTTACAGAACTAAAGATTAAATGGCTTAGGTGTTCAGTTTTGCTATAATTATTCTCTTGTATCTAAATAACAATGAGTAAAGTCTGGTAGGAATGACGGCAGTGATAAATTGTATTCATTAAATTCACATGGAACGTTATTCGGGATTTGCTAAAAGCCCGTTTTGTTTCTGTCACTGGATGATTTAATTCATACCTGGTTGTTATCGCGTTACCTACTTCATTAGCAATGGCGTCCTGCCGGTAGAAATCGCTTTTCTTTTCAACTTGACGTGTAAAATCTACCTAAAGCGACAGAATTACTAAAAATAATTATCTTTAATCGGATAACGCCGCAAAGCAATTAATTGTTCAAACCCGGATTACCTCGTTTGAATTAAAAAAGGTCTTCATGTAGACAAATATAAAAAAATTAATCTCTGTATGCGCGGTATAAAAGCTTATATAGGGGATCTCTGGACGGATAACAGTGATAAATTGCAATAATTCGTATATTGTTGTAAGTATTTTTTTTAAATTACACAGAAATGCAGAGTGGTCCGGAAATTCGGCGAAAATAAGAACATTTTCGTTATTTGACTGTGATATTTAGTAATTTCTTAAGGCCTTAACTAAAATCTAGAATTTCGCGTCCATTAGTCATATTACTAACTGCTAGTACATTTCAAATATTAGTCGGGCTGATTTAACAAGCCTTCACTGCCGTTTTTAAGGTCGTGTGAAGATCATACCTCATTTTTTGTGCATACGTTGCACATTTATGTTAAGTTAATTTTCATTTAAATACTAAACTTGAATATTTTCTGAAGGGATAACTATTGGTCTCTTACCTACCTTCTTTACTGCCATCTTGTATTTAAAGAGGGATATTTGCACTCAAATTGCATTTGCAATTTTAGCAAAATTCCTCTTTATAATTGTTAGTAGGAAAAGCTGGATATATGGAAAAAAAAATTAAAATGTATTTATAAAGATTTGTTTCTTACTTATGAACAGGTATATGTTATATAAAAGTAAAATAAAGGTAATTTGAAATTTGAAATTTGAAATTTGCAATAAGCGAATTTAAAAATTTTCCGCAGTATTTAGTGGCTTTGGCAAAAATAATGAGCATCAATCGAAGGGTTATACATTATGTAACGGTCCATTTTAGGAAATGATTAATTTGGATCGCATTCATTGCGAATTAAATAAAATGGTTCGAATATACCTTAAATAACAGACTCGATTACAATATTTTCGTTATACATTGTTGTATTACCCTTGTTGCGTGGCGCTACTGAACCATTGTATTTTGCCCAACGTTTTTATAACTAGTGCGCGCGTTTGTTAGACGATGTTTTCGGGCAGTGTTTTGATCGCGAAAGACAGACAGTAGGAGACGAGCGACCGCCACGGTCCAGTGTGGGTCGCTGGGGAAGGTGCCTTATGTTGTTTTACATTTAAGTATGTTATCTTGCCTTTGGAGACAATGCTGAGCCTAGATCCAGAGACGGTGTGAATTTTGGTATGTTGCCATGTTCTGTTGGAGATACGTTGCCTTGCACGTTCCGCGTTTCAGATGACCTGTTGCCTTGAAGTTTTCTGAAGTCTTGAGGGTAAGAAATTAAAAAATGTGCTAGCTGTGTTTCACACGCTGGTAAGGTCCTCATCTCTCAACTTATAAAATAACTAGGCACCTAGCAACGAAAGCTTTCACCGGTGTCTGCTGAAGGTGTTGCCTAGTTGCAACGAATGACTTAACGTTAAAGATTTGCAAATTTTGTCTGTGTTCATGACCCTTACGAATAAAGTTAATTTGACTTTTTCCGTGGACATTAATAATCAACATAATGAGAGACTGTTTGAAGTCGTTACACGTTTTTCCTTTTCTTAATAGTAAGGCTAAGGCTAACTGTTTATGCATTTGTTTAGTTTTAAGCTTTATTTAAACCTTGTTCTAGTTAATCACTCGCTTCCCCGCCCGGAGAGAAAGAGCCGAATTTGTATTGATTTAATATATGTATTCGTTTATAGATTTTGTTTTATTCCTCTAAATAATTTTTGACTTATTAAGTTAAATAATAGGGCAATAAAAGGCCTCGTTATAACTAGACACATATTATTTATATTTTCTAAAATAGAACAACTTGTACCTTAATGTAAAATATGTAGAAAATTCTATTCTAATATATTCTAATACTTAAAAAAAAATTAAATATATTTTTTGTATACGCTCTCCAAAATGGTAACTTTGAAAACTGTTTAGAATCCGCAAAATGCTATTTTTGCGGCCTAGTACGTCATGGCAACACTTTAGTGGATTCAAATCTGGTTATTCAGAAAACTTATAATTAAATTGAATTTTGTATGTTTTTCATTTATTTATCTATTTTATATGACAAATATAAATGAAAAAGAAACAACATTTAGAAATATGATAATGAAAATCTGTAGCATATTTTAAGATCTCGCCTGAAAGGGAAACATTTTCAGAAACTTTCGTGTTAGTGGTGACACTGATGATTCATCTATTACGTAAGTCAACATTACATAGTTCTTTAGTAGCATTTGTACGTTTAAATATTTATAAGGACTTGTGTTTTTTCAAAATGTTTGGTATATCAAAGTCATGGGAGAGATACTTCAAAGATGTATCAGGATATGCTTCAAAATACGTTAATTTCTGTATCCTCGTTGATTATAAAAATTTTCTTACTTCTGCTCTTCTCAATTGTATTTTCGTTTTTCGTTTCGTTTTTTCTTCGGCAAACTAAATATGCCTCTGGCATATCACTTTTTTCTAAATGAGTAAATTGTATTAAAAAAATATATATTAGCTTGTAGTACTTACAATTATTGAATTATTTAAGTCACAAGACAAACTCAATATAAAATAATTTGACAGATGTTCTTTTTATGTACACTTGATTTAAAAAAAAACTGGTACAACTCTTGTAATCCAAAATCTTAATGGTTTAGTTGTGTACATATGTCTGTAAATAGGGCTGGCCAGGCATGTCGAGAGGGGGGTGGAGAAGAGGTTATTTACCCCGGACCTGGGTTTTTTGGAGGAGATCGGTTTTCTTTGTGTTTTTAAACTTATTAAACCTTTCTCTTTTATTTTATTCAAATGGAATTTTAAAAAGTAATTAGAAAATAACTTTTTCAAAACATTTTCAAGCCTGCCATTTTATTGTTTAAAAAAATAATATTTGTTACGGATAATTCTACTAATGGTTGTAATTAAAATACTAACTGAATAATGATAATTCTATTTTTAAAATAAGAACACAAAAATACCACTTGAGATTAAAAAAAATGTAAACAACACACACACCTAACCCATTTAGGCTCATCCAAGCCCAGACATTGACTGAAAACCTTCCTGATATTTGTGGATCGAAAGTATATTTTTCGTCGTATCTAGTGGAAGGAGGCCTATATACGCGAACATGTCCATCGTTACAGGATTTAAAAACCTTTTCGTCAGAAAAGACAACTTGTCCCCAGAAGTTTTCATCATTGATTATATAGTTGAGTGCAAAAATAATCCTACCCTGCTTCTTTTCTTCTGAAAGTTTGTATTTTTTAGCCGCTGAACAACTCTTCAAGTCGCTTTGTAGTTTTATTCTTCTGCAAGCAGAAGATACCGAAGCAGGGAAATTTGTCTCTGAAATTGCATTTACTGCAGTTTGAAAAGGGTTTTCTATTAGGTAATTTATAAGATTTTCATCTTCTTGATTATTGCTCTTTCTGGGCCTACAGGAACCAACTTTACTGGATACCGTTTGGTTGGTTTCCCATTGTTTTTTAACACTCATTATCGTGGTTTTACTCACATTGTATTCAGCAGCAAGTCTTCTTATGGACCAACCATCTTCAATTTTAGAAACAATTCGAAATTTTTGAATATCTGTTAGATGTCGAACCATTTTTAATAATGACGCCACTGATTAACGTCAAAGTGACATTTGTAAGATTATTAATATCAATCAAAGAACGAATGATTTACATAGCTAAAAGAAAATGTACCAGTTTTTATTGAAATCAATTGTACCAATAATGCCCTAGTTCCTTTCCATTGAATTTAAAGACTTGTAACTTTTTATTTACAACTTTAGAGCAGTAATGCAATAAATTTGATCGACTTCGTAACTCCAAAAATAACCAAGTTAGCAATAATGTAGGGTTAACTTAGGACACCCTGTAAATTGCCCTAGTCAGTTCAGAAGTTTTTTTATTAAACAAAGCAGAGGTCTATTATACCAGAAGAGTGCCTTGAGGCTAAGAAAAATGGAAAAGACACCAACTAATTAAGTAGTGAATTCTATAACTTTGTTGTTCATGGTAGAAAGAATATCTGATAAAGTAATATAAAATAGCCTACATTTCAGGTGAACGTAAAGTTAAAATGATGAGCTGCCACTCTCTTTTTAGAGGCACATGTTAAGTTGTTGAGGGGATGGTATCAATGAGGCAACTTCTGCTAAGCAATCTGCGTGAAACTAACCTAAAAAAAAACGACACAAAATTTCAAATAGGTCAATAAGCTACTACGAGCTGAGTCACTAACCATGCATATGACTTTGGACTGATTTCAAAACATTCAATGAGGGAATTTCCCAGAAATACTTTCTTTCCACCACAATAAATTTTAAATAATATTCACCCCTCAGAAGTAATAAGTTGTGAAAATTTTAAATCGTATGTTTTCTGTTTAATTATGATAAAATTAATGTTAAATAAATAGCATTATATCATAAAATATTTAAACTAATACGAGTACACAATATTTATTTATTCGATGCCCAAATAACGGTGACCTAGACATAATAACAATTGAACAAGTTCTTTCAGATTTGTGTAACGTTACTAAAAATACAATATTAAAAAAACCTGTGATTTATGGTAACTTGCACTGAAATTCTAAAATGATATATAGAGATGTAAATAACAAGAAGATAAATTTTACGAAGCGTAAAATATAATTTAACAGTGGGTCGATCAATATCCCGAATGGATGGTACTATTTCAAGGTATACCGGGGTTGCTGAGCTACTTCACAAAATAAGCACATGATAATAACAATAGTAGTAACAACAATACTCGCAACAATAATATGACTTCATTACGCGAAGACTAGTATAAAACTGCTCTTACACTTAACTTAATCCAATAAAGCCAACAAAAAAAGGCACACTGAATAATGCCGAATTTGAGGAAGTTATTCAGGAAGTTACACCGAGCGGAATAAACGTAAAACAATCTTATATTTTTCCGAATGAACAAAACCAGGAACATTCTCAAGAGCCTAACATTGAAAAAGACAAAACTCTTATTACGGAAATCTTATTGTCCCTTGACTTAGAAGTTAACATCGAATACATAAAACCTATAAGATTAGGCAAATATTCAGATCAAAAATTTAGATCACTGAAAATAACAGTGGCAGATGAACAAGTTGTGCGAAACGTTATAGGTAAAGCAAGAAACCTCAAAGCCAATCGCCTATACAAACACATATCGGTCGCACTTGATCAAACTTCTTAGCAACAGCCTTACTATGAAACTAGTTTACAATGGATATAAATCGTCAATATACTTAGCCATTTTCGGAGTGCCACAAAGTTCTAACCTTGGGCTTTTATTATTTCTATTATTTATTAATGAATTATGCACTGAATTGAAGTACGACAAATTAATCTTTGCAGATGATTTAAAAATATTTAAGAGTTTAAATTCTGTAAACGATTGTATATGTCTTCAAGAAAACCTTAATATAGTCAGCAAGTGGTGGGGCCTGAACAAAGTTGGTATCAATGCTGCTAAATGTAAAGTAGTGTCTTACACAAAAAAGAAAAATTGCTTTAACTACAACTAGAACATTAATGACACTATTTTAGAACGCATATAAACAATTCAAGATTTAGGTATATATTTTGATTCTGAACTGAGTTTTGTCGAACATATACATATCATATCTAAAGAGGCAATCAAAATGTTAGGATTTATCATAAGAAACTGTAAATCATTTACTAATTTAAATTGTTTAAAATCATTATATTATTCTTATGTACGATCAAAACTTGAGTACGGATCCATAATCTGGAAACCTTACTATCTAGTTCACAAAGGCGCGATAGAGCAAGTTCAAAGAAAATTTTTAAAATTTTTAACATTTAGAGACACAGGAATATATCCTGAGAGGGGCATGGATAACAATTATCCTCTAAGCACATTTCATTTTGAAAGTTTAGAGTATCGGCGAATTTGTTCTATGCTACTTTTTCTATACAAATTATTACATAATAAAATTTACTGTTCTCAAATTCTTTCACAAATTAATTTTTTCACTTCAAGAATGCATTCTCGACAAAATCCTACATTTTACACTAAACGAGCCAATACCAATATGTTGCTAAAATCAGCAATACATTGTATGTACCATTATTTTAACAAAGTCAACATTGTGATATAAACCTTTGCACACAAAATCAGCTGGTAAAATGTGCTAAGCAAACTTTCAGTATATAATTTTAACTTACTGTTTCCTTTATTGATTTTTCTTGTGCTTCTTATGTAGATATACCTTTTTTTCTCATCGTTATTTATATTATTTTATTTTTTTTCAATAATTAGTTCTTATTTTGTTTTCCTAGTTATTACTATCTTACTATCTTTTTTTTTTAGATTTAATTTTCAGTTCTTTCAATAACATTTATTGTGCCTTCATGTTTAATATAAAGATTTGTTACTAAATATTATAAAACATTTCATAGTATTTAAGAGTATTTTAAATTGTCATGTAATTAGGTGTTACCTGTTGGGCAAATAAAGCATATTATTATGATTATTATTACTATTAAAGCCATATATACTAACTTGAATAGAAATACCTGGTCCTGTAATAGGTTAGAACCTTAAATGTGAAGTTAACACCAGAGTGGTGTTTCACAAAACATCAAAATACCATATGTTGCACTAGACGCGTGTTTCGCCAACCAAGTTGGCATCATCTGGAAATGATTAAAACTAATCATATGTTAACAATGTATCCTATTTACACCTAAATTATTGCTATGGAGAGGCTTATATGGGATTGGCCCTCTTCTATAACTATTCATATAATTTTTAAACTTTATAATTGTCAAGCTTTCAAATATATCCAACTGTCTATTATTTGCTATATTCCTAATTAATCTTAAATTGTCAATGTGTATTTTATAGTTGTTCTAAAATGCATGTTGGGCAAGAATATATCAGTTATCAATTCTACCGTATTTGAGTTTGAGTTTGGCCATATGCTCTTTGAATCTAGTTTGAATTTATCGTGTAGTTTGTCCAACATACTTTTGATTACAGTCTTTACAGCTGGCTTTGTAAATCTCCGACTTTTCGTTTGTTTAAATTTTGTCTTTTGGATTGCCTAAATGTCGTTGTAATTTATTTCCCGATGAATGAAGTCAGGATATCGAGCGTGCCTTTTAAAACGATCAGTTTGTGAACATAAGATTCTTATACGAAACAGAACCTATTACACATTTTTAAAAATAAGACATCCATCTCTCACACGTATATAAAAAAATAATTTGATTAGTAGAATGCGCGAAGAGAAACTAATTCTGCAGAAAGTTAGAAAACGCCAACATGTCGGAAAGTCTGTACTAAAAATATAACAACGTTAATCACATCAAATAAAATTACCAACCCAAACTTACGTGCAGAGATTTTTATTAGCTGAAAATATCTCTGGGAAACTTTTTAATATCTTTTTCGATCTGTCGACAGAAATATGAAACGCATGCTGAATAGCTAAAATGAGGAATCTCTATTACCCCTAATTTTTTGCAACGCGACAAGATCTAAAATACGGAAATGTAAATAATATTTTGTTCATTATATTGTGCGTTGTGTTCTAGGGAAATAAAATTCTTTACAAAACAGTTCTCTTTCGGAAATATGAATAAATTAATAGAGACTGGGTCAAGCATAGATAATCTATGAGCCAAGTTTCATGTATGTTTTCAATTATGTGTTAAAATGACATATATTTTATGGTAAAAAATTTAAATGGACTAATCCGGATTCACGTGTCTTATAATTCACATGTTTAGATATATGAGATATTTAAAGATACTTTGTGAGAGGTTCTAGTACCCAGTGGAATGAAAGTAAACCTATACAACATATAGGTATATAAAAGCTGTAATTTAACTCAATTACTCCATCTGTTTCAGCTTAACTTGAAAACTTAGATATATATTGTCCATTACATCCCTTTGTCTATTCCACTTATCCTGCAATTAATTTTAGAAACTTTTGTAATTATCTGTATCCCTTAACAAAAAGTTTTGGCATCCTAACCCCCATAAATTAGTATCTGAGCCCATGAAAACATCATTGTAATAATAGTTAATGCAAGTTACTTTATGTTTATCTTCAATGTCACAAGATGAATAACATCCCAAAAATCTGAAAAGTAGTACTAATACATACATGGCGTTTCAAAGGAGAGGTCCGCACTCTCGCAGACCAATTCAACAAGTCATAAATATATTGATCTAACAAGTAACAACAGTAGTGTTAAGTTGAGAAAATTAAACAGTGTTGTTTGTAAAGTTTTTTTACAAAATGAAATCAAAATTACATAAAACTGTTCAAAGACGTCACCTTTATGTAGGGTAAAAACGTTTGCTCTGTGCCTAAATGACGCACGAACACTCAACAGTATCTCTGCATTTATTCAAGCACACAACTGTGTCATCTCATTTCATCATGTTCATCAGCTGGTTCAGTTTAATTAGGATAATTCATTGCATAGCAATTCCAAGCAACATTCTGACGAACAACCAACATTGCTGTTCGCAACTAAAATTCGGTGTGCGATGTATGCAAAACGTCGTGCTGACCCATATTTGTACTAATCTAGTCAATAAAATATGGGTCGATTCGACGCGCGACGTAGAGGATCGACTTTAGTCGTTGTGATTACCGACCAAATGTTCATCAAAATTTTACGTCGGCTTAAGTTGGAGAACAAGCTATTTAACCTTATTTAAAATTTAACCCTAATCTGACTACAAAAGTCGGGTTTAGATAGTGAAATTAACAAACTTTGTATATTATTTTATTTGTCGTACCTACCTAATGGATAAAGTGTGTTTATCGATAAGTACGTATTATTGTATATAAAATACTTATGTCGAATAAAATAGCTGACTACTTGTTGTGATAGTTCCAAATAAATACACGAATTCCGATTTACTGTTATGATATGTGCAACTATTTTTACTAACAGCGACGTTAAGGTTAAATCATTTTACCAGTATCAATATTTTTAACAGGCTCAGGTGCAAAAATCTGCACTAAAACTAACGTTCATTCCTAACAATTATGCTAATACCGATCTTACGTTGTAGTTGTTATGTAAATCTTTACTAAATATCTACCAATACCTGCATTACCGACTTAATTTTAAGTTTGTGTTAAGCCAAGACTCAGAAGCTTCACACGAACGTCCAGCCGACGTTACCAGACGACTCTATAGTTAACAGTATCTATGACGTCAATCAACAACATCTAACCAACGTTGGAAGGTTACCCAGAAATTACCTAAACTTACTTAATCAGTTATCAATGTTGGATAATGATCTGAAAACAGACCCATAAGTAGATTTCTGACGTCAGACCAACGTTGGTAAATGTAATAGACATAAATAGTGGGTTTGCGAGGTTCAAGCTACGTTGTTTCGACGTTGTATCATAACTATAAAATTTAAGGCGCTGCTTGACTACTGTTTATAATAATTCTAAAATTGAAATTGCTAAAAAAAGTAGTCTGTAGTCGGTGAAATGTTACTTGGGATAATTCAGTCCAAATATTTAACTCAAGTAAGTAAGTCTACTACTAATTTTGTTGATTAATACTATGAAATTATTGATTAATTTGTCTGATCGGATTTATTGGCAATTTAAGCCTCAAGATATACAGGATAAGTTATAATTTTTTTTATTTTGTTCACACAACTATGCGCCTTGGGGTTGAGTTCTTTATTAAATCATGACCTTTTCTGATTGTTGTAATATTAAAGAGTAACACCGACTCGCAGTCTATTTTTGGGTAATTTTGAAATTGATTTTGGTTTTTGATTTCGAATGTGTACCCTCTCCCAACCTAGAGATCAATCCTGTGTACTATTTAATACAGTCTGTAATTAAATTCCTATCGTACTAAAAAACCTGAGGATACTGGTGGAAAATCTGGTACTCGGATTCTTAAAACTATCTGAATTAATTTGAGGATTAAGTGTTGATTATCATATTGTTTAAGTTTTTCCTGTTTTTTCCACATATGTCAACTTAAGTGCTTTTAGTTTTTAGTGTACTGTTCAAGTTTAATTTACTGTGTAAAATCTATCCAAGGCGTGAGAAAATAGAATAAGAAAATAAAAATTAGTTCTTTCACCGGCGACTTCGGCATATTTTAAAATATTATAATTGAAATTAAAGGAAATTTAAATTAAGAATTTTTATTTAAATTTTATTTATAATACAATTACAACGATTGTCCTTAAAAGAGTGTTTATATTCTGTTATGTCAATATTTTTTATTTTTTCATTTTATGTATATATTTTTATAAGTCAATTTTTTTGTCATACTAAATTCTTCGGAGTAATGAAAAAAAAATTAATTACAGACCAGAAAAGGTACATGTTGCCTCTAAAGCAATTAGTAACAAAATCAATTTGATTACATCTTAATTAATTTAGTCTTTCTAATGTCTTTTATGTTCGGTCATAAAGTAAATAAAATTTAATATCGGTGTAGTGTTGGATCACATAAAAATAAATTTTTCTTTAATGTGCTTTCACAAAATAAGATCAAAAGGTTTGTTTGTGACATATTATATATAAAAGTTATTTTATCCAGAAGCGTCGGAATAAAATTTGTAATTAAAAGTTATTTAAAAGAGCGCAAGCAAATTACCTTTTTAATTGCTCTCAATATTTTATTTCAATTAAAAATCACTAATGATTTCCAATATAAATGTAAAAACTACCAATATATTCGGTTATTGGTTTATAAATATAACGGAGGCCTATTAAATGTTTCTACAGAGAGATAAAAATGCAATATATTGAATAAGCATGTCAAAACTATAAAGAAGGAAACGTATTTGTAACTCGCGATACAAGCGCATATTGGTCCGAGCTAGGCCAAGCTCGTCGCAGTCGCAAATTATGCACATTATGGGATCGCGTCTCATACTAGTCGCGTTCTACGTAAATTCAAATTCATTTATATTCAGAGTGTATATAAAAATTATCCAAATAACTTTTTAAATTGGTTTACTGAAAAAGTCATTGGTAAATGGACAAAAAAGTTCCGGGCAAAATAGGGACCTAGGTTGTCGAAATATTAACACACTGTATACAATTTTTCTCTACTCATGGAGTCCATTAACCTCATATAAATAATCGATCCAACCAAGTTGGAGATCTGTAGGACAAACAAACCTTTTTGAAGTTACTAAAAAAAAATCAAGACGAGGGTACATGAGGGTGCATTTTTCTATATAGGTAACTTTATTCTAATCTTTGACCTCAGAAATCTGTGGTCAACTATTGTCCATGCATGTTCGAGGCACCCTATATTTAACAATTAACAAATTAAAATTTAAGATTTGATTACGTGATATGAAAGAGACCGGTAAAATTATATTTTTCCATATTTTTACTTACAAAAAAATGCTTTCAAATAAGTGTATTTAATTTTTTTAAATTTAGACAGTTATTACGAGAGTTAACCGAATTTCCTTGAAAACAAACGAATGCCAAATTAGACATGTCCGAGATGAGACTGCACGCCGGTCAAGTCACATTCTCTGGAAATCCTCAAACAAGTTTGCGAAGAGAGCGCGTTGCTACCGAGTCCAGAACGAACAAATTCAAACCTATTCGTTTGCATTGAAAATATTCATCTCGAGCACAAGCGGGACTAGAATGGACCGAGACATGCTGGGACCGCCAATCACAAATACGTTTAAACCAATTGAGAAAAAGCGATATAGGTAAGACATGGATTATTGAAAAAAACTGTATCATTAGTGGCTCCAGAACACTACACTGGAGAACATTCTCGCGATACACAATATATCAACATAATCGTCATTATAAAAAACACATTTTAATATATCTTTTAAGTAAACAGTCATCAATTTAATAAGTACACCTAGGTATAAGTAGGGTACATTGTTAGCATTAGGTTAGTTCTAATCATCTCCAGATGATGCCAACCTGGTTGGCGAAACGCGCGTCGAGTGCAGTATATGGTGTTTTGGTGTTTCCTGGAAAAATTCGGCAGTGTTAAGTACACCTAGGAAAGTAAGATACGTTAAGAGACACAATCAATTACTTTACAATTATCTAAAAAATTCTTAAGACGCACAGTGGACGGAAACGCCGAAAAGCTGGCCAAAATATAAAGGCATTGAGCTATTTTACTGAAATTGTGCATACAGGGGTTTTTTTGTGTCGCTGATCAAGAATCCGAAGTTGAATTTTGAAAAAAAAAATGGCGGCCATGAAATCCCCCAAAACATACCAAAAATCGCCAATTATCGCTGCATTTTTACAAAACTTTGTATACAGTTTTTTGGGTCGCTGATGAAGAATCCCATATAGAATTTTAAAAAAATTACGGTCAAAAATATATACATAGTTCAAAAATTATTATTTAATTGAAGCGAATTCATGTGTTTCATTTGTTTCGGGAAAATTAGGATCTGGGGAATGGAATAAAAATGTGTAATGACTTTGAACGCATGAGTTGAGAACGCATGACGTTCTCATTTCATGAGAACGCATTCAAAAGGAGTCCACTTTATGGTGCACGAATGTGCATGCATCCGTGCATTCTCGCACAATTTGGTCAATATCTCGCAAAGATGCAAAAAGATGCAGCTAATTTTTTTATACACTTTCGAAAAAATGTTCATTGAACACATTCCAATAAGTTTCAAGACCAACCATCACCAACCGCGTAACTTATGGTTTTTTTTTGTGGAGTTTATGAATTGTTACATGTACAAAAATGCACTCCACTTCGATAAATTATTTACTAATTACCATATAAATAAACTGATCTGATACTGAGATATTTTAATTGTACTTACTTTCTGATGCAGAATCCATTTTTATGACACAGAAAACTGCACTTTGAGAATTTTTACGCTGCAGATAAAATTTATCGATTTTTGAAGCGTTGCGAGCTGCCGAAGTGACGCGCTGCACGGTCGCAAAATAAGTAATTTCCTCGCTCAGGTAGTGAACCCGGACCGGTATTAACGGTCGTTTCTAATGCTAGGGGTACCACTATAACGATTTAAAACGTTTCCATTTCAAAAAAAATCTTCATTTTTTTAATTTTGGCCAGCTTTTTGGCGGTTCCGTCCACTGTGAGACGATCCCTTCATTTTCAAAACTTCCACTTATAAAATTAGAAACAGCACAGCATTTAATATGTTTTTATATTTCCTGAAATATGTTTTTGTATTAAGACAATGCACTCCTTTTTAACCTTTTTAAGTTATTTTAACAGGCACTTTTCAACATTTCTTCTAAAATGTAATATATTTATTTTTCAGGTAAGTTCTGATCGTATCATATTTTCCTGAGATTAGGTAAGTCTTAGAAAATAATAAATAAATTCATACTGAATTAATTTAATTTTGATTAACGAGAAAATAATAATGAAATTGGTATTTACATATATTTTCAGGTAAAACTTATAACAAAGCCAACTAACTTTATACTACAACCATACACCAGATATATTATGTTAGCTAATTAGTTAATTTATCCTGAGGTTGTATGTATCAAGTTAAGTTAAATAATTTAGTCTCGATTTGGTTGAAATATGTCTGATGTTAATGAATTAGACTTTTTAAATAATATAATACCTGCAATAGACATTATCCGTTGTAAAATATCATTCATTAAGGTTGTACTATATGTGTTTGCTCTATATATTCCACCGTCAGTTAACGCTAGTGAACTGGAAGTGTTCTGAGAAGCTTTCGAGGCTTTACGTTTTCTTTTAGTCGATTGCAAAATTTTGATTTGTGGTGAATTCAACATACCGTTATATAATCTCTCATCAAATGACGCAAAATGTGGGTTAATTAATAATTTTATTAGTTTTTTAAATTTAACACAACAAAATGCAGTTGTAAATAATAATTAGAGATAATGCCCCTTTAACAAAAGAAGATAACTCTCATCCTGAACTTATTATCCATTTTAAAATAATCACCGGTAATCAAAAAATGTATATTGTAACACAAATATTAGATATAACTTTCGACGTGCTAACTTTCCGTTATTGTATAACATGTAGCTACATACCGATTGGTCTTTTTTAAAGGATTTTACAAATGTTGATGATGCCGTCAATAGCTTTTATAACACCTTAAATAGTGTATTAGATGAATGTGTACCAGTGAGCTACGATACGAAACGGAATTATCCACCGTGGTTTAACCGGGAGATTAAAAATAACATCAGCAAGAAAGAACTGGCGCGCAAAAATTATAAAAAATTCAAAACTATAAACTACTTAAACGAATTTAGGTCACTCAGATCCCTAATAAAAACTCAAATTAACGTTGTATATAAAGATTATATTCATAGCATTGAGGACGCAATTGGAGAAGATCCGTCAAAGTTTTGGTCATTTCTTAATGTCAAAAGGGGTAAGTCAAGAATACCTGAAATTCTCCACTACAATGACAAAGCTTACGAAACTCCTCAATCCATCGTTGACGGTTTTTCAAACTATTTTTCGGACGTTTATATCAATTCAAACCCCAACAATAATAAAGAGAATATATTGCTAAACAACAATCTTATTAATTTGCAATATATAACGGAGGACGATATACTTAAAGGCATAAAAAAACTAAAAAACAAAATGACAGCCGGCGTTGACAAAGTTCCTAGTTTTTTAATCAAAGATTGTGATACAGCGTTTGTTCAACCCTTGCTTTTGTTATTTAATCTCTCGTTAACTACGTGTAAATATCCAGATATATGGAAAATTGCAAAAATATGTCCCATACTCAAATCCGGTGATTCTTCTTATTTAAATAATTATAGACCAATAGCAATATTATGTAACTTTGGCAAATTATTAGAGATTATTCTGTATGAATACATTTACTGGTCTGTTAAAAATACAATATCGCCTTCTCAACATGGTTTCATGGAGAAGAGATCTACAATTACCAACCTAGCCTCGATATCTCAGTATATATCAGAATCCTTAGATTCACAAGGTCAAGTTGATGTTATATACACAGACATACAAAAGGCATTTGATCAAATAGATCACTTTTTATTACTATCAAAGCTGAGAGGAATTGGTTTTTCTGACTATTTAATTTGTTTATTTGAGTCCTATTTAACTGGGAGACATCAATTTGTTGAATATGGAGGCTATCGTTCTCAATCATATACAGCAGTATCTGGAGTTCCGCAAGGATCAAATTTAGGACCCCTTTTATTTCTTATTTTTATTAACGACCTAACAGCTAATATTAATTCTCACCACCTACTATTTGCTGATGATCTCAAAATTTTCCTAGAGATAAGTTCTATAGAGGATTGTATCTTACTGCAAAATGAAGTTAATAAAATTTCTAGCTGGTACTCGGCCAATTCTCTAATGTTAAATATTGGCAAATGTAAGGTTATTTCATATACAAGGAAGGACACTACAGTTACCTTTCAATATAAAATAGATAATAACATTTTAGATCGTTGTGTGAATTATAAGGATCTGGGAATTATTTTTGACCCAAAACTTACTTTCAACAATCATATCGATGAAATGGTCAAATCGGCATCTAGAGCCTTAGATTTTTTTAGTAAAAAATTGGGGCGGTTTTGTGAATATTGACACCCTGAAACTGTTATACATATCATTTATAAGAAGTAAATTGGAGTATGGCTGTATTATTTGGTTTCCCATATATCAAAATTCATTGTCACGCATTGAATCAGTTCAACGCAAATGTCTGAAATTTATGTTTTTCAAATGTAATGGATCTTATCCTCCCCGAGGTACAGACAACAATATACTGCTTAATATGTTTGAACTTAAATCTCTCAGATTCAGAAGAGATGTTGTCGTTTTATCCTTTCTTTAGAAATTAATTAGTCACAATGTTGATTGTTCATTTCTTTTAAGTAAACTAAACGTATCAGTCCCCAGATTAGAATCCCGTCAAAACAACCTCTTTTACTGCGATGCTCCTCGTACAAACCTTATGATAAAGTCACCAATCTTTAATATGTGTAAAACTTTTAACACCATTTCATCTTTATGTGATGTCAACTATGATAGTTTAGCTAAAATAATTCATATATATGAAGAAAACTGTGCTTATTAAATTAGATTATTTCATGACACTATAATAATAATATATTTTACTTTTATGTATGAGTTTTCTTGTAAACTCTTAATGTAATGTTAATGACTATGTGTATTGCAAATTTGTGCATTTTATATTACAGTATACTTAGTTTTAAGCTTTTCCTGTAATTGGGTGCTTTAACCTGTAGGAAATAAATTACTTATTATTATTATTATTACTTATTATTATTATTAAATTTCTATTAATTTCAGTAGAATTGCAATTACCTTTTCTGATCAAGATTTAAAAACTACTTTACACCTTTAAATTCTTGAATTAAAAGTAATTTTTAGATTTTTCTTTAATATTTTTTCAAATAACGTTTTCCCTGTTTTCCGCAGAAACATACAATAATTTTCAATTTTCTCTCTGAACGGTGAACGTTGTTATTTCTAAAGCAGAAAAAAGTTGGAACATATATCTCAATTACAAGAGTACCTATGTAATAAAAACGAAAATGATTATCACATTTTATTTAACTCTCTGTCACTATATAAATCATAGTTTTGCAGCTGAAAAGACACAAAGATATAATAAATAAATAACTTTAGGATATGTCTGTGTTTCTTCTGATTATTTTCATTTTCACTGATATATGTCTATAAACAAGAGATCTTTCATATACTCTAGGGAGTTACGCAAATCCCAATTCCATAAAAATTTAGTAACTGAAAGAAATATGGTTTGTTTTAACTTTAACACAGAGCTTTTATGTATTAAATCGACCAGTATGGCATCCTCCTTATTTAGTTAAACAATAATCAAAATAGTAGATTAAAATTAGATTATTTTTTAACTAATTTTTACTTTGTTTTTTATCACTAAATTATTCTGACGAGTTATGAAAGGTATATGGATCCAAATAACTCAACCTTGTCTAAAACTGAAATAAATATAACAATATTTATCTTACAATACTTAGTCGTATTTGCAATTTTTCCTTTTTTTCTTTAGATTTCCCGCGAATACTTTTACAATCTGCAGCTGCATCTAAAAGCTTTATAAATATTAAAGAAGTTTTAGAAATACACCCATAATTCTCGGAAATGACTGTGCTTAAGCGTTATATTATTCTTGCAGCAAGGCTTAAACGTCACAAAGCTGTTATCGCATTGTTTCCGAAACACCTGTCTCAAAACAAAAATTCGCGGTAACGAGTGAAGTTATAATATCACTTGTCAATACATTAATATTACGGCACAGCGTTAAATCGTTCAAATTTTTCTAAGGGATGGGGTAAATAGCACATTCTTCTACCCTTCATATCCCGGACACGTTCGCTTGGAGACAGATTGTCCCCCGACCCAAAAGTTCTATCCACTGGTTTCTTATAGCTCGGGTGGTGGTAAATCTACCTCATAGAGCCAAAGTTTGTATGTGGCGTTCTTCCCAATGCGTGGTTGTTCTATGGCGTCCGGATCCGCGTTGTACCCCATGTCGACTCTCCTCAGACTACCTGAACCAACATCTTAATACTGTTACTGAATTTCGACCCACACGATCGGCAAGATTTCTTAAGGAAGGCTTCCTTCGTACCAATACAATTATTCAGACTTGTTCACAGTTGTTTAACTGACAAAAATTGGCTTCTCTAAAAATTCTACGATTTTCTGAAGAAGTTTAAAACTTAAATGATGACATTAAACTGATCCAAATTTGTCAATTTCTGATCGAAAGACACTTTTATTCAAACTGGTATATTTAAGCAGTATAAATGAAGCGGATTTAAATACATCCTTTGTTAGTTAAGTTTTCGATTAATTTAATAACTAGAGCTAGATGTCGCAATTTTCTTCCAATATAGGTCGCAACAATGACTTCCGAGGAGTTCAAAGAAAAATTCTACAGGTGGACTTCACCACTGTCAAATTGCAAAACAATTATGTAACGGTCCACGTTTTAATCATCGTTGCCTATAGGAAATTTTAGTTTATATATGACCCTATGAGTTAGGCAATTTCTAACCTGCACAATTAAATTATAGCACATTGTGTTTAACCTCAAGTTTGACTGTGGGTGTGAGCTGCTATTATTATTATGAGTTATTAGCTTTTCCCGTCTAGTTTAGGAATTAGTGGAGCCTTCTTCAGTAACATTTAATTTTTGGGTAGACTTTATTTATAACTTGAATATTAAAAACAGTTCACTTTGCTGTATTAATGATTTAGTTATAATTCTATTAGTATAGACACTGTTTATTTTTTTATGGTTGTAAGAACCAGGGGAGTAATCTGGTATTCAGTTACTGAAATTTAATGTATTTAATTTAGTGTTACTAATTTTTCAAGTCAGTATGTGCTAAACAGAAATTTATTTGAAACTAAAAATAAGCATCAAAAAATTCTTATGTAACCTAATTATAGTACATTGAAATTTATGTGGAACACTACGAATAAGATGTCTTTTCAGTTTAAAACCAAGCTTAAATTAAAAAATTATAATTTTGTAGAGAACAAGGAAGTTATAAATAATATTTGATTCAACAATTTTTTTTTCACAATGTTAAGTTAAATCGGCTGACCCCGAGGATTTATTACCACGATGGTGTCACTTCTTGATACTATTTATTAAAAGTGTCTTGTTAATATTTTGCAGTTTGATGATAGTTGTTAATATTATAACTACCTTCTTATAATTAACTCCAAAACTTAGAAATAGTGAACTGTCCCAAATTTTAATTCAGCTTTGCTTCTGGCTTCTTTAATATTTTCAGACCAGACTTTTTATAGGAAAACCTGTCCCAAAATAATCCCAAACCGATTTTTTAAAATCTGTGTAGCAAAATTCGCTCCACCGACGATGGTCCTTCAGATGGGGAATCCCTCGTTAAACTCTTTTAGCTTATACGAGGACTTCAGTCCCAAAACTTTTCGATTTAAAAATATTAACACTCGTGGTTCTGCCATCTTTTGTATCATTTCCAAGAAACATCACACCTGGGTTCACTATCATTATCTCGTCTCATGAAATGAAGATTGCCACGATAGGGTATGTAACTTTTTTGTCCTTCAGTCTGATTGGTGTAGTGTGTTTTATGATTATGACCAATTTAAATTCACATTTTTAAATCGGATTTCTTCGAGTTTTAGCGTGATTATGCGGTTTCTTACTCTGTAATAATCGAACCAACGAAGTTTGCATCATCTGTAGATCATTAAAACAGTTCTAATTAGCTCCAGATGATGACAACTTAGTTGGCGAAATGCGCGTCGAGTATAATATTCAAATGTTTTGGTATTTATGGAAACAACTTCATTCAAAAGTTCCAAAACACTTCATGGTTAAAGATCATACCAAAATATATTCGGTTTTTGTGGCTTCAACAGTTGACGTAATGATCTTTGGCATATTAAAATTAACTAATGACGTTTGAAGTCCTCATTCCTGTTATATCCGGTTATGCCATTAAATCAAATATGTATTCATTTGACATACAATTTACTGGGAAACAATTCAAACATGAAACATAATCTGTCATTCCAAGCAGATTTATCGAGTTAATGTATAAAACTCCAGGACAATACAACTCTCGTACAATGTGTACACAAAAATCTATTTCATATTCGTTCGCTAAGGAATTTGCATTTTCATTATTTTCACTCACGAGAAAAGTTTCAACTTGGTAAATTTAAATATCAGACATTTATAAACAATTGTCCATTACGTTAATTGTTATACTGGCAGTATTTTATGAAAAAGAAAAATATGTTTTAATTGTGTCATTTCATCAACTAATTATAATCGTCGTATATATTTCCTTGTGTTGCTTCTAAAATAAAGTAGGGTTAAGTGGAGTAAATATACAACACATCTAGAGTCCCTTAAGAGTCTGGCAATAGGTATGTCATCTTTTTCATTGGCTTGGATGCTCACATGGTACGCGACGTCCATATTTGTCGATTTCAGGGTTTGTTTATATTTAGTTATTGTGTATTTTAATTTGCACTAGAGGGTTGTTGCTTATTTTGAATAAGTAGTTTGAAGATATGGGATATTGTTATCATTAACAATCAGTACTTAAAAGTCTTTCAGTGTAGATTTTAATAGATAACAGTAGAATCGCCAAGTTTTAGTTGTATAATATTAATTAGTGCGTGGTGTTACTCAGTAAATTACTAATTAATTAAACTATTCGATATAAATTAAATTAAAAATTATGTTTTTGTATGGCTTACTGCCATGATTGTATTGATTAGTTTTCTAATTAAACAGTTGGCTTTTGCATTTTACTTCAAAATTAATCACAGCCACACAAAATAATTTTTTTTCGGGTCTGGGGATCAGACCATGTTTACTATATGTTTTCGGGGTCACTGAATCTGAATTCGGGGTTCATTTCACCCCATAACATCAGGGCTTTGCCATAACCACAAAAAACCCAACAATTTACGCTTTTCAGTACTATTAAACGCATATAACCCTATGACTAAAACTTTAAACACAAAACCCAAGCTGTTAACCCCGAAAATCCATAATCCCACCACCACATAACCCATAACCCCCCTATAACCCTATAACCCTATAACGTGAAGCCCAATAACCATGTAACAGAAATAATTACACTCAACCTCTGATATCGCGACTTGTCAGGGCTGATGATTCTCTAAACCTAAACTATTAAACCCCATAACTCAATAACCATGCATCTTCATTCTTTTCATTAAACAAACGACAAAAATCCAGCAGTCTTGTTATTTGTCTCACAGTCGGAGTTGAATGATCTTGTTCGAGACTTAGGTTTACCGAAAGACGGTTCCGAGCTCTTAGCTTCATTCCTCAAAGCGAAAAATCTTTTACAACCGAAAACCAAAGTTTCTTTCTATCGTAACCGAGACTAATATTGCAGGTCTTATGAATTAATTGAAAGCAAATTCATGTGAAGCTACTGATTGGCGACTTCATTGATCTATCGTGTAATGCTCCACGTTTACTAACTCCCATCTGTGTCCTATCGACCTGGCATGACATAATCTTGTGACATCATGACAGCCACATTGGAGCGCAATTCAAATCTTGCGCTCTTAATGAATCACCTTTTATTTACAATTAGCTCCTAGGCACAAAATATTAAAAAAATAATAATTAATGGCAGCTAGTATCTTCGTTAAGAGGAAAGTATTGTATTTATTAAATACTTTATTATTGTTTCTTACCCATAAAATTTCTCCTAAAATATTTATACTTATTTACCACTTTCTGGTATAATGTAAATGTTGCTATCACAATTATTGTCCATTAAATAAAAGAACGTCTTTTAACATTCTTTCATTACCTGTTTTTTTTTTGTAACAAAAAAGTAACCGGTACTGCAATAAATTCAATTAACATAGGCAAATACACATCCCACAAGAGTTATCGCACCATCTGAAATTTGCCACTCTTCAGGAATGTCATTTTCTACAGATTTTTTTGTAAAAATTCAGTTTTGCTGAGGATTATATACACAATCTCTTTGAAGGGTACTAATACAAGATATAGTTAAGGAGAGGAACAAATATCCGATATTGAAAATTATTCTGCCCTAAATTTTGTTTTTGTAAAAATGTAGGTAATAAAAATCGTCCATATTGTTACTATTTTGTTCATCCTACGTATCTCATCTGCAAACAGAGATAATAAAGTGAATCCAATATGGCGTCTAGCCGCCATATTGGATTTTCCTACAGCGTGGCACGGGAATATGTTGCATATCAAATTAAAAGTCTTTATGTCGTCAATATAGCTGTAAAATTTGATGACGATTCCTTAAAGAGTATGGAATTGGCGGCCTAATAATTTTTGCTTATAAAAAAAAAGATTAGGCCGTCAATTCCATATTCTATAAGGAAATGTCATGAAAATTTACAGAAACATTGGCGACATAAAGACTTTAATTTAATATGAAAACCCACCACCTAGGAAAATCCAATAAGGCTGCTAGACGCACTCTTGGAATATCGGTAATCGCGTTAATGCTCAAAAAGTACACTAACCTGCCTGGGAATATCGCCCCCAAATTTCAATAATAAATTTCAAACGGCTCAAAAAATAGCAGGGGTAGGGTGACGTTAGGACCGCATTGTATATATCTATTTTTAAAATTATTATTCAACAATTTTCAGAAGTTATTTCATTTCAAAAATTTTTCACTGACGGTTGAGTTGCAAAAAGTAGAACATTCTATATTAGTTTTGGTGTACCAGTTACAATACGAAATGGGTGAACCAAAGTTGGCAAATAAGACTCGCTTTTAATTTAATAGCTTCAGTTTTTGTGGCATTTTTAAACGGAATTAAAATTAAAATAAGAATCCTCACTCAAGGGTGTATTTAACTTTGTAAATGTTATTTATGAATTTTGCCGAAGCTGCTCTTAAAGGGTATTAGTAAATTAAACAGTAAGAATATAAATTAAACAGTAACAATAACGTGGGGTGCTTTATTTCTGCGCTAAGAACATATCAAATAAGGGCTGTTTACATGAACACCTACATTCAGTGACTTTACTGCAGCCAAATACCCAGCTTCCGTCTTAGAGTTTAATTGCATGTAGTAATATCTGAACAAACATTTACGATGACATGAACTTTATTAAGTCGGCAACGAAAATTAAAATTCAGCACTGACGGCTTATACAGGGTGGGGCAATAATGCGTCCGACTTCGATATCGCGAGCTAGAAACTTGATTTAAAAACATAAATAAACTAGACAAAAAAAGTCTATAACTGGAAATAATTTTCCAATATACAGGTTGAGCCAAAACGATTCTACAGGGTCAAGTAACATTTTTAACTTCCCGCTTAGAAAATTGAAAATTTTCAAAAATCGGGAAGTTATTGGTTTCACCCCGATTTTCAAAAATCGAGTTTTTGTCAGATCTCGACGTTTTGAGGTCCTAAGAAGCTATTCTGACTATTCCCACGATGGTGTCTGTATGGTGCCATTTAAAAAATTGCGACAAATTTTTGTATCAGGTCATGTAGGCAATGACGTCCCATTTAAGAATATATATAAACTTTATTAGGTGTCTGAATAAAAATAAAGGTGAAGCTGGGGCCTTTATAATCAACAGACTGGATATTATTATTGACGGCTTCAAAGGACAAGCAACAATTTTCACTTAGCCTAGACAAAAACAGCCAGCGTTAGTCGAAGAATCTTTTCCAAGTAGTAAGGCTCCAGATTATTCGTGGCTAATCCCCTTAGCATTGGAGCGAGTTCTTTGACAGTTTAGATCTATATTAAATCAGTGACTCTTTGAATTTGACAATAGTTTTTGTCAGTCTATAGTGTGATCATCCAATATAAACCCATAATAAAAGTCTAGCAAATGCACGCGGCACTATATAAATACATTTTGTGTATTTAAATGCACCGCGCACTTATGCTAGAGAATTATACACGATTGAAGGTCGACAAAGGATCGCTGTGGGAGCCCAGATAAGCAATTTTTTATATGCTCATATGAAGCGAATGGAGTATAGTATAATAACAATGGACTGTGGTTCCAAAAATATAAAAACATTACCAAAAATTAAGGTATTACCACGACTCGAATCTTTTAGTCATTTTCGGAAAGTTTTTGAAAGTGTAGAACGTAGTTTAAAATTTTCGGCATTTCCGGTTAGAAACTGGTAAAAATAATAAGCAAGCAGTGGCAAATTTAATTTAGGTTAGTTTTCTCTTTTTTACGTTTTCTCTAAAACAGCATGATTTTCTAAAATGCCTAGAAAACTCGTAATAACCACAACTTCCGGTTCTACGTGTGTAATTCTGCAGCGCTTTAAATTCAGGTTATTTATAGTTAAATATTTATTTCACAAATTGATAGGAACACAATGGTTCGTTAACTATAAAAGCAATATTAACTCTGTATATTATTTATAGAAAGTTAATATTGGTTTTAGAAGTCAGGACTTTAAAAAATGATGATTATGTTGATTCAGCGCAACCCCTTTATTGATTTTTACGATTTTATTTACATAATCGAGAAGGATCACATTATATTGTTCATTTCTGAAATAATAACGGTGTATGTTCGAATACCTGATAGTTTAATTTAAACTTTTCTTTTTTTATTGTTTCCTTATAATAGAATGTGGAACATGCTCTTAAAAAGTGACCGAAAATACATTAGATTTTTTTAAAATTTATTTATTGCATTCTGTTTCAAATTCTGAGATTACAATTTCAATATGTTAGTGCATATTTTAAATTATTTAAGTACATGTATTTAAATATTTCTCCATGCTTCAAACAATATACCTCCTTCAAATAATAATTTTGTAAATTAGAATTGATTAAATTTTTTACCCTGTTGGTGTATGATAATGTTCACTTAGACGGTTCTTTATATGTAAGGGGCAGTGTTTAAAGGGTTACCCTTTGAGCTCTGTTATCCTTAACCTATCAAAAGCTCTAGGGTGACCCTTCTTTACTTGCTAAAATATCTTTGTGGTTCCCTCAATAAAACATGAGCAAGGAGAAGTAGCTAACACCGAATTCCTGTAGAACCTTCAGTAGATCAATATAAAGAAAGATGCCATATACGTCAACTAACAAAATTGTCAACATTCTTTGGTTAATTTTCGTTAATTCGCGCTTTAATTGTACACGTTCCTGAGATAACAGTTCATTTCTCGGAAGAAACCGTTAATGGACAGCGGAAGAACTAATCCATATAGCACAGGAAAGAGACCGACAGAGTAATAGTGAACATAACACACGGCACTACAAGAAAAGTTGCACTTTAATGAAGATTTATGTGATTAATTATAATTCATTGCCATAGCAGACATATAAGAATTAATCTATTTTTTTAGTCAAATGTTTTAAAAAATTAAGCGATTATCGTTAGTCTAAACCACATATTCAAATTTTAAATATGCATATTTTTGTCCTCATTTGTTTTATTTTAATCCCGAACTAAATAGTTGTGTTTTTATGATTCATCTCGTACGTCACAGAGTCGTAAAAAATGAGAGAGATCCATATTACACGATGTTCTCCAGTTTTTTTATGACAAACAGAAATAAAAAGTATACAAAATGGGATATGATTTACAACATCCATTTTTTATTTGTTTCAGAGGAGATAACGTCGAATAATATACAGAAAATTGTAGGATGACGGATGGACATTTTATATAATTTTCGTACATGTCGACGGGCATTTCGAGGCCCAAGTCTAAAGTGCCATTTTGATGTACATCAGTTTAGATAGAAATAGAGAGATAATTTTGTTTGCACCCAAATATGAAAGTTGTTTTATTTATTTCTCTATGACTGACATACTGTTTTTTTTTACAAAGGTCTCGGGCAAGTGAGATTCATAATTGATACAATATGTCTTTTTCGCTCTGAAAGCGCAAGCAGGATTTAGAAGTGCGCTCTTAACTTTACATTTATTACTTGATTTATCAACCCACGGGCCTGACGATCAAATTAATAACAATTAATAGGAACAGTTATTAAAAATATCTGGATATGCTCCTCTTGTCACCTATATTAGCAAGATTAAAATAAAAAAACTTACTGCATGATAATCATTCTGATTTTATTATTATGATTATGAGATTGATTAATTCAATCATATTGCCTTGAGATCTGCATGTTAATCAAAAAACAATTTTGGTTTCCTTTACAACTATACATATTGAGTTTCCACCGCATAATGATAGGACATAAAAGTTGATAGAAACGAACATACGCTTATAAATGCCCCATAAAACAGTACTTATTTGATTATCCGATACTTTGTTAGTTTGTTATCAAATGTAACCATATCAGGTGAATTGCACAATGGATAAAGAATTACTGGCAGTCAGCTGTAATGGCCGGCACGGCGTGTTAATGTTGAGATAGGGTTGTAAATTCTAGGTATACAATAAAAGGAAAAGTATAGCTTTATTAAGTAAAAAAACTGTGCGATAAACAGTGAATATCAACTGAAACACGATACTTTTTATTTGTATACAGGTACAGTTTATTCGAATTTGATATACTCACGCAACATAAATTCTTTTTATGGAGACATGTTTTACCCTTTGTTTCAAATTTGATAAATTCTATTGATGTATTGATCAGTATCTCGTTAAAACGGTTTGTACTCTAGCATATTTTTATACTAAAACATAACTGGTTGAAAATTTAAATAATGTTAACATATTTTTTTAAAAGATTATAACATAAAATTGTATGATATTAATGAAAAAAAGCGCTACAGAAAAAATGAATTCACGCAATATACAAAAAGAACTAAAATTTAAGAGGGCTCCAAAAAAATCAGTAGCTAAAAATGATCTGCCGTAGATAAAAGGGACAACAGGATTCGCAAAAGACAGAAAAATAAATATAATTGCCTGAAATCCAAAAACTAAAGTTATCTTGGACAATTCATAGATAGGACAGACCAATAGGCGGATAATTGTAAGAAAAGAAGAACATATTAATGGAATCGGAAACGGCATAAAACTTTTATTTATATTTTTTCTCACGGGAATTCAATTCAATCCAATTCAGTTTAATTTTATTAGTCATTTAGATCATTATACATGATATAAGCTTAGTCACTGTACAAAACAAAATGGTATAAAAAAATGTATAAAATAAATAAATAAAAATCAGTATAAATAGTTAGTTTTAATCGACATACATAGTCTAACAATTATATACATACAAACATACATATACACAAATTTTTGTATATGTATATTACTTATATACATATATACACGTATTATACACAAATCTACATATCCATTAAAAGTAGTTAAGGCAAATATGGATCTATGTATTTAAAAAGCCATCTCAACAGTATAAAATGCACCATCCACTAACAAATTTTTGATTTTAAGTTTATATGTATTAAAATTGTTAATATTTTTTATTTTAAGCGGCAAAGAATTATACAGTTTAATACAGCAATCGATTGGCGATTTCTCAAATAATGTAGAATTATGAGATGGTATCAGGAGGTCACTGATTCTCGTAATATAGCTATGATGAGATGAGACTTTTTTAAAACGGTGTAAATATTTTTTACGAAGCAAAGACATTTATAGATATAAATAGATGGCGTTGTAAGTAATTTATTTATTTTGAAAGTATGTTTACAGCTTTTACTTGGTTTTAAATTGAATATTAAAGGAACAAGTTTTTTTTTGCAAATAAAAACTCTGTCCCTTTCAGAACTCTTACCCCAGCACATTACTAAAACTTATATGTGAGTATGCAAGTGTGTAATAAATATTTAGTAATGTTTTAAGATTAACCACATTTTTCGTTTGTATAACTGCAAAATATACCTGATTTAGTTTCTTGCTTACGATGTCAATTTGGGACTTCTAGGATAAGTCTGCGTCCAAGACAACTTCTAAAAATTTACTTTTGTTACAAAATTGAAAGTTTTGCAGAATACAGGGTTTCCTGTTAAAAGATTCATGTGTGTTGTTTTGGCTGTGTTTAATATAAGTTTATTGCGATGGAACAATGGACTGCCACAGATGGGGTCGTCAGCAAACACAGCACTGACCCCCTTCTGTGTTTTGGGGTAAAAGATAAATAAAATAAAAAGCAAGGGCCCTAGAACTGACCCCTGTGGTACACCTTAAATTCCTCTGAGAAGTGGGTACCAATCCTCACAATTACTTTGCGATTTAATAAGTAAGAATGAATCCATTCCAGAATACTACCACATATAACGAGGTTAAAAAGATTAAATATAATATAATTCAGATCCAAGGTATCAAATGCTTTGGATAAGTCAAATTGTAACATAACTACATAATTACCTTTATCTAGATGACTGTAAATTGTATCAAATAAATCGACATTGGCGGTCTCCACTAATTGATCTTCTAACCATGTTGACATGGTGTAAGAATGTTGTATTTTTCTGTAAATACTGATATTTTGTCGTAAATAACTCTTTCCATTTCCAATTGAGTAATCTATCAGATACATTAGTGGTAGTATGATACACTCTTTGATTTGTTTCATTTGTTTCAACAATTGAAACCAAAGCCCACCATTACCAAAGGAGTTTTGTTTTTTATTTATTAATTGTAGTTACTAACAACAATTCAGAAACCGGAATAAAAAAGAAAGTTCGCGGATTAATATTGGGAAGTGTACATGACAATGACAGATTTTGTCCAAAATGAGAGAGTAATTTTTTATGGATTAAAAGAGAAAAATGTGAAACAAAAATATCTGCAAGTTTATGTAGAAGTGTAACGATGGTATTTTCGGTATATAATTTAATATTATTATGCAGTTGACCACTATGATTATTATTTTCCACGTTTCTCTAATTTTATTAGTTGAATTATCGATTTCGTTTTGATAAAAAATATTTTTTGCTTCTTTAGTATATTTAGTTATATATTTGTTTTTTGGTTTTATATCATAATTTAGCATTATGACAATCTACATTATTACTTACCCAATATAGATTCTTTAATTCAATTCCCTCTTGAATTATATCATGGGTCAGCCAGCCTTTTCGTTTATCTCTTCCATTATTCTTTGTATTCAATAATTTTATGGGACAAAAAGCATCCAGATACAAAGTGATGCGATCGATGTAATTAATAAATGTCTTATTTATGTCATGCTCAAATATACCTATCCAATTTTCTAATGTTAAACTGTTTATGAGATTTTGATTGTATATGTATTAATTATAGGTCTAAGATAAGCTATCGGGTTAGTAATAAGCTTATTAAACGGGGATGCAAAACAATTTCAGTAAATAAAAATAATTTAGGTAAAATATTAATAAACACTGAAGATAGAACCAAAAAATTTTGTAGTGATTGTGATGCCATACATTGGACAAACTGGACGAAATGTAAAAAAGCGATTCGAGAAACACAAAAAAATCTATTATAGACAGTGTATATAGCACGAGCATGTCGACACATTGTATACTATCATTTCATAGATTTTAATGTTAAACTACTTCATTCAGAAATGAAAGAAATTTGATTTATTGGAACAATTAGAAAGAAGGGAAGCTGCTAGAAATAGTAAATACTTAACGAATGAACAAAAATTTTTTACCGGTGGCCACATTTTATATAAAATAATTTAGAATAAAAGAATAAAAAAATGTTCAAAATATATTTTGCCACAGTTTTATAGTACCAGCTGTGTATGTAAACAACCAACACAAATTTTACTGTCCAGTATTCCTTGTATCCTTGACAAAGGCCTAAAAAGCCGAAACACATGAACATTTTCAAATAAATTTTGAGAAATTTTAAAAGTAAATTGTCTTTATATAGTTAAAACATTTAATAATCTATCACAAGGGGATAACCGCAGTATATTTATACACTTTATTGAAGATGCGATCTATGCAATACGTGGCAAATCAACTCCAAGCGAGTCCATCTGTTATCTGCAGAGCTTGGCATAAGTACCTAGAAACGAGTAGTTATCCCAAAAGAAATGAACAGGGTCGTAGAAGAAAAACTACCCATCTAAATGACAGGTATATTGTCAATTCTTGTCTACGACGTCGAACTGCTTCAGAGCTACAAAATCTGCTCCAAAATGCAACCAGTGTGACAATTTCCAATCAGATGGTTAAAAGAAGACTGAAAAAAAGTCAATCTGACTTCTCGCAGACTTGTGCGAATTCCTCGCTTAAACAGGAATCACAAATTTGATCGTCAAAACTTTGTCCGCGAACATGTTCAATGGAAACTCCGACAGTGGATATCTGTGCTTTTTACGGACGAGTCGCGATTTACTCTAACACATTGTGATGGCCATATATGAGTGTACATATGTTCTGGAAAGCGACACACTGCTCATTGTATATAGGAAATGGACAGATTTGAAGGAGGATCGACCATAGTTTCGGGCGGCATCGGTATAGACAATCGCACCAACGTCTCAACTCACAAATTTATGTTAAGACAATTACTTAAGGGTTTGTTGTAGCATTTGCGAACAATTTTAGCCATGGATTTATCCTGCAGCAGGATAATTGTAGGATGCATTCTTCAAATTTAATAAGACGTTTTTTCCGAGAACAGGTGATGAAGTGGCTAGCCATGAGTCCATACCTAAGTCCCAAGTGCTGCATCTCGGACTCTTCAGGAGTTGGCTGAGTTCCTTCTGGAGGAATGGAGAAACGCGCTCCTAAAGCTCGCCTGTAACAGAATTTCCATAACATTTCAACTGTTGAAAGAATAAGATATATTGAAGTTGATACTTGCCTCTGTCTTTTATTTCAAAAATGCCGTACTGCTAAAAAAGTGTCCCACTAAATTTGTTAATCAGTGTATTTATCCCACAGTTGATGGAAATAAAATGAGATCCTAACTAGACACTAACTACTAAATGTTTCTATAGGTATCATTCCTTAAAAAGTTTGTGGACCGCTAAGACCCAATATAATTTTATTTGACCACCCTATTCCAGAAGTATTGTGAGTTATTTATGGCATTTTCATAGTGTCCTGCTTTCTGAATAAGCTACATAGTGCTAGCTTACTGAATCGTGAGGCAGTTTTTATTAATAAATCTTGCCCACGTACATCTCAACACGTTGTCATCTTTTTCTCCCTGGATTGATAAAAATAAATCGTTTACTCCTCATCGAATAAATGGTAATGGACAAGAGAACGTAAAAACCAACTGTCTTGTCTCTCGTTGAATTGTGCAGTAGCGGAAACAATGGACAACTTGAATAAGTATGTGCGACACTGTCTACTCTGTCAGTTCCAGTCGGGCCATGCTATAAATTAGTGGGATATACTGTCACGTCACGTAACACTACAGTCATTGCAGAGGTGTATTTCACTTCACTAAAGTGGCTACACGCAACGCTTGAACGTCTTCAATATGATATAATTCTTTTTAATGATAATTCCAGACTTCGCTTGAACAAAATTGCCTAGTATGGATAATTTTGGGGTGTTGATCAATCATTATATGTACCTGCCTTGGCCATTTGACCATGAACTATGAAAATAATCTGATTTGTTATTTAGAAAAATTTGATACTTGGCTGGCTCCAAAAGTGTGCACCCGGTGAGGAAATGGTTATTAATTGTAAAATAAATAGTATTGGTTGATTAATAATTGTTGTGCTTTATTGAAGATATGTAGGGAAGAACGCAATCTAGATATTCTAAGAGTCCATTTAATTTAGCCTTTCTCAAAAGTTGGGACATGCTAAGTTTAAAATAATTGCATATTTTCAAAAGATGTAACATTGGGGCCTAGAAAATATAACTAATATTTTCTAAATATGGCCTAACTATTAAGTAATCTTAGATGGATTTTTTTGTTTAATAAAAGGTCTCTACCTAAATAAAATTAGGAACTGGGCATGTGAAATTGACATTTGTCTCGTAATAGATTTATATTCAAGTTATAAATGTTGTGATCATTAGCGAATGGAATTGGCGATTAGTTGTACCTGGGGGTGTGTCTTCAGATTATCAAACGGTTTCGTTGCCATTATATTGCTATATAGATTCCCTAAACTGTTTTAGAACAAAATGTCATCATAATATGAAGCCATTATCCTTTACATCTATTTTTAAGACTGATTTTATCTATGGATTTATACAGGGTGTAGGACTTCAAAAGGCCATAGAATATTAAAACTTAAAGGTAGTATTTTACATAACCTTATGTCGGAAAAGCCTCTTTTGCGAGATATAGGATGCCGGAGTTATTTAACAAAAATGTGGTGTACTTCCCCAGTGCCATTAATCTTCATTGGAAGCTCGATGGAATGTATCAAATTCTTTACCAGGGGTGTGCCTTTAGGGAGCCTTAATTCTGAAGAAAATCTGATACTCCAATGACTGTTTTAACATAATTACAAGATTTTTGAATTTGTCCATGAATTTTGTATAAGATCTCTTGGTGAAAAATAGCAAAATAGGGATACCTGCTTTCTCCACTTTTTTCAACTTTTTCTTGTAGGAGACATTTACCAAAGCTCGTCACAATGTCAGAGAGTGTGAAAAGATCAACGGAGTGATACTTCATAATTGCCGGCAGTGTTGAAGATTTGCAAATACTTCTCAATAAAATCATGAGTCAAGGAATAGAATACGGTCTATAAATCAACGTCCGAAAAACGAAAGCGATGTTTATCTCCAAATCGAGCAATGTCTTGAAAAACATTACTATGAATGGCCAATGCATAGAATAAGTAAGAAAGTTCAAATATTTAGACTGCTGGAACACCGACAGTCTTAATCTCGACACAGAATAGAACAGTACAGTCTTCTAGACCATGAAACACTTATGCAATCGTAACCTGAATCTAAATCTCAAGTACCGAATGGTGAAGTGCTATATTTATTCCATATTACTTGATGGCATAAAGGTTTTTCCAAGAGGTAAAATAGAAGCATTTAAGATGTGGATATTTCGCCGCCTACTGAAAACATCATGGATAAATAAAATATCTGTAATAGAGCAAATGGAAAGAGACCGTGAACTGCTTGCTGCCACAACCTACACAACAACAGATACGAACTGCTTCAACTGATTATGAAAGAAAGACGTAGTCTGAGAAGACGACAAACATCATGAATAAGGAGTATCAGAGAATGGACAGGATTGGATGGAGATGCGCTTACAAGTGTAGCCGAAAGTAGAGAATAATACGCCTTGGTTATCGCCAATCTTCACCAGAAGAAGAAGAAGAAAAGTCACAAGGATATTTGAATATTTCTATAAAAATTAATATTTTTTGTGGTTTCTAGAAGTTGAAATAAAAAAGTTGATTTCATTTCCGCTACCCATCGAAAGTGGTACAAATAAATATACCCTGATATTGAATACACTAACACAGATACTGTATATTAAAAGCTTTGATGTTTTAATTTACGTGTTTGAAGAAGATACTATTTTTAACGTTTCGTAAACTAACAATATTATGACGAAAAGCTGTGACCTCGCAAAGGTTTTTTCTTATTGTTTGTTTTCCCAACATATTTATTCTGTTTCTATTATTATCTAACAACAAGTGCTATTTTGGTGACTTGTCGGTGTGTAAATAATTTCTAATCTGAATCTTAGAAAGTTTTTATTGCGCCGTCATTCGAACAAACATTATTACCTACTACCTTTGTCCCTATAAAACGTTGTAGGAAAAGTTTTACTATTTTTATATCTAATTACGTTGTTTTACCAGGAAAGTCAATGAATTAAACCAGGGTGAAAATAGAAAAAAGTGACGCATGTACAACGCAAACAATTAAAGTTTATCTGTCTTAATTTGGTATCTAAAGCAATTCATCAAGTAAAGAAGACAACAACACGATACTTGTAACTTTTTTCTCTCTCATATATCATCGTGAACATATAACATCGTTAATCATAATAGAAATATACTTTTCTATAGTTTTTTAATGTACGGGAACTCATTGTTTCTTTTTAACAAAAATGTTACGTTACAGTAGGTATGTTGTGAAACAAAATTTAATGCAAATATAATGTAATAGAAAAAGATACTTGAGCATTTTAAACTTCTAAAACATAAAAAGTAATTTTGAAACTCATGAAACAGTGTCGGATTACAGCTTCGTTTTAAGTTTTTATAAACTAGTTTGGTGTACAGATAAATTCATATACCTAAAATGTAATTTAAATAAATATTAAGTTTTCCAACACTTTATGGAAGTCCTTGAGGATAAATTCATGAGATGAATATACTCAATTTAAATTTTAAGTAGATATTCGGTAAACAGTATATTAGTGAATCGATAGACTGGGCGAAATTCCGTGTAATTCAGCGACGTCGCAGAGAACGAACTCGTGTTACGTATTATTAGGCTTCGCTTACAGTGGAAGCACGTTCAAGCGAATTATAGTTCGCACGAATACGTACGACTATGCGCGATCAATTATAACTACTAGTTTTAAATTAAATATATCCTGGCACAGTAGCTACCGACTGGTTCGTCCGTACAAATTCGCGTAATTACGTCCTGCGAACCGATCTCATCTGGTTGGGACTATTACGTGAATTCGAATTTGAAAAATGTATTTGTGGATGAACTGGTTCTCAAAAGATACATCATTTAGTTAGCCTGTTCCGTACTTTTGTTCAGTAAAGGTTTTTTTCCTTTATTCAAAAATAATTTAAAAAAAACTGTTGCTTAGATCTTCCCAGATGTGACGAAATCGCAAAATTCGTTGCGTTTTCTTAATAGTTCACTCACCCACACTTTTCTTCTACGACACAGTCGTTGTCTTCTTAGGAGAGTATTTTATTGTAGAGACAATCAATGTGCGAACCTCTCGATTGTGCATCTACAATCTATTGTTCGGACATTACCGTGCAATCGCGTTATTGGCATGAACATGTTTCCATTGTTTCACTGTACACAAACGTGTTTACACAACGAATGAGGCGGAAGAAAATATAGAAACTGTGTTCATGCAAATGTTCCATATCTTCTCTCTGAGCCTTTACCGTCTGTACAGGACAGTTGAGAGAACAACTTTTTAAACACTATGACAATGTTTACAGTAGCCACCAAACCGTTTTATTAACTACCCTACTCATAAAAGCTGCTGTTAAAATTCCAGTAAACACCTCATTAAACCGATTTTAGTAACTCGTGTTTACTAGCTTGGAGCAATTGACAAAAAAGACATGTACAAATAGTACAAAATTTATGTTGCCAGTTCATTTGCAACTTAAGAAAATTTTTTCACATTTCCAGTGCTTTTGCTAATCTTATCTGGTTAAATATGGAAAAAATGGTTTGATACCACCGTCATGTTTTTATTTAAAAAATTCTAAGAATTTCGATTTCTGCCTACCTTAAAGAAAAGCTTGTATTCAGAACTGCCATACACAATTTAAGTATTAGATTTCCTAACACACTTACAATGCCTTTACACAGTACGGTTATGTTTACTAACTCCTGATTTATAATCCTCGCAAAAACGTAGTCTATGTAAAATTTGCAATTGTCATATTAACCACTGCGACCACTACGCTGTCATCGAACAATAAGTGTGTACAGATACGCTAGCTGATTTCTGACGCCACTGAATTATTACGGAATTTGGCCCAGTCAAGTGATTATATTTCGATATTCCCCTCTATACATTATATATATATATATATATATATATATATATATATATATATATATATATATATATATATATATATATATATATATATATATATATATATATATATATATATATATATATATATATATATATATATATATATATATATATAATATATATATATATATATATATATATATATATATATATATATATATATATATATATATATATATATATATATATATATATATATATATATATATATATATATATATATATATATATATATATATATATATATATATATTATTAAATATGATTTGAAGGGAACAACTACTCAGCGGACAAATACCCCGACCTGCATTGAATTACACCTTCAAATCATGATAGATGGAAAGCCAATATCATTTGTCAATTCCTAACCAGACATAGATCGATTTCGAACTTATTTGTTCTCTTCAGTATGCCATAGGTTATGGACCAGACAAATGATAGTGGCCAACCTGCTAGTTATATACTAACTAAGGTGAAGTGAATAGTGGTGAGAGGTATGAAACTTCTCATATGGTCTGAATGCTACTTTACTTTACACAACGTGTAAAAATAGTATCAATAGTGACAGAGAACCAATCTCCAGATCTTGCCTTGGTTAGTAAAACGCTTGTCGAGTGTAGTAAATGGTGTTTTGTGGAAAACCACGTCAGACTTTGACGAAAAAAATATATTGAAAATGTACGAACAAACACGAAATCAAAAATAATCCCAAATTAAATAAACGGGGTATCAATGCAAAGTTTTAAGTTGTTATGTTATTGATTCCGTTTTCGAGAGGGTTTTACAAATTTCAAGTGTCAACACAATCTGTATAATCCCTCCAAACCCAAATCAAATGTTGTTTTAGTGAAACAAAGCTGTAAGACGTTCAAGTCTGGGTCATTGCGGCACTTCATAATAACCAATTTTCACTCTATATTATAACAATCCGACAGCTGTGGCGGCCCGCCAGAACAATAGGGAGAGTACCAGCCTTGACCTAAAGTTTACTTCACCATAGCTGTTCAGAATATATCTCTTCCAATGAGTTTATAATTTGGTTTCAAACTTGCTTACTTGCTTTAAGGACCAACCACATTATGGATTTTTTTAAGCAGCTCCATTTAATTTCATATACTGTGGGATTCAAATCTATTGATACTCCACTTATTAATCCAGATATCAAGCGTAAGAGATATACAGAGTTGGCCACGGGAACCTAATGATTTTGAAATTGAAGTATAGGCGGGAAATCATAACAACTACACTGCCATCTTTCCTCGTCATAATAAAACTAATCTAGTATTTTTCACAATTCTAAATTCGACGCTGAAATAGTCAATATTTTTAGCAAAGAACTCTTGAATCATAATATAATTTCTGGCAAATTTTCCCTATTAGTTTTAATAAAGTTAGGCTCCATCACAAACAGAAAACAATAAAAACTATTTACTAATGATGACTTAAAATAATCCGTCAACGGCTGCTAAACACAGCTGTCATTTTACTCTCTATTTTTCTTTGATATTTCAGAAGGATACCAATACGAAAATGTAAAATGTCTTTAAGTTTAGCCTTCTTCTAGTTACTAATTGTGACATCAGCATTTTAAAAGTTATAAATTTATAATAATGGTTTATAAATAAATAACATAATATAATTATTTTAATATATTTGACATATACGTACATGATATATTTTTGATATAATTGTTTATCTTCATCTAATTTATTCACTGTAAACGACCCTATTCTGAAATAATTACAATAATTATAATTAATATACCCAACCAATTAGCAACTATAAGTGGAACTATGACGTATGTAAACAATGATACGTGTAAAGCTATTAAATAATCTGACGAAAACTACGTTATTTTTGGTACAGATTAATGTGAATTATTAAATTATCCGGCGTATGTTGAGGTTATTTTCAGAACATAGTATTGTATACTATGTACGGTTTTCAGTTGACATATGACAATATTCAATAATAGGTTTTGTAGGAGTAAAATAATTACACTATCCAGAACTCTTTTATTTTTTAGTGGTAACTATGTTGCCTTACAAAAAATTATAATGAATGTGTCACGTCTGAGTAACGAATTTTTTTTTTATGAATTGTTAAATGACAATAGGATATTTTTAGAGCAAAGTGTATTTACTCACAAAACAATATGTATTTGTAGTTGACCGAAACTGATATTTATTCTAAATAAATTATATTGTAGAAATAGAAAAGTGGTCCATAAATAGGTAATATTAAAGACCAAACTGCAAAGAATTCATATACATATATGAATGGGTAGACATCCAATAAATATTCCATCTTTCTTTTGCATAGTTTCAGTAAGGAATGAAAACTGATGCAGATGCATGTTTTCGTGATTGTTCAACATTTAAATAATAACTCTTTGCTATTTTCGAAGATAAATATAACAATTTTCCTTCACATCTTCTTTGGATATTAAGCCGCTCCTACTAATTTATCAAAATATTTATTAAATAAACCTCTACGCCAAAAGGATTAGTCTAAGGATTATTTCTTGAAAACATGTTTTTGCCTTTTAGCCCGTAACACTGACGTAGTTTTCCACGAGACACCAAAACTTCATATACTACCCTCGACGCACGTTTCTGTTTTAATCATCTCCAGATGATGTCAACTTGGTTGGCGAAACGGGCATCGAGTGTAGTGGTGTTTTGCTGTTTCGTTGAAAACTACGTCAGTAATATTCACATCAAAGGTTCCAACCCATTTCAGGTTCACTTTTTTAATCGCCCCGTATTAGGCATAAAAGTGTATTTAACTCTATTTTAAACCCTGTTAGTTAGGCAATTTCCAATTTGCACAATTAAATAATAGGTTCTCTAGTTAGATCATTTTAGTAAATACCTTTATATAATAGCTATATTATGTATGTACGTTTTTCTGTTACCTTTTATCGTCTAGTTTACAAGCAAGTACATCATTTCGCGATATTTGGCTTTTGGTTAACTTTATTTGTAACTTGATTGTTAGAAAACATTCCACTTTGTTGTATAATTGTTTTAGTTATATTTCTATTAGTATAGACACTGTTTATATTTAATTGTTGTTAATACCAGAGTTATAAACTTTTACTCAATTGCTGAAAGTTAGTATATGCATATTTGTGTTACGAATGCTTTGGTTTTGTTTTTTTAGCCAGTATGTGGTAAACACAGAACGTTATGTGAAATTCAAAATAAGCATCAGCAATTATTATGTAACCTACTTATAGTAATTAAAAAGTTATGTGGAACTTTATGAATAATACTTCCAGTTTAAACCTAACTTTTCCAGTTTTATATAATATTTATATATTTTTTTGTAGTTTAATAGATTTAATTTTTCTTTTTTGTTATTTTTTTTTTGTTTAATTTTTTTTTTGTATTTTTTTGTTTTAATAAAATTTCCTGTGTTCTTAAAGGTTTGTTGTTGTTGGGTTTATGATTAATTTTTTTTTTTATGGTTGTAATTGTTTCATGTTGTTTAATTAGTAAGTAGTTTAATTTTCTATACAGTGTTTTTTTGTTTTTTAGTTTTGTTGTTTTTGGTTATAACTAGGTTTTTTCTATATTTGTATGTTGTTAAAATTAAATCTGTTTTTGTTTTGGTAGTTGTTGTTTTGGTTTGAGTTTTTGCTATATTTGTGCAGTATACTTTTATGTAGTATTGTTTAGATTGGCCTATATAGGTACCATTACAGTCGTTGTTTTGTATATAGTTTTTTGTCTTCGTTGTAGTCTAGTGTTTAAGTTGAAAAATTTTCGTGGTATTGTATTGCATAAACCATACAAAACCACGAAAAAGGGAAAATCAACCCCCCCCCCCCCCCCCCCCCCCCACTCCTCTCTGGGGACAAGATAGACGGCAAGACTATAATGGTATAAAACAATATCTACATAAAAAAAAATCGCACAAATTAGCATAAAAACTCAAACCAAACCGAAGACTAGCGACACTACAACACACCAAAAAAAAAAAACCCCCTTTTAATTTTACCAATATACAAATATTAGAAAACCTAGTTATAACCGAAGAAACATACCCATGAAATGCTACAAATAAAAAGACATACCAACGCCATAAATAATCGCACCGATATAGGAAGAAGTTTAAGCAAACCCAACTTTACCTTATTTAAAAAATAAAATAATTTACAACACGAAAACAATTTTTATTTATCTGACCGATACAAAATAATAATTCTTTAATAAAATATCTTTTATATATTCACTATTTACAAAACACCCAAACCATATCATCCAACCCTGTAACATAAAAAAACCTTTAAGAGAAAAACTAGTAAAAATCTCTCAGTTTCATTAAAACAGACATACAAATAGATGTAATAGAAAAAATTTTAAAAATCTAATAAATAATAGTTAAGTAAATTTTAATGTATAATAACATAACTTTGTTTAAAATATTATATTAATTGTAGTGCTCTGATGATGGTGTAATAAACCGAAAGTTAGAAAAAATAAATTTAATTAGTTGTACCTGACCGAAATCCCCCAAAAAAAACTATCAATATTAATTTTATATAATATATATATTATATAATTTTTATAATATATTATATATAACATGATTTGGTATAGTACGACTATCGTAATTGTTCGTTTCTCTTTAATTTTCCAGCGATATACTGGGTCTCAAAAAATTCTGTAAATAAAAAGCAGTTTTTTTGGGGGTCAAAGAAAAATCGATTTAACAAAACTTACCATGTACGAAAACGTTTTGTCCTAAGTTGTTTAAAACATGTTGTTATTTATTTGACAATGAAGCCACCTAAATTCGTAAAGCAGTTTCGATTTCTGAAACCATCATCAGCTTCATTTTATTAAATAGCAACTTTCATGCATGTTTAAGGAATATTCTTTATTATCAAATATTAAATATTCTACATACTGGAATCAAAAATAATTACATTTACAATGAAATTGACTCATGAAAAAATGATATAAACGATATGTATTTATAAAAAGTTTATCTAAAAATCGTTTTTAATTTAGCGTAAACACTATTTTATGTTCTAATTACTGTTGTAATTATGGGGAAAGCTTACAAGATTACTTCCGACAGTTGGGGCTATTTTAAGGAAACATTGTGCAATTAAAACAATCAGAACTAGCCATCGCGCACCCCCTGAGATAACTCAAGACATAATAATAAATATTAACACGCCAAATAAAACTAGGCAAGTTTTATATTTCGGTACAGAAATACCGTTCGACCGGCGGAATTTATTTTCAGATGTAATGGATTTCTTCTGTTTTTAATTTTGTTATTCTGTTACGTAAGAATGTCTCAGTCCAGCTCAAATATGATAATCATAATAATACTAATAATAATAATAATTCTTTATTTCCATTGACTTAATTAAATTACAAGTATCATAATAATTGTCAAACCTAAAACTAGAGAAAATGTATATATACACACATACATATACATACACATACATACATACATACATACATATATACATATAATATATATATATATATATATATATATATATATATATATATATATATATATATATATATATATATATATATATATATATATATATATATATATATATATATATAACACATATACATATATCCACGGAAAACATACATGTGTACAAATACGGAAAATAATTGTAAAACAAGTTTGTAAAAAAAAGTAAGGCAGGACACTTGATAAATGAAGGAATTGAGATGTTGGTAGTCACAGTAATCAAAATATTCCTGAAAAGAGTAAAACCAATGTAC